>CM051260.1:64232841-64572841 GCA_027921565.1 Artemia sinica | reverse complement strand
TGTAAACCTTCCCCTGGGGGCTGTGGAGGTCATGTCATCCTGTAAGGTAAAGTTATTGGACCTTTCAACAATGCTGAACAAAATAGGTATTTTGCCTTTAGGCATTGACTATTGGACCGTTAAGTAAGTATTTCTTTAGTGAATACTAATGCAAGGAAAAATGGAGAGCTATGAATCCTTGGGCCTATATTTATTTGTCAGTTAAGTTTTATGGTTAGATAGTTCTTAATGATTTTGAATTCTTTAGTAAATCATGGGCGTAAGTTGCGCATTTTTTTTTTCATATGTCTGTCATGTACAAGTAAAAATTGTATTTGTCGTGTATAAATAAACTAGCCTACCCTTCTGGCGTTGCTGCGATCTCGAAAGAAGATATAGTTATTGAACTTTTCAAAAATACTGAACAAAATAGGTATCCCAAAATCTTGACCTGACGACTTTTTGGAAAAAAGGGCGTGGGGGGGATCTAGTTGCTTTCAAATTTTTCGGTCAATTATGAAGAGCGCTAAAACTTTTAATTTGCGTTTGAGTGAGCCCTCTCTCGATTTCTTGGACCATTGGCTCGATATGATATTCTCTGGTAAGAACAAAAACAAAAAACAAACAAGTAAACTCGCATATGTTAACTTTCTTTCGGCAAAAAATTACAAAATTTCCCTTTTTTGCAGATTGGAGCATGAAACTTCTACACTTACAGTTTGTCACCACGAACTGTTTGATTATTCGTAGCATTGGTAACTAGAATTTATTATTTGCGGAAAACCACACGAAACAACTATAGCTTCTTTTTAAGTCTAATTACCCTCACAAGTTAATAGAGGGGTTATAACTTTGGATCGTGTCATGAAGTTACAATTTGGATCGTGTGTATTTGCTCTGGATCTTATATTACTGCAGAATTTAATTTGTCAGAGACATACTTTTTGGAAACGGTTATTACATCCTTTTTATTATAATATAATTAGCCCTAGACTGAAAAGACACTCTTAAAATTGAAGATCTTTTATTATGCGAAGTTTCTAATAAATCCTAAAATGTAATCTACCTTCCATACGTTCCAAAAATTGCTACGAATTTCAAAAAAGTTTGTGCACAAAATCATATGTAGATAGTGTTTACTAGTAATTTTAAAATAATGAATTTTTCTAAACTCTGGTAAAGATGAAACCCCAGTTACTCGCCAAAGAGTGGTTTGTCTAATACCATGTGACTGCGGTAATTTTTATGTGGGTAGAACCAGCCGAAATTTAGAAAAATGTCTTTGTAGCCCTGTTCTTGATAACCCCAGCCTTACAATACTTTTTGAAAGGTCCTCCCTCATTAGCAATGACTTGGGTATTAAAAAAGTTATTCCCGAGGCAATAAAATTTAAACTCAAGGTAAATAACAACATTTTTTTTTAATAGGATTTGGGGGAGTACTCACTCAATAGATTAAAAAACGCCACTACATAATTCGTTTCAATTAGTCTTCCAATTTCTTATATTTTTGCACCAAATACGGGAAAAAATTTATTTTCTTAAAAGAAAGTTTTTACATTTGTAAAAACTTGTAAAAAAGTTTTTACATTTTATAATTAAGTTTCCATAAATAAAGAGGTCAGGGAACTGCAAGCAGAAAATCTTAATTCTTGAACTTGAATCTGTCGGTAAACACGAGTAAAGTCAAAGGAATTGAAATTTCTAACACTTGTATCTGACAAGCTTGGTGTCTGTTCTTTTGAGGGATGGCTTACGTTAGAATGATAATAAAAAAAGATTTTATTTTCAAACGCCTTACACGGTCATGCCGATCAGTGGCAGTTCTTGTCATAAAAAAGTAATAAACATATAAAATATATGAAAATCACAGCCATAGCCGTCTTCATACAAAATTATACATTGATTTGAAATATCACAGATTCAAACTAAACAGTCAAACAGAGTCAACGAACGAAAAGAATAATGAACTAAAAATAAATATATACAATTATTGAAGAGTGGGTGTAGAATTAAAAATCTTGACGAGCAAGGGAACAAAACTACTTGCTTACCGCATATGCCGTGCTGGTACCGGTTGAGCTACATGTCGCGGGGCCTTTGGTGCGAAGGGAGATGCTCAGGGGGGAGGATTTCACGAAGCCGTGGAATTTCCAAAATACCGACCCCAAATTTAAAACACAATTCGTCACGGCGTGTTGTGCAAAATCCATAAAAAAAAATCACTGCCCAGAGTAAGTATAACAAAATTATAGAAATTTTAAATCTACATTGGGAACAGGGTTTTGGATTGTGGGGGGGGGGTATCTCCCCTTTCGGGAAATTTTATCTCTTGATTTAAAATAGAAACACACTTTTAGGTGTTTCCATTTGAAAGCAATAATAAAAAAAAAAAAAAAAAAAACTATTCCCATACATTCGAAATAAAAATATTTTGCCCTCCGACACCTTATGTTTTAATTAATTTACTTCCCTGAAGAAAATAAGATATATTAAGCATATGTAAAAAACACTTTTGTATATTTTTTTGTATACTCGCCTTCTTCTTTTATAAACTTCCAGAAGTTATTACTTTCATCTTCCTAACCGATTCACTTGCGAAGGAAGTAGATTCAGACTCGGTCTGAGCTAAATCTTTGAATAAATGCTTTGGCAAACTATTTCGAACTGTCAAAACATAGTCTAGTGTAAATTATAACGATGGGCCTGGCCAGAAGGTAAATTCAGCCTCGCCTATTCCTCTTTTTTTCCATGATCTATTATCTCACTGTTGCTGTCGTTTGATCGTGCGCTATCAACAAACTCTGGTTGTTCTCTGCACATCGTTGTATGTCTTTGAACTTGCTCGCTAGCGGCTAAACCACATTTACCCGGCACCAAGTGGAAAACCCCTTGCCTTAGTTTATGTGCTTTAGTTTGACAGATAGTAGGCTCTCTTTAATTCGTTTTCCGACTTTGCGAGCAGGTATGCGAAGTATTCAAAGGTACTATGTTCACTAACCACTTATTTTGAAATAAAATATCCGTTCATTTTAAAGAAAATTATTTATTCTATTTTTTATACTACTTATAAGAATATCGAACGCAGGAGTTTATAAAGCAAATCTAAAATAGGTTTGGGGCTTTATCTCAAATTTCAGAGAAAATATGGGTCGGCTCTAGGTTTTTTATTCGTTCACAATATTCGTCTCTTTCTTTTTTCAAAACCAACTGAAAGACCGACAAAATCCCTCAAGTGCTTATCAATAGCAAACTAAAAAATGTTTGACGTGGGAGAGATAATAAATTCATTTGGAAAGGTGTTATACAAGTAACTAGGGATAATTGTGAAGAAGAGACGGCAAAAATAGCAGGTAATCCGCGCGGTGATTTCTGTGGAATATGGTCAATTCAGTAAAAGAAAAATCATTGCTCTGAGACCAAAATAAAAACCAGGGCCATATCCATGATTTTTGTTCGAGGGAGGAGGGGGGGGGTCAAATTGCTCTTCACTTAACGAAGCTGGAAACTGAACTGAATGAACAAACTGTCTTGTAAACTCTTCATGTTTTCTGTTTCCTGTTCCACACTTACAGGCTGCGCAGCGTATGACCCATTGACTGATATATTAGCGATTATCAAGGTTCCTGTGTGCAAAAAATTGCTTACATGCATTTTTGTTACTTCTGTATGAGTCGGACAAAAAGTTTCGGAGGGGGGAGGGGGGTTCAAACCGGGTAACCCACCGGCCCCTTTTTTACTTTCCATTAAAAATTCAAACTTCTGTCTATAATATGCAAACTACTTTCCATAGTAAATGGGATAATTTACTACATGGATTCTGATTAGGCACTGGGTTCTGCTTAATAGATAATTCTTCTAGGTTTGGTCTGTTTTGGTGGGCTTTTTTCTGCTGATTTACCTCTTCCTAGCTGGTTTATCTACTATGGGCTGCCTCCCGTAGTAGCTTAATATTTGTAGGCAAGAATATATAACGAGTTGGAGGTAACAGGCTGGAGACTGTCTGTGCAGGATTTCGACTCTTGTTGATTGAAGAAAATCGCCAAGTATGGAAATCCATGTTGTGACTAAGATGGGCCAAGGATTACACAAAGCCTCCATTCAACTGGAAGTCCCTGGGACTTCTTCATGTTTGCTCCTAAGCGTTAAGTGCTTCGTGTAGATTTGAGAAGATGCTTTAGTCCCCGTCCTGTACTTGTTCTGGGACCATTACTTTTCCTGAGATGAAAATATTTTCTATGATTTAAATAATACGAAAATTTCAACTTGGAATGTTACAATGTAGAAAGATAACTATCGTATCGACATTTTGACTGACGAATTCAGAAGCTTCGAACTGAATTTTTTAGGAGTTTCAGAAACTCGTATTCCAGGAGGTAGGATACATAAAATTAGGTGATATAGAATTTATTTCTACCAGGTCGGTAGAAATAGGGATAAATGGTATCGTAGCCTTGGTAAATTTGGTGTAGGAAAAGAAAACAGGAATGGCTACAGACTGCTGCAATCGTGTAGGTGTAACAATCAAGTTATAACTAATTCAGTTTTTGGTCCTAAGTTAAAATGGTATTCACATGATCGTAAGAAAGCTAATCTTCTTTATTATGTTGTTGTAAACCGAAGACTGGCAGGATCAATACAAGATACTATGATATATAGAAGCACTGTTGTTGCTGTTAAAAGTAAATATCCCCTTCTAATAATGTCCAGGGTTAATTTAAAGCGGAAATTTAGGAAGGGTAACGCCTACCTTCCGGGAAGCTATGACGTTGATAGACTCAAGGGTGAGACTTCGAGAGAAATTTTCCAGGAACAGTTGAATACTAAACCGGGAGTTCAAAATTTGATAGTATAGAAGATGAATGGAATAATTTTAGGAAAATAATCTGTGAAGTCGCTGATGATGTCTTAGGAAATAAAGTTTGGAACGCAGCTAAGAATACTGGTGAAAATTCTTTATGTTTAATAGAGAGGAAAAGGGGCTTGTACAGGAATTATCTGAGTGATAGATCATATGAAAATAAGAGGAATGTAAAGAAGCGGAGAAAATATTAAAATATGAGCTACGGAGGTGTGAAGTGGAGGTCGTGGATAAAATTGCCGAAGATCGGGAAGATGCTGCCAGACGGCATAATAGTTAAATATTGCACCGGCATGTTAATAAATTGAGAGGGAGTAGTCAATCTGGAATTTCTCCAGTTAAAGATAGGAATGGGGCCACACTTAGTGATAAGGAAAGAGTTAAAAGAGATGGGCATAATATTTTGAGAATGTGTAAACAGTGGTAAGAGTTACGGGAAAAATAAAAAGAGGAGAATGAAAAAGGTTGTGACACTTCGGATGTGAGGGAAAATATATTTGTGAGGAAGAATTAGTGACAGTACTAAAAGGATTAAAAATAATAACGCTGTATGTGCAGTAGGTTGCATCAAGACATGGCGAATTGTAGATAGAAAGAGAAGCCAACAGATAGTCCAAGTAATTGAGAGGCAAATGTTTAAATGGCTGCGTTAGGTTAGAAATAAGCTACTGAAGGCTATGAATATGATTTTTGAAAAAGGGGAAGTACCTAGGGATTTTAGCAAACTGTAAATTACCCCTATATAAGAAAGGTGATAAATGCGGTAATTATAGAGGTAATATTCTGATTTCTGTAGGTAGCAAATTACTTAGTATGATAATTCTTTTTAGACTTAGAGATGTTGGAAATAAAGTTTTTCAGAGAAGAATAGTGTGGTTTTAGGAAGGGGAGAGAATGTGTTGTCCAAATTTCCACTCTTAAATTAATAATTTAGAAGTGCCTGGGTTATCAAACACCTTTAGTCCTCAGTTTTATAGATTGTGAGCTAGCATTTGATTCAGCTGATAGAAGAGCTTTAGCGAAGGTTTTATCCTTGCATGGTATCAATAACAAATATATAAAAGTGATTAGTAGTGTATACGAGAATAACATTGATGCGGTTAAAGTAGGAAATCAGATTAGGATCTAGTTTCGTATTAAATCAGGAGCTAAGCAGGGTTGTGTTCTATCCCTGTTTATATTAAATATTTTCATGTACTTTATCTTAAGGAACACAGCAAGGGCAATGGGAGAACACGGAATAAAATGGGGATGTAAAAATCTCCTGGACTTAGATTATGCTGATGATTTAAGCATCCTAGATGAAGGTGTTAGCAAAATGAATCAATCTTCAGAGGTTTTTGCAAGTTCAAGGTGCGGGAATAGGCTTGAAAATCAATGTTAAGAAGACTAAGTCGCTAAGACTAGGAATAAGTGACGATGACAAGATGATATTGGTTAACGAGAAGATCGATCAAGCGGACAGCTACACTTACCTAGGTAGTATTATTAGTAAAGACGGTGGGTGCAGTGAATATGTTAAAGTAGAATAGCCAAGGCCCAGGATGTTTTTTCACAGTTGAAGAAAGCTTAGAAGAATAAGAAGATAAGTCTGCAAACCAAGATTAGAATATTGGAAGCACAGTGATATCAATGGTGAAGCATGATTCTGAAGCATAGGCACTCCGAAAAATGGAGGGAGACTTGGATGTTTTCCAGAGAAATTGCCTTCGGATTGTTTTGGGTACCAGAATGACTGGCCGGATTTCAAACAAGACTGTACGAAAAGTGTAGCTCAATCCCACTTTCAAGGGCTATAATGAGAGAAAGGTTGAGATGGTTAGGTAGGGCACGTTCAGCCGATGAAGGATGACAAATTCCCAAAGATTTTCTTTTTCCACCAATCGTCTAGGGCCGAGCGATAGGCAGTTCGTTCTCGATTGGGGTGGGAGGATGTCGTAAGGAAAGATTTAAGGGAAATAGGAACCTCCTGGGAGGATGTAAAGAGGGAGGCATTGAATAGATTGGGATGGAGGAAGACCGAGCGTAGCTCTGTTAGCCTCAGGCGGCTTTGTGCAGCAGTGAATTGTTAGTAGTAGTACTGTTTATCTTAAACGTTAAATGTTTCTGTTTTCTCTTAGATCGATTCGCTGAAAATATAAGAATGGAAGCTGTCAAATATTTGAAGGAGATTTAGTGAACACAGATATCACCGGACCTGGCGCGACGTTGGCTCTCGGACTTATGTATCTAAAAAGTGGAAACAGGTTAGTTATTTGTCTCTACAGGCGTAAATTATCTTAACGCAACAAAAGTGTTTAATACACTAATAAGATAAAAATTAGTAAACAACCCAAAAGAGTCTTAAAAATATTTTTTCTTAATCTGGTCAGTTGTGAGTTTCATGGGTTAAAATTCGAGTAAAATGAGCCTCAATCGATGAGAAAAAGTATGAACTGCTAAAAATGTACTTTTTGGATTAGGGACCCTTTTTGTATGGCCCATTCCTATGTAGTTGAATCGTTTTGTCGATATTTTGGAGGAGGGGGGCATTCACATGAGCTTTACTGAGTGTTTCCCTTTTATGTTATATCACGAGGCTAACTTTAGTTTGGCTGGTTAACTGGCTGGTAAATAACTGCTACATACTACTATATACCTACTTTTATATAGTCATATAACTACTTTTATAGTAATTAATTAAAAAAAAACTTTTTCCACAAAATAAGTTTTTCAAAGAAAAGTAAAGAACTTCATTAAACCAAAAATGAGCAAAAATAAAATCAAATAATCTACCAAGCGTGAAACTACCACAAATCAGCATCGATAAATAAATGAAACCCAAAACGAACAGAAATTACAATAAATAACCAAGTCAAACTCAAAACGAGCAGAAATTAGCATGAGTAGGGTTCAAAACCCCTAGGCGTTCCCAACTCATGTTAATTTCTGCTCGTTTTGAGTTTGACTCGGTTATTTTTTGTAATTTCTGTTCGTTTTGGGTTTCATTTATTTATCGATGCTGATTTGTGGTAGTTTCACGCTTGGTAGATTATTTGATTTTATTTTCGCTCATTTTTGGTTTAATGGAGTTCTTTACTTTTCTTTGAAAAACTTATTTTGTGGAAAAAGTTTTTTTTAATTAATTTCTGTTCGTTTTATATTGACATAGTCTTTTCAGGGAAAAAGAAAATAATTCTTTAAATCTTTTCGTATTTTTAAAACTTTATAGTTTGGCCTGCTATTGTATGCTGGAGAAAAATTTTCAGCAATTTTTAACAACAGACGCCCTTTTAAAAATCTGGACACAAATAGTAGTGTTTAATTTAGTTTCATACCTCCTCTAGTTGACCTGAAATAGAAAAGTTGATACCATTCGCAAAAAAAAAATCTGTTTACTTTCTTTGATAGCTTAGATACACTTACGCCATTTTGATTTGGTTAAATTTTAAGAGCAGAAGCAGCCCCGAAAGTTTGAACATAATACACTCAGTCGTTCTTGGGATACTCCTGAGATGCCTTATCGGGGAATAGCATTAACACAGTGCATTTTGATTTAATCTTAAGGCAACATTTAGTTTTTAAACATAATGGGCAAATTGGAGGGTGGGCCTGGGAGGAAGACTAGTTGCCCTCCAATCACTTTTGACTATTAAAAAGGGCATTAGCCCTGTCTATTTTCAATCGAATGAGCCCTATTCTAACTTCCTAAGACAACTCCTTCGATACGAAGTGTCCTGGTCTAAACAAAAAAAAAGAAAAAGATTAATAATACATTGTACCCACATCGATCTTTACTATAAAAATGTCAAGCCTTCCAATCACTTTTGACTCTTAAAAAGGGCACCAGCCCTTTCACTTTCAAATTGAATGAGCCCTTTTTGAGTTTCTATGACAACGCTTTCTATGAACACCTTATATGCCCCCGGGGCATAAATTACAACCCTTGCCCTGAGGGCTGTGAGGGGGTTGTCATCATCAAAGACCTAGTTTTCAGATTTTTTCAACTGCGTTAAACAAAATGGCTATCCCAAAATTTTGAATGGATGTTTTTTGGGAAATGGTGGGCGTGAGAGGGGCATTAGTTGCTCTCCCATCACTTTCAACTATTAAAAAAAGGCACTAGCCCTTTCAATTTCCGATCGAATGAGCCCTTTTGAAGTTTCTACGACAAAGCTTTTCAAGAAAAACCTTATATGCCCCCAGGGCATAACTTACAACCCTTGCCCTGAGGCCTGGGGGGTTGTCATCCTCAAAGATGAAATTTCCAGAACTTTCAACTACGTTGAAGAAAATTACTATCTCGAAATTTTGATTGAATATGTTTGGGGAAATGGTGGGCGTCAGAGGGGGGTTAGTTGCCCTTCAATCACTTCCGACTATTAAAAAGGGTACTAGCCCTTTCAATTTCCAATCGAATGAGCATTTTTTGAAGTTTCTACGACAACTCTTTCTATAAGAACCTTAAATGCCCCAAGGCATAACTTACAACCCTTGAACTGAGGGCTGTGAGGGAGTTGTCATCCTCAAAGACATAATTTCCGGACCTTTCAACTAAGTTGAACAAAATGGCCATCTCAAAATTTTGATTGGATGTGTTTGGGGAAATGGTGGGCGTGAGATTGGGGGTCACTTACCATCCAATCACTTTTGACTATTAAAAAGGGCACTGGCCGTTTCAATTTGCAATCGAATGATTCCTTTTTGAAGTTTCTAAGACAACGCTTTCTACAAAAAAAACCTTATATGCTCCCAGGGCATAACTTACAATCCTTACCCTGAGGGCTGTGGGGGGAGCGTCATCCTCAAAAACATAATTTCCAGACTTTTTAACTACGTCGAACATAATGGATATCTCAAAATTTTGATTGGATGTGTTTGGGGAAATGGTGAATGTGAGAGGGGTGTTAGTTATCCTCCAATCACTTTCGACTATTAAAAAGGGCACAAGCCCTTCTAATTCCCAATCGAATGAGCCCTTTTTGAAGTTTCTACAACATCACTATCTATAAAAACCTTATATGCCCCGAGGGCATAACTTGCATCCCTTGCTCCGAGGTCTCTGAGGGGGTTATCATCCTCAAAGACCTAATTTCTAAAACTTTTAACTACGTTGAACAAAATGGCCATCTAGAAATTTTGATTGGATGTGTTTGGGGAAAAGGCGAACTTGAGAGGGGGGTTAGTTCCCCCTAAATCACTTTCGACTATTAAAAAGGGCACTAGCCCTTTGAATTTCCAATCGAATGAGCCCTTTTTCAAGTTTCTACGACAAAACTTTCAATAAAAACCTTATATGCCCCAAGGCATAACATAACTCTTACCCTGAGGGCTGTGGGGGGAGTGTCATCCTCTTAGATAAAATTTCTGGACGTTTCAACTACTTTGAACAAAATGGCTGTCTCAAAATTTTGATTGGATGGGTTTGGAGAAAACGTGGTTGTGAAAGAGGGGTGAGTTACTCTCCAATCGCTTTCGACTCTTAAAAAGGGCACTAGCCCTTTGAATTTTCAATCAAATGAGCCGTTTTTGAAGTTTTCTACGACAACGTTTACTATAAATGACCTTATATGCCCCCAGGGCATAACTTAAAACCCTTGCCCTGAGGGCTGTGGGGGGGGGGTTGTCATCCTCAAAGACCTATTTTCTGGAAATTTCAACTGCGTTGAACAAAATGGTTATCTCAAAATTTTAATTGTATGTGTTTGGGGAATAGAAGGGCGTGAGAGGGGTTTAGTTGCCCTCCAATCACTTTCGGCTATTAAAAAGGGCACTAGCCCTTTGATTTTGCAATCAAATGAGCCCTTTTTGAAGTTTCTGCGACAAAGCTTTCTATAAAAACCTTATATGCCCCTAGGGCATAACTTAACAACCCTTGACCTGAGGGCTGTGGGGGAGTGTCCTCCTCAAAAACATAATTTCTATCTGGAAATCAACTTCGCTGAACAAAATGGCTATCTCAAAATTTTGATTGGGTGTGTTTTGGGAAATGGTGGGCGTGGAAGGGGTGTTAGTTGCCTTCCAATCACTTTTGACTATTGAAAAGCGCACAAGCCACCCCAATTTTCAATCGAATGAGCCCTTTTCGAAGTCTCTACGACAACTCCTTCGATACAAAGTGCCCTGGTCTAAGACCAAGAACCAAAAATAAATAGTACATTGTGCCCACATCGTTCTTTACTTAGGCAGCGCTATTGTGTTGCCTATGATAAACTACTATATAGTAGTTTCATTGCAGGCGAGGATTCTTCTCTTGATATGACGGTTAATCCTTGTAAATCCACCATATTATCTCCCAGTTTCCTCAAGTCCCCTCCTCTTTTCATTCATTCTATTCCTTCTGAGATTTCAGCTACTTCCTTTAAACTCCTAGGTGTTACCATAACTTTTGATTTGAAGTCGGACACCCATGTAAATAACATCCTCCGTTAAGCAAACTTATCACTTTCTCTTCTGAAACCTCTTGGTAAATTTAATTGCCCCCCATCTCACTTACTAAAGGTATATACTTTTTTGTGGGTCCTTTGGTCGAGTACGCTTGTCCTGTCTGGCATCCGGGCCTCTCAATTGAAGCAACTAAAAAAATCGAAAATATTCAAAAAAGAGCCCTGAGGATTGTTTATAAGGAAGGCAAGATCCCATATTCATGCCTCCTTAAAACTTCAAAACTTGATACCCTCTAGTCCAGAAGAAAAAAATTGTGCCTCCGTTTCGGGAAGTCAGCACAAATAAACCCACGTACTGAAAACCTTTTTCCTAGCCGCCACTCACCCATAAGAAGTCGCCACCCCCGTATAGTATCCCAACCCATCCCCATCATTTCTCCCATACCCTTTTCTTCCTTACGTTATAAAAAAAATGTTATTCCCTTTTTTACAAATAAAATCAACCAAAATCATTACCTGGCAGTTTGCCAAATATTTGAATTGTTTTGTATGTATTATTTTTTTAATTTTTGAAAATGTGGTTATTTATTTGTTATTCTTTTTATATTATGACCTATAAAATATTTTATAATTATGACCTATATTTATGACTTTTTTTTATTTTCTGACTGTTACCTGTTGTGTTTCGTTACAGTGGTAACTATATGCTGTTATTTTATCATTTTGTTATTGTATATTTTTGACTGAGAAATGCAAATTCGGCCCACTTGGGTTTGTGATAGTCTTTTTCCAATAAATATCTATCTATCTATATATCTATCTAGTTATGTAACTACATATAAGCAGTCATATAAGTAGTCATATTTTGTAGTAGTCGTATAACCTTTTTTGTAGTAGTCATTTTGTAGTCATAGGTCATAGTCATAGTCATTTATAGTTATAGTCATTTTTGTAGGTATAGTCATAGTAATAGTCATATATATGGTCTCCATGAAAACACACCATTAAATATAACTTGAGCCTCGTATAGCTCAAGTCTTAACTGAAATTTAATGAGAAACGAATCATCTATGCTTTTTAAAAAGGAAACTTTTGCTATTACATGTATTGAAATATTACTTTTTCAATCAGTTGGACTAATACGCTATTTTATAGTGATGTAAAATATTGATTATATATTTATTCATTATAGATGTATTTTAAGTCGATTGTTGTTAGCAGCGTATGTAAAGGTTGTGATAGGCTATATTAAATCCTAATTTATGTCAACTAATTTATGTCATCTTTAGGTCAACAGTCCTAATTTATGTCATCTGGCTTTGAAAACTGTCATACTGATAAAAAATTATTGATAATATCCCAAGAAACCAAATTGATAAGGCTAAAAAAAAATTAGATGGCAGATATTTTGGAGGAATAATTACGGTTCATCGTCAGTCTAAATAAAATGAATAAAACCAAAAGCCTCACGTGATAAATACAGACATTTTAAAATAATGCAATTTGCAAATCGAAACATTTGCAAAATATATAATTCATAATGCACAACTGTGATAAAGCTCTATTGTGTTTTGTTTCTTCAGGATGAAAACTCATAATCATAGGCAGCGCAATAGCGCTTCCTAAGTAAAGAAACGATGTTGGCACAACGTATTATTATTATTAATATTTTTTTTTTAGACCTTGTATCGAAGGAGTTGTCGTAGAAACTTGGAAAAGGGCTCATTCGATTGGAAATTTAAACGGCTAGTGCCCTTTTTAATAGTCGGAAGTGATTGGAAGGCAACTAACACCCCTTCCACGCCCACCATTTCCCCAAACACATCCAATCAAAATTTTGATACAGCCATTTTTTCAGCGTAGTTGATATCCCGATAGAAATTACGTTTTTGAGGAGGACACTCCCCCACGGCTCTCAGGGCAAGGATTTTAAGTTATGCCCTGGGGGCATATAAGAACGATGTTGGCACAATGTATTATTTATTATTTTTTTTCCTTTAGACCAGGGCACTTCGTATCGAAGAAGTTGCCGTAGAAACTTCGAAAAGGGCTCATTCAACTGGAAATTGGAGTGGCTTGTGCCCTTTTTAATAGTCGAAAGTGATTGGAAGGCAACTAACACCCCTTCCACGCCCACCATTTCCCGAAACACATCCAGTTAATATTTTGAGATAGCCATTTTGTTATTTCCAGATAGAAATTATGTTTTTAAGGAGGACACTCCGCGACAGCCCTCAGGGCAAGGGTTGTGAGTTATACCCTGGGGGCATGTAAGGTTTTATAGAAAGTGTTGTCGTAGACACTACAGAAAAGGCTCATTCGATTGGAAATTCAAAGGGGTAGTGCCCTTTTTAAGAGTCGAAAGTGATTGGAGGGCAACTAACCCCCCTCTCGCGTCCACCTTTTCCCCAAACACATCCAATCAAAATTTTGAAATAGCATTTTGTTCAACGTAGATGAAAGCTCTGGAAATTAAGTCTTTGAGGATGACAACCCCCCCCCCATAGCCCTCAGGGCAAGGGTTATAAGTTATGCCCTGGGGGCATATAAGGTTTTTATAGAAAGCGTTGTCGTAGAAACTACAAAAAGGGCTTTTTCGATTGGAAATTGAAATAGCTAGTGCCCTTTTTAATAGTAGAAAGTGATTGGAAGGCAACTAACACCCCTTCCTTGCCAACCATTTCCCCAAACACATCCAATCAAAATTTTGAGAGAGCCATTTTGTTCCACGCAGTTGAAAGTTCTGGAAATTATACCTTTGAGCAGGACACTCCCCCCCACAGTCTTCAGGGCAAGGGTTATAAGTTATGCCCTGGGGGCACATAAGGTTTTTATTGATATCTTTTCGTAGAAACTTGAAAAAGGGCTTATTCGATTGGAAATTCAAAGGGCTAGTGCCCTTTTTAATAGTCGAAAGTGATTTGAGGGCAACAACCCCCCCCCCCTTTTCCCCAAACACATCCATTCAAAATTTTTAGATAGCCATTTTATTCAACGCAGTTGAAAGTTTTGGAAGTTAGGTCTTTAAGAATGACAACCCCCCCCCCCCCCCCCCCACAGCTCTCAGGGCAAGGGTTGTAAGTTATGGCCTTGGGGCATATCATGTTTTTATAGAAAGTGATGTTGTAGAAACTTCAAAAAGGGCTCATTCAATTGGAAATTGAAAGGGCTAGTGCCCTTTTTAATATTCGAACTTGAATTAATGGCAACTAACCCCCCTCTCACGGCCACCGTTTCCCCAAACACATCCAATCAAAGTTTTGAGATATCCATTTTGTTCAACGTAGTTGAAAGTTATGGAAATTAGATCTTTCAGAATGATAGCCCCCTTAGAGCCCTCAGTGCAAGGGTTGTAAATTATGTCCTGGGGGCATATAAGGTTTATATAGAAAGTTGTTGTAGAAATTTCAAAAAGGGCTCATTTAACTGGAAATTGAAAAGTGATCTTTTTAATAGTCGAAAGTGAATGGAGAGTAATTAACCCCCCTATCACGCCCACCATTTCCCCAAACACATTCAGTCAAAGTTTAGTGTTAGCCATTTTGTTCAACTTAGTTGAAAGTTCTGGAAATTATGTATCTGAGGATGACAAACCCCTCAGATCCCCCAGTGCAAAGGTTGTAAGTTATGCCCTGGGAGCATATAAGGTTTTTAGAGATAGCGTTGTCGTAAAAACATCAAAGGGGCTCATTCAATTGAAAATTCAGAGGACTGGTGCCCTTTTTAATAGTCGAAAGTGATTGGAGGGTAACTAACCCCCCTCTCACGTCCACCATTCCCTCAAAACACATCCAATCAAAATTATCAGATAGCCATTTTGTTCAACGTTGTTGAAAGTTCTGGAAATTAGGTCTTTGAGGATGACAACCCCCTCCCCCCAGCCCTCAGGGCAAGGGTTGTAAGTTATGGCCTGGGGGTATATAAGGTTTATATTGAAAGCGTTGTCGTAGAAACTTCAAAAGGGCTCATTTGATTGGAAATTGAAGGGGCTAGTGCCTTTTCTAATAATTGAAAGTGATTGGAGAGCAACTAACGCCCCTCTCACGCCCACCATTTCCCCAAACACATCCAATCAAAATTTTTAGATAGCCATTTTATTCAACGTAGTTGAAAGTTCTGGAAATTAAGTCTTTGAGGATGACAACCTCCCTCACAGCCCTTAGGGTAAGGGTTGTAATTTATGCCCTGGGGGCATACGAGGTGTTTATAGAAGTTATATCGTATAAGGTGTTTATAGAAAGCGAAGTCGTAGAAACTCAAAAAGGGCTCATTCGATTGGAAATTGAAAGGCCTAGTGCCCTTTTTAATTGTCGAAAGTGATTGGAAGACTTGAAATTTAATAGTAAAGATCGATGTGGGTACAATGTATTTTTTTTTTTTTGTTTTTGTTTAGACGAGGGCGCTTCGTATCGAATGAGTTGTCGTAGGAACTTCGAAAAGGGCTCATTCGATTGAAAATAGAAACGGCTGAGACCCTTTTTAATCGTCGAAAGTGATTGGAGGGCAACTAATCCCCGTCCCACACCCACGCTCCCATTTGTCCATTATATTTAAAAACTAAATGTTGCCTTAAGATTAAATCAAAATGCACTGTGTTAATGCAATTTCCCAATAAGGCATCTCAGCAGTATCCCAAGGACGACTGAGGGTACTGTATTCAAATTTTCGGGCTATTTCTTCTCTTAAAATTTAACCAAATCAAAATAGCGTAAGTGTATCCAAGCTATCAAAGAAAGCGAACAGATTTTTTGTGAATGGTATCAAGTTTTCCATTTCAGGTCAACTAGAGGAGGTATGAATCTAACTTAATCACTACTATTTGTGTCCAGATTTTTAAAAGGGTTTATGTTTTTATAAATTGCTGAAAATCTTTCTCCAGCATACAAATAGCAGGCCAAACTATAAAGTCTTAAAAAAACGAAAAGATTTAAATTATTATTTTGTTTTTCCCTGGAAAGACTATGTCAATATAAAACGAACAGAAATTAATTAAAAAAAACTTTCCACAAAAAAAGTTTTTGAAAGAAAAGTAAAGAACTCCATTAAACCAAAAATGAGCAAAAATAAAATCAATTAATCTACCAAGCGTGAAACCACCACAAATAGCGTCGATAAATAAATGAAACCCAAAACGAACAGAAATTACAATAAATAACCGAGTCAAACTCAAAACGAGCAGAAATTAACATGAGTTGGGCTCAAAACCCCTATGCCTTCCCAAGGCCAGAACATAATTTGCACTTTACTGAAAAAAAATACAGATGAATATGCATTGTCAGTTTAATATACATATACTTATATTTAGTAATCAAAATGTTAACATTATTTGATTTATTAAAGTTATAAAAATAAAAACATTTATATTTTTCAGTAAAGTGCAATTTTTTTAATAAATTTGTGTAAAGTGCAGTCTTTGACGCAAGAGTCCAAAACGTTAATGGCTGCAGCGTTAGCGCTCTTGGACTCTGACGCCAAAGATTGTGACTTGTGACTTGATATCTTAAATGGGGATGAAACATGGGCTAAACATGTGCTGTGCGATAAAATTGCAGTGAGAGAACTCAAATTAAAAAAAAAAAAAAAATAAATTCCCATCCCCCCAAAAAGAAAGAACCCCCAAAAAGACCCAAATGGTAGAATTGTACGAGGAAGGCATTGTCAAGCTATGCTATGATAAGAATTGTCCTTCATCGCTATGATAAGTGCCTAAATTTGAGTGGCGACTATATTAAACAGTAGTATTTCAACTGTATGGTTAAAGTAGTTAAAAAACTGTGGGTTTTACTGTATACAGTATAGTATTTTTCTTTCTTAGGCTGTACCTTGTTTATTTTTAATTCCAAAATGTGATCTACTTCTGCGTAGCCCTCGTATCTTATGAATTGATTGTCAGAAATTTTTAATGTTAGTTTCTATCAGTTATGTTTCCTCGATTTTATTTACAGGAATTAAGCCCTGGAGATGTCCTGGAGTCACAATCTCAAAGGTGATTCTAATCCTCCAATCTCTAGCCTCTGCTCTTTGGACTTGCAGCATTAAAGCCTTGGTACAGAACATATTTCTTTTAGGACAATTGCTGAGTGGATGGTTATTCCCCGCACACTCACTTCTCTGGAAAGCGTGCGTCCTGATATGCTTCTTCTTCGTGTTCTTGCGCGAAATTTGATTCTTTGGGACGAAATTTTGCCGTCACTCAGTTGGATAGAAAATCATGTCCCAATAGAGTTTCGACATTTGTGTTTGAAAAAGCCAGCTCATGACATGCCATTAGGCATTGACTATGGGACCATTAAGTAAGTATTTATTTATGGAATACTAATGCAAGGAAAAATGGAGAGCTATGAATCCTTGGGTCTATATTTATTGTTCATTTAAACTTTATGGTTTGGTAGTTCTTAATGATTTTAAATTATTTAATAAATTATGGGCGTAAGTTGCAAATTTGTTTCATGTCTGCCATGTACAAGTAAAAATTATATCTGTCGTATATAAATAAACTATCTTACCCTTCTGGCGTTTTTGCAATCTAGAAAGAAAGGAAATACAAGAAAAATACCCCTCCCCCCTCCCCGGGGAAAATTCACCGAACACACAAACATACATTTGGTTTTACACATTTCATGTGGATTGTGAAGTAGATATCATATATTTTGTCAATGGAACATTCGTTGCCGTTTATACCTAAACTTATTCTCCTTAAAATGGAATTTTAACATTATTTTAAGGTCCCTTTTATTTCCCCCACTATTTAAAATAAAAAAACTTTTTTTCTCTGGACAGGACAGTAAATGCAAAAAAAGCCATTGAAGACGTCTACAGATGATTTTATTGTTTCATTTTATCTATGGAGTGCTGTTGTATGGAGTGCTCTTCGCTTAGCCTGGACGGTCAGACTCTTTTTAAACAATTTATAATTTAAAAATAAATTGATAAAATTAAAAAAATGAAAAGAGAAAACAACAACAATATTAATAAAAATACTAATCATATTAACATTAAAAGAGAAAATGGAATAAATATTCAACTACAAAAAATGGTGTTGTCGAAAATTTTGCAATTTTCATTTCCGTTAAGTTGCTTCATAACTGTAAGCAATTAAACAAAATAATTGTATTGAAATCGTAACTCTTCTTTCCTCTAATGATTTTGTTGTTCACTTAACAGAAAAAGAGTTACCCTTGAGAATGGCCATCTCCAAATCTTTTTCCAACTAAATACTTCGAATCACTATGGAAATCAATATGGAATACTTCGAATCACTATCACTACGAATCACTACGAAAATACTTCGAATCACTATGGAAAACACTATGGAATCACTATGGATCAAGTTTAGAAGAAGAAAATTATCTTGCATCCAAAGGGGTCTGCTAATATGCTCAATCCCTCCCCACGACCACTCTCCTACACATCCCTGCTATACGTACTAATTACTATAAAAATCGAGCGATAAAATTTTCTGTCTATAAACCACGACCAATGACATAAAACAAAAATTAATCCTAAAAAATAAATGACATGACGAAAAACGTATAGGGCGAAGTTTTAGCAACGTGATTTACTTTACTTTATTTTCTTACATATTTTTTTTCTTTATCTGTCAAGGTTTGCATTCATAACTGTTTTAAAGAAGAAAAATTGAGACCTTGATAAAGCAAGACAGCATTGTGCCATGGTGGACCCCAAATCCTTTTAAACATCATAGTAAAAAAATATTTGTTTGCGGGAGAAATCGAAGGAACGCCATTATCCTGCTTTATTATTTTAGCCTTTTTCTCCGTGTTATCTGCCACGATTTTTGGTGAAAAAGCTTGAGACGTTGATTAATGGACAAAAGCTTTGTGGGGTGTCTTTTAAAACTTCATAGCATTGAAAAGATTTATTTGCAGCGGAAGTTGAACCAACGCCATTATTCTGATTTTTAATATTTTTTCCCCAACATTATAGAGGTTTATATTATATTTTGGTCTTTCAAACGAGCCCTTAAATATCTCTCTATGATGTTTCACGTGCATCAATAGCAGCGACGGGGAAAAGGGTAGTACAAATAAAAACAGGAGACACTGCTTCCAATGCGAAACAGTGATTTTTCTTGTTGGTCAAGATGGGGGGGGGGGTTGTACCTCTCTTAAATGGGTGTTTTAGGCTATTAGGATTCAAATGGTTGCAGTTTTTTATTTATTCGATCTAAGACAATTTTTGATAGGTTTTAGGCTAGGTTCCCATAAAATTGTTTTTGCAGCGAATATTAGTCAAGATAAAAATTACAATTTCTAAATCAGGTTTAAATTTTGATTTTTCCTCACTTGACAGTTTTTTTTCTGAACATATTTTTGAATTTTCGGTTACTATGGGCTAGGCTTTGTTCTTTGCTAGGTTGCGCCTGAGGGAGCAACTATGATAAGGAAAAGTGTATTGTGTCCGAACTTTATTATTTGTTCTATTTTAAATTAATTAATCTTTTATTTTAAAGCCTTTTTCACATCTAGGTAAAAGTCTTCTTTTTTTATGTCTATCTTTTTTTTCTCAATTTATGCACTGCATATGTCAACTTTAGCGATTTGAATAGAGTACTTCTTTTTCAGTCAAGCGTACTGCAACATAGTTCCTGGTGCATGCCTTGCTCTTGGATTCCGCTTTGGAGGCTCAGCAAATGCAGATGCTTTCGATGCCGTTTTCTCTGTTACTAAACGGTTTATTGCCCTAAGTGGAAAATCGATCGCGGAACTGGCCGGCAGAGCAACAATTGAAACAGCGCTGAATGTTATGGTTTTGTCACTTGCCATGGTGAGATCTTGTGTTTTAATTGGAAAAAAGGAGATTTATATGTGCTTCTTCTGCAGAACTGTGTGTTTGCCTATTTGTTCAAAAAGGGGGCTTTGAAACTCAAGTCAAAGGTTTTCAACAGTGACAATCTCAATGAAACACTTTACTTCTATTTGGCGTCATTCTAAGGGGTCTCAGAGTTTTTCTCAACATTGGCAATGATTTCTTCTCGTAATTACAAAAATATTGCTTGGTTTGCTTGTACACTACAAAACAACTCACTGCAACACCAAGCCACCTGAGGCCAACACAGCTACACATGCTCCTCCTCCATCCCAATCCATTTAAAGTATCCCTCTTTATACCCTCCCAAGAAGTTTCAATTTCCCTTAAACCTTTCCTTACAACCTCCTTCCACTCCATTTGGGGATGAGCTATTTTCATTTGGCCCTATATGATTGACTGACAAAGACAATCATTGGTAATCTGTCATCTGCAGAACCCTGTCCTAGCCATTTCGAATCTTTCTCTCATTATACCCCTAGAAAGCAGGTTTAAACCACATTTTTCATACAGTCAACTGTTTGAAATATGGCCTATCAAAGATGAAATATGATCCGTAAATTTTATTTACTAGCTAAAATTTAAAGAAATAGCAAATTCTCAAGCATATACTCTTTAGAAATGCCACAAATTTCATTTCAAATTAATTGAAAAAATTAATTAATTGCCAACAGGCTATATTTGTTAAATCATAGTAAGATTTCAGTAAAGCGTAAGTGAAATTTCAGCGCTAAATAGTAGAAGATTGAGCAGGTCTCACATTGGCGGTAATTTCTGTTATGCTCATGTGTTTTGTTTGTTAGATGGTTGTTGTTTGTTCTTGTGTCGTTGCTTGGTAGTGATTTCTGAACAAGTTTTAACGACAATGTTTACTTTAGTGCAAAAAAATTCTTTCAAAACTTATCTGTGACTGTTTTAAGCTTATTTATTATAAATAAACTGTAAGAAGCACAATACTTTGCGTAAACAAAAACGCAATATCACATGGGACTGAACCCTTGGAAACTAACACATTTTTAAAAGGCTATTAGATACCTTAAGTTTTACCCTTATCTCAGGTTCTTTATCTTATGGTAAAAATTGTGCTCTGTATAAAATGGCAGTTTTCTCAGGGGCTTAAAAGGGGCAGTAGAATTGAAAAAGGAGTTTACGTTGGAACGACCCTTATCTCTATTATATAAAACCAGTTGTTCGATACAACCGTCCCCTGAAAAATTCCATCTCTTACAAATTTTCTATGGGGGGGGGGGGGAAACGTCTCATACAAGACAGCTCTCTATGGTGTTCCAGTGCCCCGCTATCTGAGGAGAACAGACGGGAAAAAAAGGTGCCGTCGATGCAGAATATGGCAGTTGAAGCCACGTTTCTTGTTTTTCAAGCCAACATATTTTCTTTGTTGTTCAAGCCAAGGGACATTTATTTTTCTTTTATAAGGGTTTTGGACAAGGCCGTTTTAATAATGTACTTCTTTTTTTGATTTGACTCTAGTTTTAGGAGTTATGGACTATTTTATTTTTTATATGGGACGTCATCGTCTCTTACTAGGTTGCTAGCTACCGCTGCAACCCGGATAATGTGGATTGCTACTATTTCCTCACTGAGAGAGGGCGTTGAAGGTAAGTATTGACTGTTTGATCACAGAGACTTTGAGTTGAGGGGTTAGAAACTTATGCTGATTTATTGGCCTTTATTCGATCCAAAGAATTATGATAGTTCAATCAAGAGAATTTAAACAAGAATTGGTTGTCAAACTGCTGTCATCTTCAGGTATAAGGGTTTTTATCCTCTAGTAGTCGAAGTAGCAGATCAAAATATATGATAGACCCATTTAGATCAAAATATATGACAGGCCAAGTTTCCTTCATGAGATAGACCATGCTAATAATTTCCCGGCGTTGACAACTTCATTTCATATTGGGGAAAAAACAGGATGAAATTTGAGACAAGGAGGGGCCATCTAAATGACAGTTAGGGACATTGGGACGGTATCTTTTATTAGCGTTCCTATCTATTGTGAGTTTCCAACGCATGTAAGGGTAAGACAAAATGTTTCCTTGCCCTTTACGGACAGTAATATGCGAGTAAGAACAGTAAGTCTTGAATAGTAAGCAAGTAAGTCATCTTAAGGGGATGGTTGTGGGTCAGACTTGCGTACTGTTTTCGGCTATGGATATTCCATTCGTGTAGTTTTCGTTTCCATCCGACGCAATTTCTGTGCGGTTTCAAGCTATTTCTCGAAATTACCGTAAATTTGTTTTCATAATGAACTTTCACCATTAATCTTAATCCAAATCGTAGTTACCATCCCTTAATCAGCATCAAACGGTGATTCTTCCTCACTTGACATTTTTTTTTTCTAAGATTACTTTATCAAATTTGTTTAGCCAGGTCATACTAATACTAAAGAGACACAAAAAAAATCAGTTTTTGTAAAGAAAAAAACAATGCATCTCATTTTAATTCAATTGCTTTTGACTCTTGAAAAGGGCACTCTAGCATTCAGTGTCCATTTGAAAGAGCCCTTTTTTTAAATTTTTACAACAATCCTTTCTATTTGAGATCTTTGCTAAGTCTCCCCGAGGGGAGCACTTGACATTAATTTACTTTTAACCCATGTCATACAGAAGCTATGACTCTTGTATAATAACGGAGAGAGAAAAAATAAAACAAAATACGCTCTAATTAATAAAACAAATGAATTAAATCATGATGTGGTGACAATCGGAAGAATGCTGTAACTGTCAACTTTTTTGTGCAGTATTATCAACTTCCTTGTGCAACATTGTCACTGGCACATCTGGGACACCAAATTTATCCTAAGGATAAAGTAAAAATTAAGGCATCTGAATCAATATGATTAGATTTGATATCATCATTCTTTCTTAAAAGGGGTTAAGACCAAAAGGGCAGAAGAGAAAACAAACTCCCCAAGGCATGTATATTATATTCACCATTATTAGCAACAATTTTAAGATAACCATACTCAATGTAACAACTTATTTGAATTTTCATAAAAATTTTATAAACAATATTTCATACGAATTTGACAATATTGAACAACGTTCATATTTATCCTAGAATTAAAAATGATAGGGAATTATAAAAAAATATCGTGCCCTCACATGACAACTTTCTGAACTGTCAGAACAGATTAACTAGTAAAAGTGTAAATATGCTACTCTTTTTCTCAATTGTGTGGATTAATTTAAGAATAGGCCTATCTGTTACATTCAAATTGTATTCCTTCTTTACTATTATGTGTATTTTATTATTTGTGTGTTTATGTATAAAGATAATCGGGAGATTTATTCCGTATATGAATTTTGGCAGATTATTCCGTATCTGAAGGGTTGCCTTCTCCTCAATACTTTGCTCTTTACGCTAAAGTTGTTAGCACTTTTAAAAAAGCTTCCTATTCTAATTAAATAGACCCAGTGTTTCAGTTTTAGTAAACAATCAAACTTTAGAGTAGGCTAAGCAGTAAGATATTGAAGAGAGGGCAACCCTTCATATATGGAATAATTTCTGTTCGTTTTTCAAATAATGCCGGTAAATCTGGCTCACCCTCTATGAAATATACTCCTCCCCCTCACTGAAAACTCCTCCGGGGAAATTTTATCCAACGTAAAGAACATCCCCCCGTCAAATTCCCTCCAGAGAGTTCCATCATCACTTAGAATCCCCCCTCCCTGTAAAATTACTTGCGGACGATTCAGCCTGAAGAATTCTCCTTAACATTCTTTCATTTGAATAAGACTTTAATCTCTAATTGGTTTCTCAATAACTCCAGAAATGCCCCCTTCCGTGGAAACTATTTTCCAGAAAACAAAACACACGGAAAAAAGCCCCTGGATAATTCGCCCGGAACATCTCTACATGAAACATTTGGCAAAGAGAATGTATGACAATTAAAAAGAGTTTCGTATAGTAATTCTGTCAAATCCCCCAGTGTAATATATCCCCTGGAATATTCAACCCCCGGAAATTTGCCTCCCCAAGGAAGATTCTCCCCATAGAAATCCACCCGACCCACCCCCCCCCCCGAAAAAAATGTCTGTATACTTCCTAATAACAAATACTATACGTAAACAATGGGTGAATTTAATAAGTTGCAGGCCTCTCCCCACGGACTTTAGGGGCCATTTTATACCTAAAGACATAATTATTTGATCTTTCAACTATACTGAACAAAATGGCTATCTCAAAATTTTGACCAGATAATTTTAGGGAAAAATGGGCTTGGGAGGAGGCCTAGTTGCCCTATAATCTTTTTGTTTACTCAAAAAGGGCACTAGAACTTCAAATTTCCGCTCGAATGAGCCCTCTCCCGATATTCTAGGACCATTGGGTCGATACGATCACCCCTGGGGAAAAAAAACAACTACAAATGAACACGCATTCTGGCAAAAAAAAATACTAAATTCCACATTTTTGCATATATGAGCTTGAAACCACCATAGTGGGGTTCTCTGATACGCTGAATCTGATGGTTCATTAAGATTCTATGACTTTTAAGGGGTGTTTCCTCCTATTTTTGAAAATAAGGCAAGTTTTCTCAGGCTCGTAAAATTTGATGGTTAAGACTAAACTTATAGAAACTTATATATTTGAAATCAGCTTAAAAATTCCGATTCTTTTCATATATCTATTGCTACCAAGATTCTGTTTTTTAGAGTTTCGGTTACTATTGAGTCGGGTCGCTCCTTATTTACAGTTAATTACCACGAACTGTTTGATCTAGGGATATCCTTGCTAGCTAAGCCAGTTTATCGCGATACAAATAGTGATCGGGCTCAACACCCACCCTAAAGAGTAGGGTTTGACTCTTATTTCCTAAAATTACTCCCAACAGTTCCTCTTAGAAACGCTTAACACATCCTCTTCTTCTTTCTCCAGTGACGATGCTTCTATTCGGTTTTTTACTGTTTTTATCAGTATCGTTTCATGCGCACATAGGTCCCATTCACAGGGGGGGGGGGTTAGGGTTGTCTTACCTGACTCCTCTTCCCAGCACTTCCGGACTTTTTTTTACCACATATTGTCTTACAATTTTTCTATTTTTGTTATTTTAGGAAAATTCACCCTGGAAATAAGTTACCTCTTTCATTTCTGCATCGGACTGACCTTAGAAGTGAATACTTTCCCCCACCCTATGTGGCGTTGTGGTCTACTTTTTAGCCATTTTTGATCCTTTTAACGACAGAAATTTTATAGCCCCGTATTATGATACGGATTTATTAGTTCTTTAAGAGCTCACTTCCCCTTTTTATATATCTTAAAATTACTTTATTGGTCAAATCTATAATATTTATTTATTTTGAATTTCGGTGTTACATGTACTTTATTGACTATTCTCAGATAATGGCTGGCACTGGTGATCTTGAAGTTTTACGATTGTGTCGACATTTGCGGTCTCGCGTTGGTTTTCATGGAGGAGCGAGCTCTTCGAGTGTTACCTATGGATCTCATATGGCCACACATTTAGCATTAGGACTATTGTTTTTAGGCGGCGGTAGACTGAGTCTTAGTACATCCAACGAAGCTATTGCCGCCCTTATTTGTGCCATTTACCCTAAGTTCCCGAATCACAGCAACGACAACAGGTACATGTTGATTTTTTGTTAATATTATTATTGGTACTTCTGTATTAAACGTACTCTTTTATATACTGCTAGTTTGGTTAATGCTAATGAAATAAAATAAAATAGGATGAATATATAATAGTTTATAAACAAATTTGGGCTATATATTTCCACATTAGGGTTGGGGGGGGGGGGGGGGGTAATGCATAACATATGTTATTACGTAATCTAACCTAACCTAGGTACCTTTCCCCCCCCCTAAACCCCCAAAAACAGCAGTTTAAATATCGTATTCGCAATGAAAACCACGCTATACATTGCATTACTCTATAGCGGTGTCTTGAATTAACCTGTCAAAAACAGGTTTCTCATGACTGGTTTCCATTGCAATATGTAAAAGAGTACGTTTAATACAGGAGTACCTTATTATTTTTTAAATATCATAATATTAAACATTCGATATTATTATTAATATTTACGTTAATATTTAACATTTATATTCAATATTTATAAATATTTATAAATAATTTATTAATTATTTTATTAATAATTTTAATTAAATTAAAATAAATAATTTTTTAATATTAGCTTCTAGTAATCAATTTTGTTCAATATTTAAGAAATTAATATTGCAATATTAAATGCTAAGATTTTTGATAGTATTATTTTTTTTTCTTATAATAATAATAATAATATATTTATGCCCTCTATACATACATGATGTACACAGAGGAGCATAGGAAATAAATGGAAAGAAAACTGAAAAAATACAAAATTACACTTTTAACGAAAAGGACGACAATAGTAGTATCCATATATAAGGTTCGAACTGCATAAGGAAACCTACAAGCCTGAGGCATGGATATGTGAGTAGTTTAACCGGTATATTGGCTTACCAAGGACAGTCACCTATTACTACAGACGGTACATGCCTTACCAGACAGGTTTCTGAGGCAACACGCATTTAGGTTCAATAGCCAAATTAAACTTCGTCACATTACGTATCCAAAGGTTTATTGAGCCTTCTGTAAAAAAAAATTGGTTTCAGTTGTAGGGTTAGATAATCATGTTTTTTTGTATGAATAATGTTTTTACTAAAGATACAGCCACGCCGTGTAGGTTTCTGAGTCAAAAATTGTCAGACACTAATAACGTCTAGCCTGAAGGTACCTTGCATCTTGTCTAGAATTGATGGCATATGGTGTTAAATCATTTACCAAAAATAACTCTATTTGCGAAAAAATGTATAGCATTTGCGAATTGGAGTGTACGAATGATCTTAATTGATGATTCAATAATAGGGTGAGAATGATCTTAATTGGTGATTGGATTGTATGAAGGTGGTAAAAAAGGGTTAATCTGATTGCCAGCTAAGGTAAGCCTGAAGGGGTTGTTAACTCATAGGGAATTTATTATAAATTGGGAATAGCATCAATCTATGGAAATTGTTAACGACGATAAAATGACCTTGTGAGTTGACCTAGCTTTACTTCTCCAATGTGGTCTGTATAATACACAAGTACCATTTGATTAGTGTTGTCATTATAAATTATCCTATAACATTCTAGTATACTAAAAAGTTGATACTAATAGAGATGTAGATGGCAAGAAAAGAATTTTAAAAAAGAAATTCAGAACAATCCTTAGAAATCCTTGCAAATCAAGTAGTAAGACGATTATGAGTATGAATCGTCTAGGATCGTAAGCACCAATGACGCTAACCACCAAGGACCTAAACCTCCAAAGGCCCCCTATCCTCAACCTCCAAGGGATCCCTCCCCCCAACTTTTGGCCCCCTCTCGGCATTTTTTTATACTTATTTTTTGAAGTTTTTTTTATTTTTTTTTATTTTTTTTAACATGCTATTTTTTCAACTTTTTTTACATCTCTTAGAATGACATGAAACATACTTAAAACATAAAAAATCACGTTTAACATTTCCCAAATTCTAAATGAGAATGACATAGAAATGTTAGTCGTGACTTTTACTATTAGAAAAATATTGTTTGTAGTAGCACTTTTTTTTGGACTTAATTTTTTTTGGACTTCGAAATTACTGAACCTTTTTTTTTTTATCGACATCATTTGTCGGATACGTCGGATAATATTGACAAAATCTATGTATTAGAATTAATAAATTCTTTATCAACATCTTTTGTCAGATATGTCAGAGAAAATTGACAAAATCTAAGTATCAGATTAAATAAATTCTTTATCAGCATCTTTTGTCAGATATGTCGGATAAAATTGACAAAATCCAAGTGTCAGAGTGAATAAATTTTTTATCCACATCTTTTGTCTGATACATCGGATAAAATTGACAAAATCTAAGTATCAGAACGAATAGATTCTTTATCGACATCCTTTGCCGGTTATGTCGGTTAACAATATCAAAACTGAGTGCCAGAGGGATCAAATTCTATACCAACATCTATTCTCAGATTTATCATTATCTTTTGTCAGATATGATTCGTAAAATTGAGAAAATCTAGGCATCTGAGTGAATAAAGTCTTTATCAATGTCTTTTGACAGATACGTTTGATAACACAGACCAAATCTAAGTACCATATTGAATAAATTCTGTTTCAACTTCTTTGTCGGATACATCAGATAACATTCACAAAATCTAAGTATCAGAGTGAATAAATTCTTAATCAATGCCTTTTGACAGATACATTTGATAAACACTGACCAAATCTAAGTATCATAGTGAATAAATTTTATATCAACTTGTTTGTCGGATACATCAGATAACATTCACAAAATCTAAGTATCAGAGTGAATAAATTCTTTATCAACATGCTTTTCACATATGCCTGATAAAATTGAGAAAATCTAAGTATCAGAGTGAATAAATTCTTTGTCAATGTCTTTTGACAGATACGTTTGATAACACTGACATAATTTAAGTATCAAATTGAACAAATTCCTTATTAACATTCTTTATCGATATCATTTGTCGGATACGTCGGATAAAATTGACAAAATCTATGTATTAGAATGAATAAATTCGTTATCATCATCCATTGTTGGTTATGTCATTATGAAAAAATTGTAAGTGTCAGAGCCAATAAATTCATTAACATTTTTTTTATCAATATCATTTGTCGGATACGTCGGATAACATTGAAAAAACCTAAGTGTCAGAGTGAATAATTTTTTTTTATCAACATCTTTTGTCAGATACATCGGATAAAATTAACAAAATCTAATTATCAGAGTGAATAAATGCTTTATGAATATCCTTTGTCGGATATATTGGATAAAATTGACAAAATCTAAGCATCAGAGTGATTAAATTTTATATCAACATCCATTTCTAGGATACATAGGATAAAATTGACTAAATCTAAGTGTTAGAGTGAATAATTTTTTTATCAACATCCTTTGTCGGTTAACATTATCAAAACTAAGTGTCAGAGTGATCAAATTCTGTATCAACATGTATTGTCAGATTTATCAATATCATTTGACAGTTACGTTTGATTGTGTCAGAGTGAATAAATTCTTTATCATTATCTTTTGTCAGATATGATTGATAAAATTGAGAAAATCGAGGCATCAGAGTGAATAAATTCTTTATCAATGTCTTTTGACAGATACGTTTGATAAAACTGACCAAATCTACGTATCATAGTGAATAAATTCTATATCAACTTCTTTGTCGGATACGTCATATAACATTCACACAATCTTAGTATCAGAGTGAATACATTCTTTATCAAAATGCCTTGTCAAATATGCCTGATAAAATTGAGAAAATCTAAGTATCAGAGTGAATAAATTCTTTATCAATGTCTTTTGACAGATACGTTTGATAACACTGACATAATTTAAGTATCAAATTGAACAAATTCTTTATTAACATTCTTTATCGATATCATTTGTCGGATCTGTCGGATAACATTGACAAAATCTATGTATTAGAATGAATAAATTCGTTATCATCATCCATTGTTGGATATGTCATTAGGAAAAAATTGTAAGTAACAGAACCAATAAATTCATGTACATTTTTTTATCAACATTATTTGTCGGATACGTCGGATAACATTGACAAAATCTAAGCGTCAGAGTGAATAAATTTTTTTATCAACATCTTTTTGTCAGATACATCGGATAAAATTGACAAAATCTAAGTATCAGAGTGAATAAATTCATTTCAACGTCTTTATCGGATACATCAGATAATATTCATAAAATCCAAGTTCTATTCATTTTTACTTTATGCAACCTTACGTTTTAGGTTAGATTTAGGTTAGACCGGTCATAGATGGCAGCACACCCGCTCAGACAAACAGTCATAGTGAGAGAGAGATATGCAAAAAGTTGGGTTAATTTAGGTTGACTTAGAGTGGCGCGCCACTCTAAGTCAACCTAAATTAACCTAACTTCTTACAATTTTTGATACTTACAATTTTTCCATAATGACATATCCAACAACTTGACTTACTTACTTTGACTTAAGTCCCATCCGTCCTCAAAGGTTGTTTTGGGGCCTCTTCATTCACTATTTTATTGATGTGGCGTCTGTATGAGCATCTATCTTCAGTCAGTCGTAGAAGTTGCGGCAGGTTGAGTGTAGAGAAGTTGTCTTTCCATCTCTTAGGGGGCCGACCTCTGGGGCGAGAACCATGCACGCGACCATCGAAGACTATTTTCGGCAGACGAGAATTTTCCATACGCTGGATGTGACCTAGCCACCTAAGTTGTTGCAGTTTTATTTTATCAAGTATGGTGTGTTTGATCTTGAGGCTTTCAAACAACCTAATATTAGAGATCCTGTCCTGGTACGCAATGCCAGCAATACGGAGGAGTGACTTTGTTTCAAATGCGGCTAGGCGACGTTGGTCATCTGTTTTGAGGGTCCATGATTCACAGGCGTACATGGCAATGGGGATAATCAGTGTGTTAAAGAGTCTTGTTTTCAGCAGTGTCGACAAATTCTTGTTCCTCCAGATCGGCATCAAGGCTTTAAAGCTAGATTTTGCAAGCGCCAGGCGCCTCTTAATATTTTTCGAGTGGTTGTTATCGGACGTTATAAGGCTACCAAGATAGGTGAAATCTTCGATCCATTCTATGTTGTCACCACCGAGCTGGAGGCTTAAGTTTCTTGGTTTTCCGACTTTCGCGAGCAGAGCATGGCTTTCGTCTTTGAGGAATTGATGGTCATTCCAAAGGAGCTGGTGGTTGATTGGATGTTGTCGGCCTGGGACTGAAGATCCCAAGGTACTCAGCTACTTGGTCTATGGCGTCTGCATAAGCTAATTTATCAATCGATATTCCCCCAATGTGGACACCTGACGAGTTGTCAAGGAGTGAGAAGACAGCGGTAAGGAACAGGTTAAACAGTTCCGGTGAAAGCAAGCAACCCTGCAGCACACCAGTCGATGTTTCAAAGCTATCGGAAAGGCCTTCTCCGTCATGACGCGGCTTCTGGATTTTGATTACATATCTCTGATCAATGATACTAAGTTCTGTGGGATACCAAAATGGAGAAGAATTTGCCATAGACCTTCTCTCCATGTGAGGTCGAAAGCCTGCTTAAAGTCAATGAAAAGGTGGAAAATACTACGTCCGAGTTAAAGATATTTTTCCACAATTTGACGTACCGTAAATATCTGATCAATCGTTGACCTGTTCGGGCGGAAACCGGCCTGATATTCTGGAATCACAGTTGAAGATATAGCTCTTATACGCTCCAGCATTACTCTAGTGAGTATTTTAGCGGCGTGGCTCGTAAGGCTTATAGGCCTGAAGTTATCACAGATTGCTTTCGAGCCTTTCTTATGGATTGGAACTATCGTGGCTTCACACCATGAGGAGGGGAAGTGACCTTCTTCCCAAGCAGCAGTAGCAATTTTAGGTATAGGTCAACAAGGGGATCGCAATTTACTTTTAGTAATTCCGGTTGGATTCCATTTGGGCCTGCAGCTTTGTTTGTCCTTAAACCCTTGATAGCCGATTCTATCTCAGATCGAAGTGGGAGTGGGCTTGGGTCTGCGGCAATTACGGGGAAGCTGTTAAGCACCGATGGTCTGGGAGGATCGTTGAGTTTAATTTGCTCTCAAAGTGTTCTTTCCATCTGGTTCGGATCCCGTCTGTAGTTTGGATCTGGTTACCATCTTCATCAAGGAGGGCACAGGCTTTCAGTCCCTTTTTTTTGGCTAGTTCCCTCACTCGCCTGTACATGAAGTGAGAGTCACCTTTCTTGAATGCCATTTCGCATTGCTCACATTGTTCCCTTATATAGGAGCGGTGAGCACGGCGAGTGGCTTTCTCTACCACACGTTTCAATCGTTTGTACATATCCCGACTTTCTCTATCTAGTTTGTTAGTGTGGTTGCGTTTTTCCTCACATAATGAGATTATCTCATCCGTGATCCAAGGTTTATGGTCCGCCTTTTGGACTCCCAGGGTCGACTTGGTGACATCGCATATAAAAGGTAAAAAAAAGGTAAAGGATGCGGCACTAGACCCTTAAGGTCCAAACCGGCGGTGCTGATCTCCGTTTCGTGGCCCTTCAGCCAGAAAGTGCAATGGGGGCTGGGGGCCAGCCAACCTATGCTTTCGCAAACCCTTCCTGTTTACCTCCCCAGATTTCTCCAGGTACCCATTTAGAGCTGGGTTGACTCTGGCTAAGCTTACAGGGTCACACCACTGACCCGCGTCCCAAACTAAGAAACTGACCACACCAGGGATCGAACCCGAATTCACGGATTCTCAGCCCAGCGCGCGTCCACCTAGCCAGAACGGCTTGACATCGCATATAACCTGCGAGTTACTCTTCACAAGATTATCGATGTCATCTGTTGAGAGAGTTAGCGGGGATGTTGAGAGGAGTTCAAAAATTCTTTCGGAAAGAGTACCGGTGTAATTTTGTCGAGTAATTTGGTCTTTTAAGAGGTCTACTCTGAATCTGGGAGGCTTTCTGGAGAGTTTCGCGGCCGCTTTTAGACGCATTTTAAAGGAAGTCATAACAAGCGAGATGGACGATTTCCAGCGTCTAGATACGAGGATATAATCTATTAGATTATGAGTCCTTCCATCTGGGGATGTCCAGGTTGTTTTACGTCGGGCTCTGTGTTGAAGAATGTGTTAGTGATAACAAGATCACTATCTCGGCAAAATTCCATTAGTTGCTCACCTCTCTTGTTCAGCTGGCCATGGCCAAATTTGCCCATCACGTCCTCATTGCCAGATGGGTCGTCACCGACAATGGCGTTGAAGTCCCCGATGACAAAGACTATATCTTTTTTTGGTACGGAGTCCACTAGACACTGAAGTTGGAGATAAAAGTTTTCGGATTCTTCATCATCTCTGCTAGAGTCGGGTGCATATACTTGGATGATTGTAAGATTCGCTGGTGAGCCTTTCAGGCGGATCATGATCAGACGTTCTGAGATGGGTGTTGCTGCGATTAGTGATCTCCTAGCCTTACTGGAGAGTAAGAAGCCTACTCCCTGCCGGTGTTTCCCATCAGTACGTCCTGATAGTACAAGAGTAGCTTCATCAAGTTTTTCTTCGCCGGTGACTGGGAGGTGGGTTTCGGATAGGCCGACTACGTCCCAATTGTAACAGTTAATCTCTCTCAGGAGGAGTTCCTTTTTTCCTTGTTTTGCAAGCGTTCTGATATTAAGGGTACCAATTGATAAAGTCGATTTAGGTGATATAATGGCCTCCAGGGATGGAGTTGTCAAAGTTGAGGTATTCGCGCGATTAGCGGTCGTCGTATCGTCGGCTGCCCCGGACGCGGTAGATCTAAACGCATGGCCTTCGTCGGTTTCCCCGGACGCGGTAGCACTGGTTCTCACATTCATTTGTTTGCTCATTATCATTATAAAAGTGAAAAAAGGGGTTTCTTGGCTGGCGTACGGACAGCGGCAAGCCACTCCTCTCTGTCCCTAGCAGGGGCCGACTATATCTCCTACCGATAATGCGCCCTTATAGCATCCTGCATCACCAACAATTTACCCATTGCTGGGGGAGTGGATTTTGACTGGCGGGACGTGTCCACGCGCCGGTGGGCCCAGCCCAGTGCACATCAGAGGGGCCATCCTCCTCCTCCACCTGTATTTATGTCCTCCAGGTGAGGGTGTTCCAGTTATATTTCAAGACCCCCAGAAACTGGGTCCCCCCGTGGTCCGCGCCTCCTCTCTACATGGAGGTATCCTACATATCTGTAGGAAATTCCCCTATCCGCCACCTGGGGACGCGCTGAGTGGCCTGGGGGCCACTCAACGGATACAATTTTTCATAATGACATAACCAACAACGGATGATGATAAAGAATTTATTCATTCTAATACATAGATTTTGTCAATGTTATCTGACGTATCCGACAAATGGTACCGATGAACAATGTTAATAAAGAATTTGTTCATTTGATACTTAAATTATGTCAGTGTTATCAAACGTATCTGTCAAAAGACATTGATAAAGAAGTTATTCACTCTGATGCTTATATTTTCTCAATTTTATCAGACATATCTGACAAATCATGTTGATAAAGAATTTATTTACTCTGATACTTAGATTTTGTGAATGCTATCTGGTGTATCCGACAAAGAAGTTGATAAAGAATTTGTTCAATTTGATACTTAAATTATGTCAGTGTTATCAAACGTATCTGTCAAAAGACATTGATAAAGAATTTATTCACTCTGATGCCTAGATTTTCTCAATTTTATCAATCATATCTGACAAAAGATAATGATAAAGAATCTATTCACTCTGACACTATCAAACCTATCGGTCAAATGATATTGATAAATCTGACAATAGATATTGATATAGAAATTGATCACTCTGACACTTAGTTTTGATAATGCTAACCGACATAACCGGCGAAGGATGTTGATAAAAAAAAATTATTCACTCTAACATTTAGATTTTGTCAATATTATCCTATGTATCTGAGAAATGGATGTTGCTATAGAATTTAATCACTCTGATACTTAGATTTTGTCAATTTTATCCGATATATCCGACAAAGGATGTTGATAAAGCATTTATTCACTCTGATACTTAGATTTTGTCAATTTTATCCGATATATCCGACAAAGGATGTTGATAAAGCATTTATTCACTCTGATACTTAGATTTTGTCAATTTTATCCGACGTATCCGACAAATGATGCTGATAAAAAAATGTTAATGCATCTATTGGCTCTGATACTTACAATTTTTTCATAATGACATATCCAACAATGGATGATGATAACGAATTTGTTCATTCTAAAAAATTGATTTTGTCAATGTTATCCGACGTATCCGACAAATGATATCGATAAAGAATGTTAATAAAGAATTTGTTTAATTTGATACTTAAATTATGTCAGTGCTATCAAAAGTATATGTCAAAAGACCTTGATAAAGAATTTATTCACTATGATACTTAAATTTTCTCAATTTTATCAGGCATATCTGACAAAGCATATTGATAAAGAATTTATTCACTCTGATACTTAGATTTGGTCAGTGTTATCAAACGTACCTGTCAAAAGACATTGGTAAAGAATTTATTCACTCTGAATTCTTGATTTTCTCAATTTTATCAATCATATCTGACAAAGGATAATGATAAAGAATTTATTCACTCTGACACTATCAAACGTATCTGTTAAATGATATCGATAAATCTGACAATAGATGTTGATATAGAATTTGATCACTCTGACACTTAGTTTTGATAATTAAAGACAAACGACGTTGATGAAAAAATTTATTCACTCTAAGACTTAGATTTTGTCAATTTTATCCTATGTATCCGAGAAATGGATGTTGACATAGAATTTAATCACACTTAGATTTTGTCAATTTGATCCCATGTATCGGGGAAATGGATGTTGATATAGAATTTAATCACTCTGATACTTAGATTTTGTCAATTTTATCCGATATATCCGACGAAGGATGTTGATAAAGTATTTATTCACTCTGATACTTAGATTTTGTCAATTTTATCCGATGTATCTGACAAAAGATGTTGATAAAAAAAAATTATTCTCTCTGACACTTAGATTTTGTCAATTTTATCTGACATATCTGACAAAGGATGCTGATAAAGAACTTATTTAATCTGATACTTAGATTTTGTCAATTTTCTCCGTCGTATCCGACAAAAGATTTGATAAAGAATTTATTCATTCTAATATATAGATTTTGTCAATGTTATCCGACGCATCCGACAAATGATGTCGAAAAAAATTTTGAATAATTTTGAAGTCAAAAAAAAAATTTAGTCCAAAAGAAAAAAGAAAAAAAGTGCTACTACCAACAATATTTTTCTAATAGTAAAAGTCACGACTAACAATATCATTCTCATTTTGAATTTGAAAAATATTAAATGTGATTTTTTTCGTGTTTTAAGTATGTTTCGTGTCATTCTAAGAGATGTAAAAAAAAGTTGAAAAAAATAGCACGTTAAAAAAAAAATAAATAAAAAAAAATCAAAAAAAAGTATAAAAAGAAAATGGGGAGAGGGGGCCAAAAAGTTTGGGGGAGGGGTCCCTTGGAGGTAGAGGAAAGGGGGCCTTTGGAGGTTGAGGTCCTTCGTGGTTAGGGTCATTGGTGCTTACGATCCTTGACGATTCATACTCATAATCGTCTCACTACTTGATTTGCAAGGATTTCTAAGGATTGTTCTGAATTTCTTTATTAAAATTCTTTTCTTGCCATCTACAATTCTGTTAGTATCAACTTTTTAGTATACTAGGATGTTATAGCATAATTTATAATGACAACACTGTCCAAATGGTACTTGTGTATTATACAGAACACATCGGAGAAGTAAAGCTAGGTCAACTCACAAGGTCATTTTATCATCGTTAACAATTTCCATAGATTGATGCTATTCCCAATTTATAATAAATTCCCTATGAGTTAACAACCCCTTCGGGCTTACCTTAACAGGTAATCAGTTTATCCCTTTTTTACCACCTTCATACAATCCAATCACCAATTAAGATCCTTCTCACCCCTATTATTCAATCACCAATTAAGATCATTCATACACTCCAATTCGCAAATTCTATACATTTTTTCGCAAATAGAGTTATTTTTGGTAAATGATTTAACACCATATGCCATCAATTCTAGACAAGATGCAAGGTACCTTCAGGCTAGACGTTATTAGTGTCTGACAATTTTTGACTCAGAAACATACACGGCTTGGCTGTATCTTTAGTAAAAACATTATTCATACGAAAAAAACATGACTATCTAACCCTACAACTGAAACCAATATTTTTTTACAGATGGCTCAATAAACCTTTGAATACGTAATGTGACGAAGTTTAATTTGGCTATTGAACCTAAATGCGTGTTACCTCAGAAACCTGTCTGGTAAGGCATGTACCGTCTGTAGTAATAGGTGACTGTCCTTGGTAAGCCAATATACTGGTTAAACTACTCATACATCCATGCCTCAGGCTTGTAGGTTTCCTTGTGCAGTTTGGACCTTATATATGGATAGTACTGACAACAAGTAGCTCATAAAACTCAATAACTCATGAATATATAATAAATAGCTTATGATAGCTCTATAATGCATAACACTAAAAAACACTCATAAAACGTAACGCATAAACACTCATAATACATAAAGCATAAATAGCTGTTTTATTAAAGCAATGGCGAAAAAACTATTTTTCCATTAAACGAGACAATTAAGGGGAAAATTTATTCTATTTTCTCTAGATCGTCTAAGAAATCGGTCATATTGTTGATCCATTTTAACATTAATATCAAATATTCCGAATTTTCGTATGACATACCTATTTTTGAACCATAGTGGAATTCCAAGAAAATATTTACAAAACCGGAAAAAGTACACGCGGATACGCTTTCTATCACTTACTTAAAAACTTCAAAAATGGAACAATGAAAAATACATGAGGTGCAAACATTGAATTATAAATTATAGCGTTTGTTTATCAAAACGACATTTCACCCTGGCTAGCAGGCCATAAGTTTTCCCAGTACAGACGATAACACCAACTCCCGCGTAGCTTTAATTGTCGGGCCAAAAGGCAAGCCAAGGCATTTAATGGAATCATTATTAAAGATATTAAGTGATCCCACTCTAATTGAATGATGCTGGAAATCACTGTTATTGCCTGCCACTAGGAATTCTGTTTTAGTAGGTTCAATCTCTAATCCTATCTCCCGTAGATGTGAATGTAATATATTAATTGCATTCTGTATTGATATTAAATTGTCCGAAAATAACAAAATTTCATCAGCATACGACAAGTGGCTAATGTTGATACCGTCAATCACATATGGTGGTAGGTACTGTGTGGCTGTTCTTATTGCGTTATTAAATATAACGTAGCTAAGAACTGACCCTTGTTTTACCCCACGACGTAAAGAAATTCGGTCTGAAAGTTGCCCTCCCGAAAAATTCTCACAGAGGAATTACCGTATCAACCCGTCAAACACTGGCTTATAAGTGGATTCACTCCACTACGCAACAATGATAAAAAAGCGTGGTTGTGCAACATACTATCAAACGCTTGTGAAATATCAACTCCGCACACAAATAGTTGTTTTTTAAAGTTAGGATGGTGTTCCAATATTTCTAGAAATATTGCGTGTGCATTTTGAACCCCTACACCACTTCGAAAACCTAACTGATGGTCCCCCACATCACATGTTGCTGATAAATATGGGAGAAAAATATTTTCAAATAATTTACTAGTAACAGAACAAAGTGTTATAGGTCTGTATGATGAACAATATGAAGGATCCTTGTCCTTCTTGCGTATACAAACTACTTTACCTTCTCCCATCAAAGAAGGGACATAATGCTGGATTACTATTACTTGATATTATAATGTAAGATCTTCTAGTAGTTTTGTAGTACCATACAAAAGGTGCTCTGATAACAAACCATCTGGACCCGGGGCCGTCCCACATTTTAGTGATCTAATTTTAATCATAACCGAAGATGGAGAAAAACAAACAAGGTTTTTATATGGGTTCAGCTGAGAAAAATGCTTATGTAGAAATTCTCGATAACTCAATTCAGTTGATGGTGGATTTGGACGAAATGACTGAAGTAAAGTGTCCATACCATTGTTCCAGCGGGATTTGGTCTGATAAATCAGCTGATGATTGCGTTAATCTATTAACCTCATTATAAAGTAACTTTGGATTATTCCTAATTTTGGTTGATATATCTTTTACTTGTTGTTTCTACCATGTTGCCACTAGCTTTATATATTTCTTTTTTGTTGATTTAACTATCTGGAAAAGGGGGCCATTTCTCCGTCGGTCACATTGATCCCAAGTATGATACCATAGCCGATATTTCTCTTTTGCTTCGCCCAACCCAGGTATAACAGACCATCCCTTTTTTGTGTATTTTACGGACTTTAATAATAGGAACCGCAACGGAAGCCGCAACTTTCATAGCATGAACTATTTCAGCATAATACATATCTAATTCCAACGAATGAAATTCTTGAAACTGTGATAGGAGGTGATAAGGAATTGTAATTCTACTGAGAATATCATCTAATACGCATTGATATAAGTTTACGTCTATCCTATCCCATAGTTGTTTTTGAAACCATGTCGGACTACAACGCATTTGACAAAAAAAACATTTAAAACAACAGACACTTCAAGGTAAGAATGATCATCAATCAACATTTCTTCCGATACTTTAACAAGAGACTTTTTTAACGATTCAAGATCTGATATTATAAAATCCAAATTTTGCCACACTACCTGAATTATGAACATAAGTATAATTTCTGCTATTCGTTACCACAGTTAGATCTTTCGGAAGTGATGATAAGAAGATCTGGGACCATGGTAAACTAGGAATAGTAAGGTCAGTGCTAAAATCGCCACAAAGCAAAATGGCTTTACCAGACGCTCGTATTTTATGAGAAATTTTTAGACACTTGTACATGCTTTAGCAAAACGTTCGTTAGATTGTTCGTTTCTGTAATTAGTAGGCATATAAACTACAAGAAAAACGGTATGACCTAGATCAACCGCAACAAAAGTATCATACGTTTCAAATAAAACACACTTAAGGCTCTTATTTACTCCAATCATAATACCGCCAGAGGGACGACCTCCTGTTATTTTCGCAGGACCGATGAAGAACTCGTGTTCACAAGAAACTTCCAACTGATTACTACTAACGCCACCTAACTGGTGCTCTACTATACACACTATTTCGAATGACTTGAATATTTCGGCTAAAACTATTAACTTATCTCTTGCTCCAATTATGTTCTGAAAATACAGGTTTACACTGTCAGGTTCGGTGCAAAGGTCCATACCTGTGGGGGGGGGGGTATCAGCTTCAAGCTTGAGTGTCCTAAGCAACGACAGGCATACGACTCTTCAACACGACACAGGAGAAGCTGTTTCTTCTATGATTTCTCCCAAAATTTGCGCATTTTGCAGTAGAGGCTGAGCATGCATTATCACGGCTATTAACATGGGGCCCGGCACATTTACCACATTTGAGTTTGTTCGTACATTCACGAGCAAAATGATTAAAGCCTTGGCATTTATAGCCGTGCTTAGGTCGGTTAAGGGGAGTTGACACCCGGAAAAGCGAATAATCAATTTTGATGCCATGCTTTAGAGCGATGTCGAGATCTAGTTGAGACTTAAAGGACAATTGCACGACTGAACTACCTCCAACGCGCTTTGCTTGCACAACAGAGTTAACTAGACCTGTAATAATTGATTCATCAAAGCATTTGTCAATCCGTATAATTCCTAGATGTTCCTTCTGTACGACCTTAGCACTGATGCCTGAAACGGGTGGTAGTGCACTTACCACCGATGAGGCAGAATCATTAACTTTCATAAACACTAGTAGTCTATCTCTCCTTTGCTCAACATGATCGAATTTGTCTAAGCATCCTAAATTTGAAATAAACTCGCGCTGCTTAGCAGGGTTGGAAGACTGCATACTAGCAGATAAATTACTGAAAATAACAGGAACTGTAGCATTTTCTGGCTTAGGAAGGAACGGCCACAAACGGTTTTGTTCGTCCATATCTGTGTTAACAGACTCTTGTTTTTCAACGACGAAATTTAACATTCGAACACAGTCATTTAATCTTGATACCACAATAGTATTTGGTTCGCTTAGGAAAAGCGGAACATCTGACGGGTCCATAATCGCAAATCGTGGATCAGGATCATCTTTCGAGATTCGGTCCGATAGCAATTCGTAAAAGTCGGCTATAAAAGCCGCACTCGGATGTGAGCCTCGGCACCTCTGAAGAATATCCACTTTAAAAATATCACGACAGATTTCAATAGTCTCTTTAAATGCATCTTCTCCGAAAAATTTCGCTGCTAGTTTAACAACAGCGTCCTTATCTGCCTTGTTAATAATTAATTAAAAAAAACTTTCCACAAAATAAGTTTTTCAAAGAAAAGTAAAGAACTCCATTAAACAAAAAATGAGGAAAAATGAAATAAAAATAATCTACCAAGCGTGAAACTACCACAAATCAGTATCGATAAATAAATGAAACCCAAAACGAACAGAAATTACAATAAATAACCGAGTTAAACTCAAAACGAGCAGAAATTAACATAAGTTGGGCTCAAAACCCCTATGCCTTCCCAAGGCCAGAACATAATTTGCAGTTTACTGAAAAAAAATATAAATGTTTTTACTTTATAACTTTAATAAATCAAATATTAGTAAAATTTTGATTACTAAATATCAGTATATGTATATTAAACTGACAATGCACATTCGTTTGTCTTTTTTTGAGTAAAGTGCAAATTATTTTACTAATTAAGGCTCAAAGAATTTTAGTTAGTATTTTTAAAGCCTGGAATCTATTTCATCTTATTATTTACTAAAATATTGTTTGAAAAGATTTAAAAACGGGATACTAGTGCAATGGTTGCCCTCCTCAGAAGGAGGACAAATTCTGAAAGCTACTTTTAAAACTCCTAAAATACTTATTCATTTTACGGTTCTTGCATGAAATACCCCTTACACAAGATTCTTCTAATATGTTTTTCTGACGCTCAATCCAAATGAAATATACCTATGTATGATTAAAATATAATACTTAAAAAAAATTGGGCTATATATTTTTTTACATTAGGAGGAGGGGGGTCAAGTGTAGCAGGTCTCCATGCCTAATGTGTTAGGTACAATTATTCTGCATATCATTTAGTAAGAATTGTTTTCTAACTTCACACTGTCCTAATATTTTACCACCTCCCTCCCCTAATGCGCAAATATATAGCCCAAATTATATATTTTCCGTTTATTCTGTCACTTCTCTTTGTCTTGTCTCACACTAAGCTGAAAGAAACTAAAAAAAAGGTTCTGCAATCAGAGGCGCCATTTCAGCCAAACCTTAGGGTGGGCAAGCAATCGACATGGGCCCCGAAGCAGGCTTGTATATAAAAAAAAAATTGCCTCTAGCTTTATCCGAAAAAAAAAACTGCCTTCCGTGGGAGTTACCGTAAAAATTAAGAAAACTGTCTCAATTGCTTTGCCTTTCCTTCTTTCGCTCTTATGCCATAGGTTCGGAAAAGGCCAGATATCTGAAGAAAGCGGAAACGGTATGTGCGATGTTAAAAAAACAGCCGTTCGGGTATCTTCCACTTTTCCGAACCTATAACTTGACGAAAGCCGAACCTCTGTAGAAACTCACGGTTTGACTAAAGTATATTCTGTAGCCGAATTCTTCAGCTCGCTGCTTACAGTAAATACTTTAGTTCAAGTCGGAGTCACGCTCCGGCTATGACGATGCAAAACTTTGCTCGATCAAGTATATTTACAAAATCAAAAATACAACAAAATTTTGAAACAGATCAGTGAACACTCAAGGCAACAAGGGGAACCGCCGTGGTTTCATCTTCGCAAAGTCGTCAACAAGCTGGTCGAAATCCAAGTTTTTAACTAAATCCTTCTCTGCAAAGATCAAAAGCAGGTGACTAAGACGATCGTCTCCTGTGGTTGAGCGCAGATAGTTCTTCACTATTTCCAGCCCAGAAAACAAGCGTTCATTGCTGGCTGTCATGATAGGAAGTGTGGCAGCAATATGAAGAACTTCGATAATTTCTGAATAGGCCACTGGAAGTGTCTCGATATTATCGATGACGTCCATGAAGATCTTGGCTTTGCCTCCTCGAGCAAAAACCGCTTGGCAATACCAGCTTGGGCCTCAAGAATAATCTGGTCAATGTCCATTTCAGAATAAAGTTCAGAGAATTGCTTGAGGAGCCCTGCATCCATGAACTTGATAGAGCTGGGGTCCAGAGCTTCGAATGTACTGAGCACTGGAAGGTTATCTGTAAACCGTCTGTCGAATTCCGCAATCAGACGATCTACAGTCTCCAGGTATTCTCTTTTCAGTTCTTCCGCTAGAGTTGGAGCTCTATTGTCGGATTCAACAAAGTTTTTTCCTAACGTCGAAGTGGTCATGAATTCTTTCAGGTGTTTGATAATTTTTTGGGTTCTTCTAGGTCGTCCCTTCTGACCCGCAAAGGAGGATCCGGTCGCGGGTCCATTCACGTTAGGTACTTCAGTTTCAAGACCTTCAGCAAACTATTTTGTCTTCTCCAAAAGCGATGCAAATGAAGTGTCAGAGCGCAGTTCAGCCATTTCCTTCCTTGTTGCTTGAATCAAGGTGCGGGACCTAGATATTACCAGATCAACTGCCTGAAGCTGCTCAGAAAGGGAGTTTGTCGTCCTCAGAATTGCTTCCATATAGAGCAACTGGAATATAACTGTGAAAGATTCCATTTTTCTCTGGAGACCAGCTGCTTCTGCTCGAGCTTCACTATCAGCTCCCTCGCTGACTGCAGACAGTACAGCCAGAACACATTCATATCGGAGTCTTATCTTCGATATTGATCGACACCAGTATGACCATCTTGTCGCAGCACTCCTTTCTAATTCCAGGACTGGCAGTTGAGTAAGTCTTTTAGGACTCGACAAAAAGCTGATGTCTGGTGTTGCTGTTGGAAATGAACGTGTACAGATTTTGGAATAACGAAAAAAATGAGCCAACAGTCCCAACACCTTCAACGCAGTTTGCAATGACCAAATTTAGTCTATGCGCATGGCAATGAATGTATATTGCTTGTGGCGCTTTCGCTCTCAGTCGCGCTTGAACACCAGAGAAGGGCCCGCTCATCACGCTTGCTCCGTCGTAGCACTGAGCAACACAATAGTTCCAGTCGAGACCAAGTTTCGCCACTGTGTCGTGAATGAAGCTGGCTAAACTCTCAGCATCCAGGCTTTTCATATGGTAGCATCCTATTGGTCCTTCTCGTACTTTTCCCTCGCCGAAGTACCTCAGAAGAATGGCGAGCTGTTCTTTCTTCGAATTATGTTTTGTCTCGTCGACAAGAACAGCAAAGTATTTGGCACGCTTAACTTCTTGCACTATTGTAGACCGAAGCCTAGATCCGATAACTGAAATTAGATCGTTCTGGTGTTCGTGGGACGTATAGTGGCCGTATCGTCTTTGTAGCTTGTTGAAAAGCGTGGGAGAATACTCGGCGAGAAGATTGCAAGTTTCGACGTAATGTCCTTTGTTTGCCGAAGATTCAGTCTCATCTTGGCCGCGAAAGGCTGTACCCAGTCGCCCCAGTAGGGCCGTTACTTTCAGTAAAGCCTTTACATGTTCCCTGTTTTCATTCATCTCCTTATTCCTCTCCGTTGACAAAAGAGATGCGATGGGTTGCATCTCCTTGGCTTGAATAGCTTTGAACTTCGTCCACGAAACTGCACTGTCCCTGTGGCGGTCACTTTTCGCATGCTCTTCTAGAACGCTTGAGATGTCCTTCCATCTTCTAACGCCGGTCTCGATGAAAGGCCTCGCCCCGTATCTCTGTCCGCGAAGGGTTGACGTGCCGCCAAAGTGTCTGCAGCACAAACAGAAAACCGAATTTTCCTTAACTGAGTACTCAAGCCAAGGATGCTTTCCATAATACGAAATATTAAATGACCGTCTTAGCTTGCCGTTTGCTGAAACCTGTGCAGGGTACCATAGAAGCTGTGGTTGACATGGATGGTCGTGGGAAGATGAAGAAATATCAGTAGGACCACTTGAACGATGGTGCTCTTCATCTCGAGTCGTATCTTGTCCGGATTGTGCCTCTTGAGCAGTGACAGGCGCAGTGTCTCTTTGAGTCGTCTCGTTTTCTACTAGCTTGGTCTGACCGACCACCACGTCCTTCGAAGGACCCAAAGCGACGGCAATGGATTGTTCGGGTGCTGAGTCAGGCAGAATTTTGAAGGCAGTTTCAGAAAGTTTGCTTCAGGGAAGAGCAAGCAACCCCGGAAAATAAATACAGAGCTTAAAAAATAAGTATATGTAAGTCTTAGCGCTCATTTGGTGAGGAATGACATTTTTTTATGAAAGTAATTTGTTTTACGTAATAATTTTGGAAAATGTGTCCACTTTATGTCCCAAATGTCTAAAATGTGTCCAATTTTTTGCCCTATTATGTCATTATGTCCAGGCACATAGAAATGTGTCCTTTGGACATAAAATATGTCCAGTTGGCAACCCTGTGCACGACCCAGTTGCACTATTAATCTCACTATTATCTAAGTTAATCTATATATATAATGTAGCAGTTTCAAAATTTTGACTAATTGCTAATTGTAATTTTGTTCCTGTATATTTTGTAAAAAAAAAAAAAAGGCCTTTTTGGGAGGTAGCTTGGGCCCCCCAGAAAAATTAGGGTGGGCAATGGCCCACCCCTGCCCCCCTCCCCCAAATGGCGCCCCTATCTGCAATGCGCAAATGAATGAAGAACTTGAGTGGTAGGGGGTATTTCATACAAGTTACCCATTTTTGTACTTAAAGCACTTCACTATTCTTTAACTGCTGTTGCGAATGCCATAAGTGTGTATTTTAGAAGTTTTAAAAGTTGTTTTCAAATTCTTTTAATATAACTATTGATCTCAAAATTCAGTTTTTTTGTAGTTTCGGTTACTATTGAGCCGCGTCGCTCCTTACACAAATTTGTGGTTAGGAGTTTAAAAACTCCCAACCACAATTTTGTTTATTATTATTATAACAAACAGGTATTGTAACTTTAAACCTTGATATAATTACGAGTGCTCCCATATATATAGGCTATATTATTACAACCCTATTATTACACATAAAGGGGATAGCAAGGATATCAGAAATTACCGTATGATCAGTTTGGGCAACGGTGTAAGCAAGCTTTTCGCAAAAGTGTAGGGGAATAGATTAGATAAGTGGCTAGAAACAGATTTATTAAAATATAAGCAGGATTTCACGAAAATTATAGTACTATAGGTCAAATTTTTATTTTGACCAGTCTAATTAGGAAATTAACTAAGAAAAACAAGTTTTTTTAACTGAAAGTAAGGAGCGATATTAAAACTTAAAACGAACAGAAATCATTCCGTATATGAAAGGGGCTGTCCCCTCCTCAACGCCTCGCTCTTTACGCTAAAGTTTTTTATCGTTTAAAAAAAAATAAGAGTTGTAAGAAAGTCAAACTTTAGCGTAAAGAGCGAGGCGTTGAGGAGGGGACAGCCCCTTTCATATACGGAATAATTTCTGTTCGTTTTAAGTTTTAATGTCGCTCCTTACTTTCAGTTAAAAAAAAATTGTTTCTTTTAGTTAATTTCTGAACGTTATTGAATTAATTCAGCTTTGATTTTGGCTCACCGTACATGAATAATTAAAATGAAATTTGCATATTAATTTTCCTTGTTTTTGGCTTATTGGCTTTCTCGAAGTTTTGTTCTGACGTAACTTACGAATTAACTTACGTAACGAATTTCTATATTCGTATGTTTTTATTACGTATATTAGGGAGTTCGCTCCCTAGTCAATACCTCGCTCTTTACGCTAAAGTTCGAATTTTGTTCAAATCACAAACCCCCGAATCACAAAGGCCGGTTAATTAGAATAGATAGCTCTTTTGAAAGTACTAAAAAACTATGAAAGTACTAAAAACTTTTGAAAGTACTAAATCACAAAGGCCGTTTAATTAGAATAGATTGCTCTTTTGAAAGCACTGAAAAAAAAACTGTAGCGTAAAGAGCGAGGTATTGACTTGGGGGCGAACCCCCTCATGTATGTAATAATTTCTGCTCGATTTAAGTTCTAATGTTGCTTCTTACTTTCAGTTGAAAAAACTTGTTTTTTTTTTAAATTGAATTTCTGATCGTTTTTTAAATAATACTGGGAAATCTGGCGCCCCCTTCATAGAAATGTCCAACTTGTAATTGTTCTAATTAAACAACCCTTGTGTTTCTAGGCGTCGTTCATAAAGAATTGCGACAAAATTCAACCTTCAACGTAAAGAGTAAGGTGTTGAGGAGGGGGAACCCCGATATATACATAATAATTTCTGTTTTGTTTTAAGTTTTAATAATGTTTCTTACTTTCAGTTAAAGAAATTTGTTTTTCATTTAATTTCTGATCGTTTTTTTAAATAGTACCAGGAAATCTGGCTCCACCTCCACAGAAAGATCCCTCCTCCCTACAGAAATATTCTCTAGATAATTCAATCTTGGTGATAATTTACCCCACACAATTACCTTTAACATGTCCACGCATAAAAGTGAGTCGGCAAAATGAAAGCAAGACACATAAAAAGAATTTCGTATTGGAATTCTGGCAAATTCCCCCAGTGTAAAATTTCCCGTGAAAAGTTTCCTCCCTGGAAACTTACCTCCCCATGGAAAATCTTCCTTGTGGAAAAAAACAGCAGAAAATTCCCCCCCCCCCTAAAAAAAAATGCATGCATAGTTCCCAATAAAAAATACTATACGTATACAATTGGGAAATTTAAAACTTTAAGACCTTTCCATAAGGGCTCCGAGGGGAATTTGTTACCTTCAAAGATATATTTTTTGGGTTTTTCAACTATGCTGAACAGAATGGCTATCTCAAAATTTTGATCAGACGAAATTGGGAAAAAAGGGTCGTTGGAGGGGGCCAAGTTGCCCTCCAGCATTTTTGGTCACTGAAAAGGGCACTATAACTTTTAATTTCCGTTCGAATGAGCTCTCTCTTGATGTTCTAGGACCACTGGGTCGATACGATTACCCCTGAAAAAACAAAGAAAACACGAACCCGTGATCTTTCTTCTGGCAAAAAATACAAAGTTGCACATTTTTACAGATATGAGCTTAAAACCCTATGTAATAGGGTTTTTTGATACGCTGAATCTGACGGTGGGATTTTCATTAAAATTCTTTAACTTGTAGGGGATGTTTCCCCCCTCTTTCCAAAATCAGGTAAATTTTCTCAGGCTCGTAGCCTTTGATGAGTAATACTAAACTTAAGAAAATTTATATATTTAGAATCAGCATTATAAGCCCATTCTTTTGATACATTTATTGACATCAAAATACCGTTTTTTAAAGTTTCGATTGCTATTGAGCCGTATCGCTTGTTTTTTTTTTATTGTTTTTTTTTTTATTACGTATATGTTATTACGTACATGAGGGGATTCTCCCCTTGGTCAATGCCACGCTCTTTACGCTAAAGTTAAAATTTTGTTTAAATCACAAACCCCTGAATCACAAAGGCCGTTTAATGAGAATAGATAGCTCTTTTGAAAGCACTAAAAAAAACTGTAGCGTAAAGAGCGAGGTATTGACTTGGGGGCGAACCCCCTCATATACGTAATAATTTCTTTTCGTTTTGAGTTCTAATGTTGCTTCTTACTTTCAGTTGAAAAAACTTGTTTTTTTTTAATTTAATTTCTGATCGTTTTTTAAATAATGCTGGGAAATCCGGCGCCCTCTTCATATAAATGTCCCTTACACCAAGGAAACATTCTCCACGGAAAGATTCTCCCGAGTAACCCCCTCCTCCAGCCCCCCCCCCCACCAGAAAAAATCCTTCCTGAAAATGTCTGTATACTTCCCAATAACTAATAGGCCTACTATATGTAAACAATGGGCAAAGTTCATAACTTGCAGCCCTTCCCCTGGGAACTTTTGGAGATTAAGTCATCCTAAAAGACATATTTATTAGATTTTCGACTATGCTGAACAAAATGGCTATCTCAAAATTTTAATTGGGTGACTTCGGGAAAAAATGAGCGTGGGAGGGGCCAAATTGCCCTCCAATTTTTTTGGTCACTTAAAAAGGGCACTAGAACTTTTAATTCCCGTTCAAATGAGCCCTCTTACGATATTCTAGGACTACTGAATCGATAAAATCACCCCTGGGGAAATAAAAAAAAATAAATAAATAATAATAATAAACACGCATCCGTGATCTTTCTTCTGAAAAAAAAAAAAAAAACAGAATTCCACATTTTTTCAGATAACAGCTTGAAACTTCTACAGTAGGGTTCTCTGGTACGCTGAATCTGATGATGTGATTTTCATTAAAATTCTATGACTTTTATGGGGTGTTTCCCCCTTTTTTCGAAAATAAGTCAAATTTTCTCAGGCGCATAACTTTTAATGGGTAGGACTAAACTTGATGAAACTTATATATTTGAAATCAGCATAAAAATCTGATTTATTTGACATATCTATTGGCATCAAAATTCTGTATTTTGGAGTTTTGGTTACAATTGAGCCGGGTCGCTCCTTACTTACCACGAACTGTTTGATATACCAGGAAAAAAGAGGACAATTTGTTTGTGGCATTTCTGGACTTAAAAGATGCTTTTGATACCGTAAATAGGGAAATTCTTGTGCATTGTTTGATTAATTTGGGATTACCGCGTCAAAGGGGCTGTCCCTCCTCAACGCCTCGCTCTTTACGCTTAAGTTTTTTATTGTTTTAAAAAAAATAGAGTTGTGAGAGAGTCAAACTTTAACGTAAAGAGCGAGGCGCTGAGGAGGGGACAGCTCCTTTCATATACGGAATAATTTCTGTTCATTTTAAGTTTTAACGTATTTCAGTTAAAAAAGACTTGTTTTTTTATTTAATTTTTGAACGTTTTTGAATTAATGCAGGTTTTGATTTTTGACTCACTGTACATGAATAATTCAAACAAAATTTGCATATTAATTTTACTTTTATTTGGTTAAATGGCTTTCTCGAAACTTGTTTAATTTTATTTACGAACGTTTTTATTAGTAATAAATATACCTAACTTACGAATTAACCTACGTAACGAACTTCTATATTCATAGATTTTTAATAAGTATATTAGGGGGTCCACCCCTAGTCAATACCTTGCTCTTTAAGCTAAAGTTCGAATTTTGTTCCAATTCTTTAAAAATGACCCCTTAATCGCAAAGGCCGTTAATTAGAATAAATATCTCTTATGAAAGTACTAAAAAATCTTTGGCTTAAAGAGCGAGGTATTGACTAGGGGGTGAACCCAATCATATCCATGATATTTTCTGTTCGTTTTAAGTTTTGAAGTTGCTCCTTACTTTCAGCCGAAAAACTTGTTTTTTTGTATTTAATTTCTGATCTTTTTCTTTAATAATGATGGGAAATCCGGCGCCCCCTTCATAGCAATGCATCTTCCCCCATGAAAACTTTCTTCATGGAAAGATCCTCCCATATAACCCCCAACCCCCCCACCTACCAGAAAAAAAAACCCTGAAAACGTCTGCATACTTCCCAATAACCAATACTATATGTTAACAATGGGTAAAGTTCATAACTTTCAGCCCTCCCCCCGGGGAATTCGGGGGATTAAGTCATCCTAAAAGACATAGTTATCATATTTTCGATCATGCTGAACAAAATGGCTATCTCAAAATTTTGATCGGGTGACTTTGGGAAAAATGAGCGTGGGAGGGGGCCTAGTTGCCCTCCCTTTTTTGGTCACTTAAAAAGGGCACTAGAACTTTTAATTTCCGTTCCAATGAGCCCTCCCACGATATTCTGGGACCACTGGGTCGATACGATCACCCCTGGGGAAAAAAACCAAAACAAACAAATCAACACGCATCCGTGATCTTTCTTCTGGCAAAAAAATGCAAAATTCCACATTTTTGTAGATAGGTGCTTGAAACCTCTACAGTCGGGTTCTCTTATACGCTGAATATGATGGTGTGATTTTCATTAAGGTTCTATAACATTTAGGGGGTCTTTCCCCCTTTTTTCTAAAATCAGCCAAATTTTCTCAGGCGCGTAACTTTGGGTAAGACTAAACTTTATGAAACTTATATATACAGTTACAGATAAAAAGCACCTACGATCAATCTTCTTCAGATTTGCTAAATATCTTCTACATTTGCCCCCTTGGACAAGAAACCGTAAAATTATTCATTTGTATAAGCTAACTGACCCTAATATTAGCATTAATAAATCTCTATCCCGTTTTCAAAGTAAGTTTAATCATCCATGGTCACCAATTTGTTCACAATAGTTTTTTTTGTATTAATGTAATGCATGTAATGATTTTTTTTCTCTCTCTATTTTTTTTTGTTTTTTTTTGTTTTGTCATTTTAGGGGTTATTCCGTAGATGTACCCTTTTTTTTACGGGTATTAAATGATTAGGTTTTGGTATTGACAAATCTCTCTCGTTTTAAAGGAAATTTTTATCATCCTTTCGTTAGCATCATTGTTCGTATTAGTGTAATGGGTTTTTTTTTTGTCATGTATTTGGATTTTCAGTGTGTGTTTGTGTCCTTCTTTTTCTTCTTTTGGTTTTTTTTTTAGTGATTACTCCGTCTATTGTACCTTTTGTACCTTTTTTTGACGGGCAATAAATGAATAATAATAATAATAATAATTGAAATCAGCATTAAAATCTGATTCTTTTGATGTATCTATTGGTATCAAAATTCTGTTTTTTAGAGTTTCGGTTACCATTGAGCCGGGTCGCTCCTTACTTACAGTTCGTTACCGCGAACTGTTTGATACAGGAGAAAGCTGACTTATTATTTTCATCCCAGGTGTTACCTGCGTTAATGAATGTACCAGGGATGACAGAGGAGTCAAGGCAGGCATGTCATCTTTTAACCATACAAAGAGAGATAACCTAGCTCATTTAGAGATTAAATAAAAAAAAAACAAGTTTTTTGAACTGAAAGTAAGGAGCGACATTAAAACTTAAAACGAACAGAAATTATTCCGTATATGAAAGGGGCTGTCCCCTCCTCAACGCTTCGCTCTTTACGCTAAAGTTTTTTATTGTTTTAAAAAATAAAGTTGTGAGACAGAGTCAAACTTTAGCGTAAAGAGCGAGGCGCTGAAGAGGGGACAGCCCTTATCATATACGGAATAATTTCTGTTCGTTTTAAGTTTTAATGTCGCTCCTTACTTTCAGTTTAAAAAACTTGTTTTTTTTATTTAATTTCTGATCGTTTTTTAGTTAATGCAGCTTTTATTTTGGCTAACCGTCATTGAATAAGTAAACAAAATTTGCATAAAAATTTTACTTTTCTTTTGCTAAATGGATGTCTTTACAAATTAACTTACATAACTAACTTCTATATTCGTATATTTTTCTTCTGGCAAAAAATACAAAGTTGCAGATTTTTGCAGATATGAGCTTGAAACCTATGCAATAGGGTTTTCTGATACGCTGAATCTGACGGTGTGATTTTCATTAAAATTCTTTCACTTGTAGGGGATGTTTCCCCCCCCCCTCTTTAAAAAATCGGGTAAATTTTCTCAGGCTCGTAGCCTTTGATGAGTAATACTAAACTTAATAAAATTTATATATTTAGAATCAGCATTATAAACACATTCTTTTGATACATTTATTGACATCAAAATTTTTAAAAGTTTTTAAAAGTTTCTCGATTACTATTGAGCCATATCGCTTGTTTTTTTATTGTTTTTTTTTTTTATTTCGTATATGTTATTACGTATATGAGGGGGTTCTCCCCTTAGTCAATACCACGCTCTTTACGTTAAAAGTTAAAAAAAATTTTGATTCACAAATCCCTGAATCACAAAGGCCGTTTAATTAGAATAGATAGCTCTTTTGAAAGCACTAAAAAAACTGTAGCGTAAAGAGCGAGGTATTGACTTGGGGGAGAACCCCCTCACATACGTTATAATTTCTGTTCGTTTTAAGTTCTAATGTTGCTTCTTACTTTCAGTTGAAAAAACTTGTTTTTTTTATTTAATTTCTGATCGTTTTTAAATAATGCTTGGAAATCCGGCGCCCCCTTCATAGAAATGTCCTTTAGCCCAAAGAAACATCCTCCACGGAAAGATTCTCCAGAGTAACCCCCTCCCCCCTCCAGAAAAAAATCCTTCCTGAAAATGTCTGTATTCTTCCCAATAACCAATAAATAATGCTGGCAAGTCCGGCGCCCCCTTCATGGCAATTTCCCTTCCCCCATGAAAAATTCCTTCATGGACAGATCCTCCAACATACTCCCGACCCACCCTTCTCTCCCACTACCAGAAAAAAAAAACCCTGAAAACTTCTGTATACTTCCCAATAACCAATACTATATGTTAACATTGGGTAAAGTTCATAACTTTTAGCCCTCCCCCTGGGGACTTCGGGGTATTAAGTCACTCTAAAAGACATATTTATCATATTTTTGACCATGCTGAACAAAATGGCTATCACAAAATTTTGATCAGGTGACTTTGGGAACAAAATAAGCGTGGGACGGGGCCTAGTTGCCCTCCATTTTTTTGGTCACTTAAAAAGGGCTCTAGAACTTTTAATTTCCGTTCCAATGAGCCCTCCCACGATATTCTAGGACCACTGGGTCGATACGATCACCCCTGGGAAAAAAAAAAAAAAAAAAAAACAAATAAACACGCATCCGTGATCTTTCTTCTGGCAAAAAATGCAAAATTCCACATTTTTGTAAATAGGAGCTTGAAACCTCTACAGTAGGGTTCTCTGACACGCTGAATATGATGGTGTGATTTTCATTAAGGTTCTATAACTTTTAGGGGGTCTTTCCCCCTTTTTTTGAAAATCAGCCAAATTTTCTCAGGCGCGTAACTTTTGATGGGTAGCACTAAACTTGATGAAAATTATATATTTGAAATCAGCATTAAAATCTGATTCTTTTGATGTATCTATTGGTATCAAAAACCCGTTTTCTAGAGTTTCAGTTACCATTGAGCTGGGTCGCTCCTGACTTACAGTTCGTTACCACGAACTGTTTGAAAAGAAACAATAAAAAGATCTTATGGTCCAGTGTCATAGAAAGATTATTTTTTTTACAAGTCTGGACAAATGATTTAGGCCCTACTCACTGCAAAAAAATAAAAATAAAAAAAATAAACAGATTGATCCAATCGGACTGAAAATCATATTGTATAATGATTTCGAGGAATTAAGAAGAAAACATATTTCCCCCAAATTTTTATTACAATACAGTATTTATTCTTAAAGTGTTGATAGGAAGAAATTCAACTTTGGAGTAAAGGTTGAAGGTTGAGGGTGACTGCACCCCCCTCCCTTCACGTACACAGGACGCTTTTTTCGATCGTAATATGGCATTCAGGGTATTTCCTTAAGAAATATGGTTCTGTATATTTCTATCTTCTTATCGGAATAATATGCCTTTCAATCTCATATTATACTTTGCCTCAATGGGCCACAGGCCGAAAAGGAAAAAATGGGCCTTTTTACCACACAACCCCCTCCATATCACTTCAGATTCATAAAGAACATATTACGACTCAAAACTCCTGTTCGAAAGAGCCCTCTTCTCACATTATACGACTATCGGTTCTAGTCAAAATGCCCACCTTTCTCTAAAACTCCGAAAACCCTACATTTCTCCGAAGTTTTTTTTACTTAGTTCCTAAACCTAGAATATGACACTTTCATAAAGAAAGGTTCTCTAAAATCGTTTCAGATATAGCATCTGTACTCAGGGGCGTAGCTCCAGCATTTTTATTGAGGGGGCAAACAAGTTCCACATCCAGAGAGTCAAGGGGCATGGGCTATATAATAGCTTTTTTTCAATTTATTGGAGGGGCAACTGCCCCCTTGCCACCCCCAAACGACACCATTGTCTGTACTATCCAAATTCCATTGAAATTTGGCATTTGCGTAATGTCCTTGTCACGTTATATCCAGCCTTTTTACCCTACTAAGATAATTGCCAACACCCTTTGCAAGCCTTTTCTGAAAGAAAGGATAAGCAGGTCATCATGGGCACCCATAAGCTGAATTTCAGGGGCCTAGCTGGTCTAAAAAGCACTTCGAATGCTGTATAATAGAAATCTCAAAACCAAAATATACAAATATAGGGCTACGTCATTCGGCCAGGAGGGTTGCCCCCCCCCTTATGGGCGCTCATGCAGGTTTTTTTTTTATTTTCGATCACACTTTGATCCTCACAATTTACTTTATCTGGCTGATCTTTCCTTTGAGAACAAACGACTCGGTAAACGGCCTTTGGAAATTAACTCAGTAGAATGAAAATGTCCTCGGTTGAAAAGGTCGTCCTCAGCTGGGGTGGGAGGATGTCGTAAGGAAAGATTTAAAGGAAATGGGAACTTTCTGGGAGGATGTAAAGAAGGAGGCTTTGAATAGATTGGGACCTCTTTCACAGTTATACGACCACAGGTTCGATACAATTACCCCTGGTGCCCAGAAGTTCAAACTATTTGCTGTGGGGATTTCTGAGCAGTGACAAACCTAGTCGCAAGAACTTAATTAACTTTGTAAATGTCATGTGATACATTATATACACTAAGCTACCTAAAAGCAATAAAATTCAGTCTTTTTTTGCACTTCATCTTGGCATTGAATTAAATCTCAAACCCTATTTTATTTTCAACGAATAAAACAGTTATAACAAATTTTAAGTCAATCACATGAATGAAACAAATAACTAATTAACATAACAACTTAGAGAAAATAGTTGCTAAAACTCAACCCTTTTAATTGTATCAGTTCTACATTACCATTTTCTAGTCCATTCACAGCCCTGGTTCCATGCTCGAGAAGTGAAGTTTGGTGAATGCGAATGAAATAAAACAAAATTATGATGAAAATATAATAGTTTAGAAGCCAATTTGGGCTATATTTACTAGAAAAAAACATTGAGGTCTAAGCTAGGTTATTAAAGCAAAATTTTTGGAAAATCTGCAGAAGCAATTGGTAGAAAAGAACAATATTTAATAACTGCATAATTCTTATTGGTTTACAAATTTGCTCGAGAAGTGAAGTTTGGTGAATGCGAATGAAATAAAACAAAATTATGATGAAAATATAATAATTTAGAAGCCAATTTGGGCTATATATTTGCACATTATTGGGCTATATATTTGCACAATGAAGTATTCTATTTTCGTCATATTTTATTGTCACTAAACCTCACTTCTCGAGTGTGTTTTATATAATAGACAAGTACCGAATATTCAGTTACTAGAAAAAAACATCAAGGTCTAATTGTCTTCAATCTAACATTGATGTCTTCAAGAATCGCATTAAAATGAACTCGGCCTTCTGCCTTTACTGTCGCCCGACACATGTACTCTACCAAGTATGAATGTAAATGATGGCGGCATGTACCTCGGTGCCGTTTGTCCCTCCACTTTGCGGAATCCCACATTCGCTCTATTTTTTCGGTAGAGGCGCCGGACAAAATTATTTTTGTGGTTTACTTTCAAATAAGTGAACCCTGCTTGTTCCAGCTCAGTTGTGTTGTAGCCCTTACAACAATCTGAAATGATTCTTGAACATCCATGGTGAGACACTATATTCTGTCACTAGTCAAAGCAAACTAACCGGTGTCCTCAAAAATCGCGTTAATAATGAACTAGGTCAAGAATCGCGTTAATAATGAACTTTTCTTTGTCATTGAAACGGTCAGCCGATGCCAAAGCTCCCAATTTAATATTTCAAAAATGACCTTCACAATTTTGCCAATGAAGTATTCTATTTTCGTCATATTTTATTGTCACTAAACCTCACTTCTCGAGTGTGTTTTATATAATAGACAAGTATCGAATATTCAGTTACTAGAAAAGAACAGTGAGGTCTAAGCTAGGTTATTAAAGCAAAATTTTTGGAAAATCTGCAGAAGCAAATGGTAGAAAAGAACAATTTTTAATAAACATTCATTAATCAAGAACTAAGGTATATCCCATATGGTCTAGTGGCTAGGATAGCTGGCTTTCACCCAGCAGGCCCGGGTTCGATTCCCGGTATGGGAACTTTTTGCCAATGATACAATATATCTGCTACACAATGCGGGACCTGCGGAGGACAAATGTAAGCACCTTAGTAGTTAGGATGTGTCATTAATAAATAGCCCAGAAAGCTAAGGGTTTAGCAGTTAGTAACAAAAATATTTGTTTTTGAATGCATAAATGAAAAACTCGTGACTGTAAAATGGATTCAGTGTATATTTGTCCAGTTTTGAATTTTCTACAGAGACAAATCATAGGCAGCGCGCTAGCGCTGCCTAAGTAAAGAACGATGTGTGCATAAAGTGTTTTTTTTTTCTCCATACCCGGGCACTTCGTATCGAAGGAGTTGTCGTAGAAACTTCGAAAATGGCTCATTCGATTGGAAATTGGAGTGGCTAGTGCCCTTTTTAATAGTCGAAAGTGATTGGAGGGCAACTAGCCCCCCCCACGCCCATTATTCCCCCAAACATATCCAATCAAAATTTTGAGATAGCCATTTTGTTCAGCGTAGTTGATTTTCATATAGAAAATATCTTTTTGAGGAGGACACTCCCCCAAAACTCTCGGGGCAAGGGTTCTAAGTTATGCCCTGGGGACATATAAGGTTTTTATAGAAGGCGGTGTCGTAGAAACTTCAAAAAATGCTTATTCGATTGGAAATCCAAAGGGCTAGTGCTCTTTTTAATAGTCGAAAGTGATTGGAGGGCAACTAGTCTCCCCATACGCCCATCATTCCCCCAAACACATCCAATCGAAATTTTGAGATAGCCATTTTGTTCAGCGTAGTTGATTTCCTGATAGAGAATATTTTTTGAGGAGGACACTCCCCCACAACCCTCGGGGCAAGGGTTTTAAGTTATGCCCTGGGGGCATATAAGGTTTTTATAGAAGGAGTTGTCGTAGAAACTTCAAAAAGGCTTATTCGATTGGAAATCCAAAGGGCTAGGGCCCTTTTTAATAGTCGAAAGTGATTGGAGGGCAACTAGCCCCCCCCCCCCGCCCATCATTCCCCAAACACATCCAATCAAAATTTTGAGATAGCCATTTTGTTCAGCGTAGTTGGTTTTCAGATAGAAAATATTTTTCTGAGGAGGACACTCTCCCACAACCCTCGGGGCAAGGGTTTTAAAGTTATGCCCTGGGGGCATATAAGGTTTTTATAGAAGGCGTTGTCGTAGAAACTTCAAAAAAGGCTCATTCGATTGGAAATTCAAGGGGCTAGTATCCTTTTTAATAGTCGAAAGTTATTGGAGGGCAACTAGCCCCCCCCCCCACGCCCATCATTCCCCTAAACACATCCAATCAAAATTTTGAGATTGCCATTTTGTTCAGAATAGTTGATTTCCAGATAGAAAATATGTTTTTGAGGAGGACACTCCCCCACAACCCTCGGGGCAAGGGTTTTAAGTTATGCCCCGGGGGCATGTAAGGTTTTTATAGAAGGTGTTGTCGTAGAAACTTTAAAAAAGGCTCATTTGATTGGAAATTCAAAGGGCTAGTGCCCTTTTTAGTTGTTGAAAGTGATTGGACGGTAACTAAACCCCCTCTCACACTCACCTTATCCCCAAACAGATCCAATCAAAAATTTTGAGATAGCCATTTTGTTCAACGTAGTTTTAAGTTATGGAAATTAGGTCTTTTAGGATAACAACCCCCTCACAGCCCTCAGGACAAGGGTTGTAAGTTATGCCCTGGGGGCATATAAAGTTCTTATAGAACGCGTTGTCGTAGAAGCTTCAAAAAGGGCTCATTCGATTAGAAATTGAAATGGCTTGTGCCCTTTTTAATAGTCGAAAGTAATTGGAAGGCAAATAACACCCCTTCCACGCCCACCATTTCCCCAAACACATCCAATCACAATTTTGAGATAGCCATTTTGTTCAACGTAGTTTTAAGTTATGGAAATTAGGTCTTTTAGGATAACAACCCCCTCACAGCCCTCAGGACAAGGGTTGTAAGTTATGCCCTGGGGGCATATAAAGTTCTTATAGAACGCGTTGTCGTAGATTCTTCAAAAAGGGCTTATTCGGTTAGAAATTGAAATGGCTTGTGCCCTTTTTAATAGTCGAAAGTAATTGGAAGGCAAATAACACCCCTTCCACGCCCACCATTTCCCCAAACACATCCAATCAAAATTTTGAGATAGCCATTTTGTTCTACGCAGTTTAAAGTTCAGGAAATTATACCTTTGAGCAGGACACTCCCCCCACAGTCTTCAGAGCATGGGTTACAAGTTATGCCCTGGGGGCAAATAAGATTTTATTGAAATCTTTGTCGTAGAAACTTGAAAAAGGGCTCATTCGATTGGAAATTCAGAGGTCTAGTGCCCTTTTTAATAGTCGAAAGTGATTTGAGGGCAACTAGCCCCCTCTCTCACCCACCTTTTCCCCAAACACATCCAATCAAAATTTTTAGATAGCCATTTTGTTCAGTGTTGTGGATTTCCAGATAGAAATTATGTTTTTGAGGAGGACACTCCCCCACGGCCCTCAGGGGAAGGGTTGTAAGTTATGCGCGCATATAAGGTTTTTAGTAAAGGTTTTTAGTTAGTTTTAATAGCACCGGGTACTGTTAAAATGGTAAAAATACTACATGGCGATGATATTCGAAAAATTCCTTTGTCGAACAATACTGTTTTGAATAGAATTTTCTGATATTAACAAGGACCAATGAGTGCAACTTGTTACAAGAATTAAAGAAAGCCCAAAATTCTCAATTCAGTTGGACGAAACAACTGATATTACTAAATCGGTTCAGTTGCTAGTATATGTCAGATACGTTTATAAAGAAAGCGGGGAGGAAGAATTGTTATTTTGTTGTCCTATGAAAGACCATAATACAGGAAAAGACATATATTATAAGGTTGATCAGTTTTTGAAGACTGAAGGTTTAGTATATGGATTCCATCTATACAACTTTATTATTACATGCGTCAAAGAGATCAAAGTTTAAGAAGATTGTTCTTATTAAAGGACGAAATTGAAATATTTTTAACCGAACAAAAATGTGAACTTGCTGCTTTTCTTCAAAACAACTAATGGCTATCCAAGCTGTGTTATTTGTCGGATATATTTGGGAAATTAAACGATCTCAACTTGTCTCTTCAAGGAAAAAACTGCGATATATTTACTTCTAATGACAAAATTGAAAGCTTTATTAAAAAGATTAAAATTTGGAAAGATAGGGTAGAAAAAGAATCGTTCGAAATGTTTTCCAGTGTCGACAATTTTATAATCGAGAGAAATCATTGTAAAACTTTTATTGCAAAAATTATTGTAGATCACTTAAAAGCGCTAGAAACCCAGTTCCGTACGTCAAACATTTCACCAAGAATTTCCCACAATCGCAGATATGGCATTAAATATTCTTCTGCCATTCATTTATGTGAAGTTACTTTCTCAGCTTTAACGCATATCAAATCACATCATCGTTCATCGCTAAAAAATGTTGAAGAGGTCTTAGGTCCAGTAGTGTCAAACATTCCACCAAGATTTAATTTGTTATGCAACAAAAAACAGGCACACCCCACTAAAGTTTTTCCTTTCATTTTAATTTAATATTTACCACCCAACGACTGCGTTTGAATATATTAGATTGAACTAAGACTGTCATTATTCTCTTTTGTTTATGTTATTGCAAAAAGAAATGCAATTTTGATGAAAAATAGGGCATATAATTTTTTTCAACTTTTGCGGATTTTTTTTATTGTAGAATTTTGTATGTTTCCAAACGAACCCCAAAACTATATATTTTCAGGTGTATATGTATGTTGTTACCTAATAAATGAATCATCAAAAATTTTTGTTTATCTTTATTTTACATTTATATGGGGTCGCCAGGAAACTTGCAATCATAAATGGGGTCGTGAATGGAATTTTAGGAAGCCCTGCTTTAGAGCCGGAATTTTGAAAAAAGCATTTTCCATGTGAATGAAGTCAGATTCATATCCATTTTAAGAATAAAAAAAGTTACATGATAATATTGCAATAACATCACGCATTGTATAAAAGATGTTTATGCAGACAATATTTTTAATTAGCATAAAATATGCCTAGAGGACAACCTGCAAAAAGATACCAAGTTATTGGGCTTTTAAGCTTGCTTCAGGTGAATACATATACGATTTTTAATAACAAAATTTAAATATCAGGAGGGGGGTATAAGGATTTTAGAAATGCCTAGTTAGGGCATGGGGCCAAATTTGTTTGGGAACCACAGCTGTAGATACAGTTTCAAGAGAAGAACAATGTTGTTTTAGAAAGGAGAGAGGGTGCATCAATCAAATTTTTACTCTTGGATTAATAAAAAAGAAGTGCTGAAGTCATCTAACCCCCTTAGTCCCCAGCTTAATAGCGCTTAATAGATTATGAGCAATTGTTTGATTCTCCTGATAGAGGAACTTCAGCAAATGCCGTATGCTTGTATGGTATACGAGATAAGTAAATTAAAGTAATTAATGCTGTGCATGAGAAAAACATTGCTGCAGTTAGTGTATGAAATGAGGTTAGTAGCTGTCTTTTTATCATATTAAATAAAAAAAACAAGTTTTTTTTAACTGAAAGTAAGGAACGACGTTAAAACTTAAAACAAACAGAAATTATTCCGTATATGAAAGGGGCTGTCCCCTCCTCAACGCCTCGCTCTTTACGCTGAAGTTTTTGATTGTTTAAAAAAATAGAGTTGTGAGAAAGTCAAACTTTAGCGTAAAGAGCGAGGCGTTGAGGAGTGACAGCCCCTTTCATATACGGAAAAATTTCTGTTCGTTTTAAGTTTTAACGTCGTTCCTTACTATCAGTTAAAAAAAAAACTTGTTTTTTTTATTTAGTTTTTGAACGTCTTTGAATTAATGCAGGTTTTGATCTTGGCTCACCGTACATGAATAATTAAAACAAAATATGCATATTAATTTAATTTTATTTGGTCAAATGGCTTTCTTGAAACTTGTTTAATTTTATTTACGAACGTTTTTATTAGTAATAAATATACGCAGCTTACGAATTAATTTATGTAACGAACTTCTATGTTCATATATTTTTAATATGTATATTAGAGGGTTCGCCCCCTAGTCAATACCTTGCTCTTTAAGATAAAGTTCGAATTTTGTTCCAATTCTTTAAAAATGACCGCTTAATCACAAAGGCCGTTAATTAGAATAAATAGCTCTTATGAAAGTACTAAAAAAATCTTTGGCTTAAAGAGCGAGGTATTGACTAGAGGGTGAACCCAATCATATATTTAATATTTTCTTTTCGTTTTTTGTTTTGATGTTGCTGCTGTTGCAGTTGAAAAACTTGTTTTTTTATATTTAATTTCTGATTTTTTTTAAATAATGCTGGGAAATCCGGCGTCCCCTTCATAGCAATGTCCCTTCCCCCATGGAAACTTCCTTCATGGAAAGATCCTCCCACAAAACCCCCGACCCACCCACCCCCACACTACCGGAATAAATCCCCCCTGAAAATTCTGTATACTTCCCAATAACCAATACTTTATGTTAACATTGGGTAAAGTTCATAACTTTCAGCCCCACCCCGGGAACTTCGGGGGATTAAGTCATCCTAAAAGACGTACTTTTAATATTTTCGACTATACTGAACAAAATGGCTATCTCAAAATTTTGATCGGGTGACTCTGGGAAAGACATGAGTGTGGGAGGGGGCCTAGTTGCCCTCTATTTTTTTATCACGTAAAATTCGCACTAGAACTTTTAATTTACATTCCAATGAGCCCTACCACGATATTCTAGGACCACTGGGTCGATACGATCACCCCTGGGGGAAAAAAACAACAAAAAAAACAAATGAACACGCATCCGTGATCGTTCTTCTGGCAAAAAAAAAAGCAAAATTCCACATTTTTGTAGATAGGAGCTTGAAACCTCTACAGTAGGGTTCTCTGATACGCTGAATATGATGGTGTGATTTTCATTAAGGTTCTGTAACTTTTAGGGGGTCTTTCCCCCTTTTTTCGAAAATCAGCCAAATATTCTGAGGCACGTAACTTTTGATGGGTAGGACTAAAATTGATGGAACTTATATATTTGAAATCAGCATTAAAATCTGATTCTTTTGATGTATCTATTGGTATCAAAATACCGTTTTCTAGAGTTTCGGTTACCATTGAGCCGGGTCGCTCCTTACTTACAGTTCGTTACCACGAACTGCTTGATCCGGACTTGAGCAGGGTTGCGTTCTATCATTAGTTATATGGAGCATTTTGATGACCCCTGTCTTAAGGAGTAAAGCAAAGGCAATGGGAGGACACGGAATCAATCCATGGGGGGGAGGACAACCAACCAAGGAAAAACCTTTTTTTAGCAATCAAGTCTTGGAAAACTTTGTAATTTTGACGTAATTTCTTGCTTTTTAATAATGCGGGGGGGGGGGTAGTATATCTCCTGCTGTTAATGTCTTGCGTTGCCTTACAAAGAGGGATAAGGGACTTGACACTTTCAAAAATGCTTGATTTTTTTTTTCTTTAGCTGAACTTGGAAGATATGAGTTTAAACATTAAGATCAAAGTTTGACAAATTTAAAATAAAGCCTTATTTTCTTCCCTGTAGCAGCAAACCTTATGTAAGATTAAATAAAAAAAAAACAAGTTTTTTTTAACTGAAAGTAAGGAGCGACATTAAAACTTAAAAAGAACAGAAATTATTCCGTATATGAAAGGGGCTGCCCCCTCCTCAACGCCTCGCTCTTTACGCTAAAGTTTTTTATTGTTTTAAAAAAAATAAAGTTGTGAGACAGAGTCAAACTTTAGCGCAAAGAGCGAGACGTTGAGGAGGGGACAGCCCCTTTCATATACGGAATAATTTCTGTTCGTTTTAAGTTTTAATGTCGCTCCTTACTTCAGTAAAAAAAAATTGTTTTTTTTTAGTTAATTTCTGAACGTTTTTGAATTAATGCAGCTTTGATTTTGGCTCACCGTACATGAATAATTAAAACGAAATTTGCGTATTAATTTTTCGTTTTTTGGCTTATTGGCTTTCTCGAAATTTTGTTCTGACGTAACTTACGAATTAACTTACGTAACGAATTTCTATATTTGTATGTTTTTATTACGTATATTAGGGAGTTCGTTCCCTAGTCAATACCTTGCTCTTTACGCTAAAGTTCGTATTTTGTTCGAATCACAAACCCCTGAATCCCAAAGGCCGATTAATTAGAATAGATAGCTCTTTTGGAAGTACTAAAAAACTTTAGCGTAAAGAGCGAGGTATTGACTAGGGGGCGAACCCTCTCATATACGTAATAATTTCTGTTCGTTTTAAGTTTTAATGTTGCTCCTTATTTTCAGTTGAAAAACACTTGTTTTTTTATTTAATTTCTGATCCTTTTTTAAATAATGCTGGGAAATCTTGCGCCCCCTTCGTGGAAATGTTCCTTCCCCCAAGAAAATATCCTACCCCGTAACTCCTACTCCGACCCCGACCCCCCAATAGAAAAAATTCCTCCTGAAAACACCTGTATACTTCCCAATAACCAATACTATATGTAAACAATGGGCAAAGTTTATAACTTGCAGCCCTTCCCCCGGGAGCTGTGGGGGATTAAATCATCCTCAAAGACATATTAATTAGATTTTTGACAATGCTGAACAAAATGGCTATCTCAAAATTTTGATTGGGTGACTTCGGGAAAAAAATGAGCATGGAAGGGGGGCAAGTTGCCCTTCAATTTTTTGGTCACTTAAAAAGGGCAATAGAACTTTTAATTTCCGTTCGAATGAGCCCTCTCAGGATATTCTAGGACTACTGAATCGATACGATCACCCCTGGAAAAAAAAATAGATAAATAAATAAACACGCATCGGTGATCTTTCTTCTGGCAAAAATACAAAATTCCACATTTTTATAGATAGGAGCTTGAAACTTCTATAGTAGGGTTCTCTGATACGCTGAATCTGATGGTGTGATTTTCATTAGAGTTCTATGACTTTTAGGGGTTGTTTCTCCCTTTTTTCGAAAATAAGGTAAATTTTTTCAGGCCGGTAACTTTTGATGGGTAAGACTAAACTTGATGAAACTTATATATTTGTAACCAGCATAACACTCTGATTCTTCTGATGTATCTATTGGTATCAAAATTCCGTTTTTTAGAGTATCGGTTACTTTTGAGCCGGGTCGCTCCTTACTTACAGTTCATTACCACGAACTGTTTGATGTATTAAAGGTAAGAAGAGATAATTTAAGCAGTTTTTGAAATATTTCATTTCAGTTAAAATATAAATCAACCAAAAACCGCTATTCTTTTGTTATACAGTTGACGGCAGTTTGAACTTATTGTTTTATCGTTTATGCGATTATTCAAATTATTTTACAATGTTAAACTTTCCTAATAAGAATCCCGTAAACGAATCACCAAACTTTTTATCTGCGGGCACACAAATGTTTGAGGCTGTAGGGGCGAGGGAGTCTCTGAATTGGAACTAGTACATTTTAATAACTGCTTTTTCAGTTTTTTTTTTTTTTTTTTTTTTTTTTTTTTTTTTTTTTTTTTTTTTTTTTTTTTTTTTTTTTTTTTTTTTTAAGGAGAAGAAAATTCATTGGACCGGTGTTGGGGGAATCCTCGAGTATTTTCAGATATTTTCTCCACCTATGGTAGTTTAATATGAATCCCAGGCTATAGTTGGTTCTTTGGTGGCTCTAAGACAGCCATTAAACTCTCAAGTGACTATTATAGCACTGTATTTCCAAATAACTGAACCTAGAAGAATAATGTTTACTCTCCTTTTGAAGTCAAAGGCTTTTCCATTACTATTTAATAACAACAGAGTAAAATCGTATTTTACAATGTTCATCGCATCTATTCAAAATGAGCAGTGTTATCATTATTTTCTTCGTTTTTGTGTATGCTCCAGCACAACACATAAAATCATAATTAGATAGCCAATAAAGTTTGATCTAGACAACATTAAATAAAGAGTTCCCTATGAAAATAAAGAGCAACTTTAAAACTCAAAACAAACAGAAATTATTCTGAAGTATATTAGGGATTCTGCCCTCCACAGTCCCCTGCTTTTCATGCTAGTTTTATAATGCTTAAATGGAAGTATTTACGAGTATAGAAAATGCAGTTAATGGGTAATTGCAATTGTTTTACTTACCAATTGCTTTTAGAGACATTTGAACTGAAATTTTTAATATTTTAAGCAAATGCAAAGCAAAAAGCTCTTCCATTCTTGAAGCACTGTAAAAAAATTTTTTTATCTCATTCCAATTGTCTTTGTGTTTGAGCATTTGTTCTTAAAACATTGCGATAAAAAAAGGAATCAAACTTAAGCTTAATGAATAGGGGGTTGGCGAGGAGGAAGACTCATTTATATATGGAATAATATCTTTTCTTTTTGAGTTTTAATATTATTCTTTACTTTCATTTACAAAAACTTGTTTTTTATGATTTCTGTTTGTTTTTAATACTGCACCCAGGGTATTTCAAATATGAGAAGGACCACTGCCCCATCAAACCCACTTCTTACATCAAAGTTAACTTCTGCAAAATAATGCTTTGAGAAAAAGGAATTATTTAGTATATTTACTTTTTGAATTAAAGTATAGTTTTCTAAAATAAACTATCGTCTCCACAAAAAGAGAGAAACCTTCACCCCCTTTACCCATACTTCATGTTCTTTCTTATACTAATCCAAATATATATTCTTCTAAATTATTGGAGGTCAGAGGTTAAATCTTTAAGCATCTGAATTTTCATTCAAAATGTGGACCTTTGTGGTCCTTTTTTTGTCATTTTAAAAAGTCTGAAATTTGGACCCTAAAACAGTTTTTGAGTCCTTGGGATCCGTTGGTTAGCAGCCTACTAGATGATGAGTGACTATGCGATACTCTACAACCGTTAGTTTCGTAAAACACGTTTTTTGCCATATTTTCTTCATCTAAATACAAAATAGGAAGTCCCTTGCTTCTTATTCCCCAACTGATGGAGGAAATGTGGAGCCCAAAAATGTTTTTTCCCAGTCTGCCTTGTATCTTACCTCTCTAATCAGCTTCAAAACAACATTCATTATTTTCTTGATCAGGTGGGCTCCTAAACAGAAAGCAAGTTTGAAACTAATCTTGACTCCATATTTTTGTGATGCTGAAAGATGGGTCCAAGTTCTTATTGTTGTCACCTTATAGGTTTTAATTTACAGGGTATGTAAACATTCGTTGCTCCTGAGTGACTGCATATATACCATTTTGATAGCCTTCGATACAGCTTATTTTGATTTACCTCTGCCCCTCCCTCAACTCCAAATATGAGCTCCACTTGGCCCCGAGAACCTTCTGAGAATTTCAATTCAATCCCCCATTCTGTTCCTGCGATAGTGTAGATATACAATTTAAATAACCTGGGTACACATGGTATGTCACTGATTCTAGTCTAGAAGGGGATCTTAATGCCAAAAATACAAAAAGAAACTGGAGACCAAGTGTTTAGACCCTTTCCCTCTGACCCCTAGTCAAAATTCAAGGTTCAATTGTGCCTCCAATGCTCTCTGAAAGTTTCAACCTGATCCCCAAAGCTGTTTCCTTCCCAGTATATTGCAGATATGCACTTCCAATCATCTAGCAACGCTCAATGTCTTTTAATTTACCTTGCTGCTTATTTGCAAATAGTTTGTAGGTCCCTTAGAGGCTTACATTGTCAAGATCTTTTAGTGGATCAAAGAGAAAATTTTAGGCTTTCTCCCTTCTCCGAGTTACGACGGGTCAACTGGGTCTTCCTAACATTCCATAAAAATTTCGACTTGATATCACAAGCCTTTTTTGAGCTATTGCAAATATACCATTTTGACAATCTTGCATCACATAGTGTTTTTTTTTATTTACCTTGGTTCTATGATGTGAGTATATTTTAATTCTCAAAAATACTTGTAATGCAAAAATACTCAGGTGGATGGATACATCACATTTTAGCCCACCCCTCAAGCAAAATTTTGGGTCTCCCTTTTCTTTTCCTAAACTATATGAAAGTTGCAATTCCATCCCCCAAGCTATTCCTGAGATGTTGCAGATATCTACCCTTTCCCTATTTCACAGTTCAATGTCCACTCTCCCCCCCCCCCTTCAACAAAATTTACCATTCTTTGAATTACTTTGCTACCTAGCTGTGCAGTGATTATAAGATGCGTAGGAGTTAATAATTCAAAAATGTTCTCGTGAGTCAGAGACTAATACTGTTTACTCCCCCCCCCCCTACTTCAATCCAAGAATTTTAAAGCCCCTTTTCCAGTCCTTTCCCCAACATTACCTGTAAGTATTAACTTCATTCCTCAGGCCATTCTTGAGACAATAGGAGATATGTTATTTTCATGAGTTAGTGTCTTTTGATTTACCTCTGCCTCTCCCGTAAGCTAAAATTTGAGGTAAGTTCAATCCCCCCCCCCTCCCTACCCAAAAAAAGATCCTTTGAAAATTTTAACTTGATCCCCATAGCTATACAGCTAATTTTTAAACTTTGCTGCATATAGCATCTTTTGATCTACTCGGTTATGCATGCTGCCTCCAGAGTAGAGCCCCTGCAATTTCTGGGAGTTTTATGGTCCACCAAATGACCTGGAAGAACTCTTAACTGACTAAAAAACAATGGCCGAATATGTCCATCTTTTCTACTAAAACCTATCTGTGAAAAATAAGTACTTTTACATTTAATTTTAATGTCAACATTGATCCAAAATACAAAAAAAAAAAAAAAAAAAAATAGTATCAGTGTGCCCAAGAAAAATCTAACTATAAGGTTAATGAATAAATATACATTTGTTCTTGTAGCATTTTAACCCATATATGCACCGTTTGTTTGCAAATTGTATTTCTGTTGGTTTTCTAACGGGAGTCTCTGGTGATTATTGACCAAGTTGTAACTGTGCAAACTCTTGGCCTTTCCATCTCAAAGATCATTAAGCGTTATTGGATTTGAATTTCTTTTTAGATCACGGTTATTTGAGTTTTTTGTCGTATATTTTTTCATATTGACAAATCATGAGCGCAACCTTTGCCTCCGAGACTTTTTTTTGTTTGGCTACTGGATCATCAATCAATAATTCAAGAATTTGGAGTCAAAATTACTTAATTATCTTCTCACTGCAGCTTCTTAGTTTTGAGCCCACACTAATTTGTTCTTGTCAAAATCATACCTAATTGAAGCAACTATTCGAAAGATAAGGCCTACATGGGTTATATTATTTTGTATATGAAGATGGTCTTAATTTAAACCACTCTGTATCCATCTTAAGGCTCTATACAGCTTGGATGCCATCATACATATTCTTTACCCATATTTTTTTTTTCTCGGAGCATGACGTCACTCCAAAATAAATTCATATATGACGTCATGCTACCAGAAAAAATTACAGGTGCAAAGGAACATATGACGTCATGCACGCTGAAATAGCTTTGAGGTGAATACAGAGAACTTAGTACATCTTAGAACGCTTAACTGTGAGCACTTTGTAGAAATAAAAAACTTAAACATGGAAAATAGTACTTTTGAAGAATTTACGAAGAAAATGTTGGATGAGGAATTCCATCAGCGAGCATTCAAAGCTTTCTGTGGTAATTACAAGTTCAGAAATCACCGAGAAAAAGGAAGAGAACAAGATCTGTTCAGGTTGAGGATTAAAAGTGAAATTTTGGCCGATATTGTTAATACTATGCTAACTGGAGCTAGTTTTGTGAAAAAGAATACAGCTGAAGTTCCTGAAGTTCGTAAAGTTAGAGCTTGGAACAATGAAAGTTTTGATGCAAAAGTATCAGTTGTAGCATCATGTAACATTCAGTTGTTTCAGTTGAAGCGTCATGTAATATCGAAGGATAGCCAAATAGTCGAACCAAATCCAAAAAAAAAGAGCATCAAGGATAGACTTGGAGATATTGTGAAAATAGAAAAACCGAATTCTAAAAATTTGAGTATAAAAGAGAGACTTGGAGATATTGTGAACATAGAAAAACCAAATTCAAAAAAGCGGAGTATAAAAGAGAGACTCGGAGATATTGTCAATATAAAAAAACCGAATTGGGAAAAACGGAGTATAAAAGAAAGTCAAGGAGATTTAGCCAATAGCAATAGGGACTCCAAAGCTATTAAAATATGGACTGGTGGCCAAATAGCCAAACCAAATTCAAGAAAAAGGACCATAAAAGATAGACTTGGAGATATTGTCACTGTGGAAGAAATACACGACAAAAAATACAGAAGGACTAATGGCCCAAATTGTTACTCTCAGAAGATGCTCAAAACGGCCATATTTACGAACAAACGGTGCAAATTCAGACAAGAAACAAGAAAAGAGACCATAAAAGATAGACTTGGACATATTGGCTATATGGAAGAAATACACGACAAAAAATTCAGAAGTACTGCTGGCCAGAATTGTTACCCTCAGAAGATGCTCAAAACGGCCATATTTACGAACAAACGGTGCAAATTCGGACAAGAAACAAGAAAAGAGACCATAAAAGATAGACTTGGACATATTGTCTATATGGAAGAAATACACGACAAAAAATTCAGAAGTACTGCTGGCCAGAATTGTTACCCTCAGAAGATGCTTAAAACGGCCACATTTGCGAAAAAACGGTGCATATATGGTTCTAACTGTTACAGGAAAAAATGTGCATTTATTCACTAACCTTGAAGTTGCAACATTTTCGGACAAATGGATGCAAAATTATTTGTTTTCAATATTTTTTGGATCAGTGTTTTATTTAAAATTTGATGTTATTACCCTGTTGAATTAGTTTAACAGACTTCAGAGTCAGGAATGAGTCAAAGAGTCACGAATAATGTTAAGATCATTTTTCTATTCTCTTTGCTTACACTTTTTTTTTCTAACTTAGGATTGAGATTCAATATATAACCAACTTAATGTCAGGACTCATAAAGTAAAGTGCAATGGGATACAGGATGTGATTATATACACAATTTGATTATATATACAATTTGATTATATAAACTGGAAAGTTACCTGTTCTTTTTGCAACTTTTTTTTCCTTCGATTATCAGCATAATGAATATTCACCAAAATTTTTATATTTTCTATTAGGAATTGAACAGTAACTTTTTTTTCAGGAATCTTGTTTCATGAATAATCTGGCGATTTTTTACTTTTAAATGTTACTACAAAATATCAAACGACGTTCATCTTGAGCAATCGAAAAATGTTCTAGGCATATGTGACTTCATGCCTTTTTTCCTTGACAAAAAAACATGATATGGCTAAATTTTTACAAGTTTTATGTTTAAATATATAACAAAAGGTGTGCGGAAAATCTTTTATCACTGTTTGTGTTTTTCAATTTTCTTAACTATTTCTTTGAGTTTTTTTTCTTATTCATTTTTTTAATGTCTTCTGTTTATCTTCTTTAAGCTCTTTATTTTTTAATCAAAAATCTCGAGTGCGTTTTATATAATAGACAAGTACCAAATATTCTTACTGGATTTTTTTTTACTGATCTTTTTATTGGTACTAAAAAGAAAAAAAACGTTTTCGGTTTTTAGGACTTTTTTTCTTGGAAAATCTGTTTAGTAAATTTCTAGATTTGGGGCTTCCGTTGATCTTGGAAAATAGTTGATTTAGGTGAATGAAAATCCCAGATATGGATCAAGAGCCTTAATCATCTAAGAGAAGGGGATTTGAAGTATCTACCTCCATTCCTTCACCCTCCAAAGGGTACTGACCTTTGATGACTCAACTAACACCCCTTCCACGCCCACCATTTCCCCAAACACATCAAATCAAAATTTGAGATAGCCATTTTGTTCAGCGTAATTGATTTCCAGATAGAAATTATGTGTTTGAGGAGGACACTCCCCGCAGCCCTCAGGGCTAGGGTTGTAAGTTATGCCCTTGGGGCATATAAGATTTTTATAGAAAGCTTTGTCGTAGAAACTTCAAAAAAGGCCCATTCGATTAGAAATACAAAGGGCTAGGGCCCTTTTTAATAGTCGAAAGTGATTGGAGGGCAACTAGCCCCCCTCTCACGCCCACCTTTTCCACAAACACGTCCAATAAATTTTTTTAGATAGACATTTTGTTCAACGTAGTTGAAAGTTCTGAAAATTAGGTCTTTGAGGATGACAACCCCCCCCCCTCCTACAGCCCTCAGGGCAAGGGTTATAAGCTATACCCTGGGGGCATATAAGGTTTTCATGGAAAGCGTTGTCGTAGAAACTTCAAAAGGGGCTCATTCGACTGGAAATTGAAATGACTAGTGGCCTTTTTAATAGTTGAAAGGGATTGGAAGGCAACTAACACCCCTTCCACGCCCACCATTTATCCAAACACATCTAATCAAAATTTTGAGATAGCCATTTTGTTCGATGTTGTTGAAAGTTCTGAAAATTAGGTCTTTGAGAATGATAACCCCCTCAGAGCCCTCAGGGCAAGGGTTATAAGTTATACCTTGGGGGCATATAAGGTTTTCATTGAAAGCCTTGTCGTAGAAACTTGAAAAAAGGTGCATTCAATTGGAAATTCAAAGGGCTAGTGCCCTTTTTAATGTTCGAAAGTGGTTGGAGGGCAACTAACCCCCCCCCCCCCCTCTCCCACCCACCTTTTCCTCAAACACATACAATCAAAATTGTTAGATAGCCATTTTGTTCAACGTAGTTGAAAGTTTGGAAATTAGGTCTTTAATGATGACACCCCCCCCCACAACCGTTAGGGTAAGGGTTGTAAGTTATGCCCTGGGGGCATATAAGGTTCATATAGAAAGCATTGTCGTAGAAACTTCAAAAAAGGTCCATTCCATCGGAAATTGAAATGGCTAGTGGCCTTTTTAATAGTCGAAAGCAATTGGACGGCATCTAACCCCTCTCTCATGCTCACCATATTCCCAAACACATACAAACAAAATTTTGAGATAGCCATTTTTTTTTCAACGTAGTTGAAAGTTCTGGAAATTATGTCTTTGAGGATGACAACCCCCTCAGAGCCCTCAGGGCAAGGGTTGTAATTTATGCCCTGAGGGCATATGATGTTTTTATAGAAAGAGTTGTCGTAAAACTTTAAAAGGAGCTCATTGGATTGAAAATTGAAAGGGCTAGTGCCCTTTTTAATAGTTGAAAGTAATTGGAGGGGAACTAATTCCCCTCTCACCCCCACCATTTCCCCAAACACATCCAATCAAAATTTTGAGATATTCATTTTGTTCAACGTAGTTAAAAGTTTTGGAAATTAGGTCTTTTAGGATGACAACCCCCTCAGAGCCCTCAGTATAAGGGTTGTAAGTTTTACCCTGGGGGCAAATAGGGCTTTTATAGAAAGTGTTGTTATAGAACCTCCAAAAGGGGCTCATTTAATTGGAAATAGAAAGGGCTAGTGTCCTTTTTAATAGTCGAAATTGAACGGAGAGCAACTACCCCCCGCCCTCACGCCCACCATTTCCCCAAACACATACAATTAAAATTTTGAGATAGCCATTTTGTTCAACATAGTTGAAAGTTCTGGAAAGTATGATTTCGAGGATGACAAACCCCCCAAACCCCTCAGCGCAAGGGTTATAACTTATGCCCTGGGGCCATATAAGGTTTTTATAGAAAGCGCTTTCGTAGAGACTGAAAAAAGGGCTCATTCGATTGGGAATTGAAAGGGCTAGTGCTCTTTTTAATAGTCGAAAGTGATTGGAGGGCAACTAGCCCCCCTCTCAAGCTCACCATTTCCCCAAACACATTCAATCAAAATTTTTAGCTAGCCATTTTGTTCAACGTAGATGAAAGTTCTGGAAATTAGGTCTTTGAGGATGACACTCCCCCCAGACCCCTGGGAACATATATGGTTTTTTTTTTATAGAAAATGTTGTCATAGAAACTTCAAAAAAGGCTCATTCAATTGGAAATTGAAAGAGCTAGTGCCTTTTTTAATAGGCTAGTCGAAACTGATTGGAGGGCAACTAGCTTCCCTCTCACGCCCAACAAAGAAACCACCAAAGAAAAAATTCTTTCATTGTTTTCACTTATAGCTTTAAGAAAACAAAAATTTATTAAGATTGTATAATATTAAACTGACTTATATTTAATATTGTATAATATTAAACTGTATATATTAAACTGACAATGCACATTTTTCAGTACTTTCATTTGAATTTTTTTCAGTAAAGTACAAATTATATTCTGGATTTTAGAAAGCATAGGGTTTAGAACCCTACTCAGATTAATTTCTGCAGTTTTGAGTTTGACTTATTTTAATTTCTGTTTGTTTTTGGTTTCATTTATTTATTGATACTGATTTGCGGTAGTTGTATTCTTGGTAAATTATTTGATTCTATTTTTGTTCATTTTTGGTTTAATGGAGTTCTTTACCTGTTTGAAAAACTTATTTTTTGCAAAAAGTTTTTTTATCTATTTATTAAAAACGTGTGTTTACCTGAATTTTAACGCCCAACTAGTACTACAGAAGCGAAAAATTGTAATGGCGAGAAGTTAATTTGAAAAGCTTACATCAACACTAATTAGTTCCCAGCTATTGCTGCTACTACTAACACCTCAGTGCAGCTCCAAGCCACCTGAAACCAACATAACTATGGATCCTCCTCCTCCATCCTAGTATATTCAAAGCATCTCTCTTTACACCCTCCCAAGAATTTCTCATTTCCCTTAAATCTTTCCTTACGACCTCTTCCTACCCCATTCGGGGACGACCTGCTTTTCGTTTGGCCGACAAGGACGATGCTCGGCCATCTGTCATTCTTCATCCACAAGACGTGTTCGATGTGAGATGGCCGTTGGTCGTCTAGAAACTTCGTAAAAGGCTCATTCCATTGAAAATTGAAAGGGCTAGTGCCCTTTTTAATGGTCAAGGCTGATTGATGGGCATCAAGCCCCTCCCCCCCCCCCCCGCCCAAGCCCTTTATTTCTCCAAATATATCCAATCAAAATTTTGATATTGCCATTACAAAGTTTGCCCCCCCCCCTTGAAATTTTGTTAGACTCATAAAAATGTATCAAAAATGTATATAAAGAAATTTATGATGCTTTTTAAATTTTATTTGTGTAACCTCCACCCCCTGAACAAAAATCCTGGATGCGCCCTTGCTTCTGTTCTAAGTTTCCGTATTTGGTAATTTCAAAAATGTATGCTTCAAACCTTCATTCTGATTGGTCAATCATAAAATTCACGCTTGAAAGTTGAACAATAATCAACTGGATATATTAGAAATAGGTTCATAATTGGTGATGTAGCTGTGTGTAATTTTTATTTAAGTATGACTTTAATGTGACCCGGACATGAGATGTGACACTGTTAGTTTTGCTAGCCGTAATCATTGTTCTTAGCCATGAACAGTTGACCCTTAATAACCCAAACACACTGCGTAGCTTATTTTAAGTCGGTAAATTTCCAAAATAGAGTTCAGTGGTCCTTCAAACGTCATTGTTCTATAAAAAAAAACAAAAAAAAAGCATGTGTTTAATCTGTTTTGATTTTGCACGGCTGTATTACGATGGTCATATTGAAGAAACGATCATGAAAAATGAGGTCGTATCCGCTAGCTATTAGTTTTTTTTATTTTATGTATTTAATGTGGTTTAATTATTTTTTCTGGTCTTTTTTAATATTTTTTTCATTTTTTATGCAATGTGTATGTACACAATCTAGTGTGTGTGTTTTTGTGTGTAGTGTTTCCTTTGGACTGAAAAATAAGCTAAACCAATCGAGGCAGAAGCGTAAAATTAATGCGGGCTGATTTTGGAACAATGAAGATTAATAGAGGCTGTAAAATTTTAATGAAAAGCCAAACCAAGAGAACTGGAAATGTGACGTTATGCTAAAAAGCATAAAAGGGTCCAATGCCTGAGCTGTTGACCGCAGTGAGCGGCTCTATTTCCAGCATATAGAGTCAGCATATCGACTCTATTTCTAGTATATACTCGTATAGAAACAAGTCTTTGTGTGTGTTTTTGCGTGCGTCTGCATATTTTCCTTTTCACTGATGAAAGTGAGGTAATCTAATCAATCTGGATTCGTGAAAATATACAAGAGATAATTTTTTAACCATGATTATTGATAAAGACTATTAAAATCCAAGAAATATAAATGAAACAAGAAACGAAAAAAAAAGAAATACGATATCATTATAACAAGCGTCTTAGGGCCGAAGGCCCAAGCTGCTGACCGTAGCGACCACGGTAAGTAGAGGGAGTTAACGAAGAGCCGACAAAGTCGGCTTTTTAGCTAATGTTTTTTTCTCAAAGAACTAAGTGGCATGAGAATCTTAACCATGATTAGAGATAGAGTAACTAGTTCGTAACTAGTAACTAGATAGAGTAACTAGTAACTAGATAGAGATAGAGTAACTAGTTCCGTTTTCAGGTATCATCTCCAAGCTTTGCGTCACTTGTATGTAATAGCTGCAGAACCACGGCTTCTTTTACCAAGAGATTTAGCAACGTCGAATGACTGTAGCGTTCAGCTTAGAGTATATTTGAAAGACACTAGTCATTACAGTAATGTATCGTACTATCTGAAGGCGCCTTGTCTTCTACCCGAATTGTCATCTTTGCGCAAGGTAATGCATTTTGCTGTTTAAAATTTGTACTTGAAAACCTCTAAGTGTTCATAAAAGTCCGCATCATTCCAAGTAATGTATCGGACTTTTTGAAGGCGCCAAGTCTTCTACCAGATTATTGTTTGCTTGTATTTCAAAGTTTATTGTCTAAAGCTTGTATTTGAAAGTCTGTATAACCGGCATCAGTTGTTTATGCAGTGTCTTGTGTCTTTTAGAAGGCGCCTTGTCTTCTACTAGAAGTGTATGGTTTACGTAAGGTAATTTACTCGGCTGTTTCGAGTCTTTGCAGGGCATTTAGCTATTGGACTGCCCCCAACCACGCATTGCATTCCTGGCCGATGGCGGACTTGATTTTCAATTCAAGAATTGAAAATCAAGTATTTTGCAGTAGGCATCAAGACATGGCTAATTGTAGGAAAAAAGCCAAGAGAGATAGTCCGAGCAATTAAGAGGCAAAAATGTTTAAATGGCACGGGTAAATGGCGGGAGTAAGCATGACTCTCTTATTGGACAAGTACTTGTGTGTTAGTTTTTGGAAAGGCACGCCTGCCTAGAGTCTCAAGAGTGGCCAGCATGCGAAAAAGTTGTTTTTTTTTAAGTCAGTGAATATTTTATGTAAAAAGATGCGTAAGAGCCTTTATCTCAGGGATTTTAAAAATCAGAATATAAAGAGAGAGGGAGAATATAGAGGAAGACATGAGACGAAGGGGAAGAAAAAAAAGATTTAGAGAGAAAAAGGGATGGAAAGAAATACAGAGTTAGATGAAAAAACAGATAGAGAAATTTTGTTTTTTTACATTTCCACATAAATTACGAAGGGGAAGTGGTCTATCATCTGGTTTTTCGCATGGATAGAAAACCGGTTTGACAGTAAGAACTGAAACGGTGAGTTTTAGACAAAAATGGCTGCCTAAATATTTTCGTAAACTGTAACAACTTGCCTACGAGAAGTGTGCAAATATAAAGTGTCTGAATTGACATATTGATTGTAAGTCAAATTCAATAATCCGAAAGCTATTGTTTTCGATGAAAGTATTTCATATCGAGCATGCCCAAACTCAATCTTTAATTTTTGTAGCTGGTCTTTGGCAAGAGTGCACCATGGGTGCTTACATTTGTGGAAAGTCATTTATAAATGTTAATGAAACCCTATTTTTGGGTGAAAAAAAGTTGAATATCATTGTTTACAGGTACTTTAGATTTCTTCCTCCTTTTTCTAATTGCTATAATGCCTAATTTGATGTTTAGAGTACCAAAAACATCAAAATAATAAAAAAAAAATTGCCCCATGGACCTATATCAGGTCTATTTATGCCTATAAAATCGTGATTGTCTCGAACTTTCCTTTGGATTATTTCAGTATTATAAAGTTGTAGGGTAGCACCAGGTTTTCGTCAGTGTTGCCATGTTGTACCGTGAAAAAAAGAAAATAAAGAAAACTAATCAGTTAAATTTGGCAACGTTTCTCGTTCGTAAAAATTCAAACAGAAACAGTATGTTTATTCCCTAAGACATTCCCACTGAAATCTACTATACAACTTCAAAGGAAAACTATATCTTTTTAAAGCTGTTTGGTGCAGTATTTTTTAGCTGATTTATTACTGATTTTTTCACCTATGTTTCTTTTTTTTCTTTTTTTTTGGCACCCGCTACTACCTAAAACTGTATGTTAAGGTCTTTAATCATAATTTAATTTCTGATTTTTCCTATTTTTTTTAAAGATATATATGGTTGTATAATTTGCCACTTAAACATTTCAAACAATCAGGTCACTGTCCATTTTACTTTGATGAAAAGGTGATGTTGGGTGACGATAAGATTGATCAGGTGGGCAGCTTCACTTACCTTGGTAGTATTTTTAGTAAAGACGGTGGGAGCAATAAAGATGTTAAAAGTAGAATAGCCAAGGCTCAGGGGATTTTTTCACAGTTGAAAAAAGTTTGGAAGAATAGGAAGATAGTTCTGCAAACCAAGATTAGAATGTTGGAAGCCACAGTGGTGACAGGGGTCAAATACGGTTCTGAAGCATCGGGGCTCCGAAAAGCGGATGAAGATCTAGATGTTTCCCAGAGAAATTGCCTACGGATTGTTCTGGGTACCCGGCTGACTGACCGTATTTCAAACAGTAGGCTCTACGAAAATGCGGTTCAATCCTGCTTTCTTAGGCTATAATGAGAGAAAGGTTGAGATGGCTAGGGCACGTTCTGCGGATGGAAGATGACAGATTTCCAAAGATTGTCCTTTTCGGCCAACCGTATAGGGCTAAACGGAAAGCAGGTCGTCCGCGGTTGGGGTGAGAGGATGTCATGAAAAAATATTTAAGGGAAATGGGAACTTCTTGGGAGGGTTTAAAGAAGGGATCTTCAATAGACTGGGATGGAGGAGGAGCGTACGTTGCTATTTTGGCTTCGGGTGGCTTGGTGTTGTGGAGAATTGTTAGTAGTAGTAGTAGTATCCGTTTTACTTTATTTATTTCAAGACTCTTGTGATTATATTTTATATTTTCATATGTATTTTTGATTACCGACATATGGGGATTAGATTCCAGCCTAAAGTCAGAAATGGCGCTAAAATTAAATATACCCGGGGAGGATTTTCTACCTTCTTGGCTCCTGAAAATACATTCTTGCGGTTCGACACCCTCCAAGGAAAACCCTGGCTAGGCTCAGGCGTATTTGTTTCCATTCTACCGAATTTGTATTTGGTGTTAAATCAAAATCACTCAGGAAAGTTTAGTCTAGCGGGGTAAGGTGAGAGATTAGTACTTTATTTAGTTTTTTAATTTTTGTCCTTTCCTTGCGATTACACGATTTAAGTGGGTCTATGGGTTTTGTTTTTTTACGACATTTTATTTGTTTTTTAGATTTTATTAACAAATTGTCAAGAAAAACGAATAGTTCTTCCCAGTTTTTTTTTTTTTATAAATCCTAATTTTGGGTTAGTAAGCCCAAAAAGAAAACGACGAGTAAAATGCTCTGAGTTGGTGCGTTGGGGGATTAAGTGATTTTATTGGGTTGTTTCAATATTATGAAGTTTTTATGGTAGCACTAAATTTTTGTCAGTGTAGCCATGTTGAATTATGAAAAGGAATAAAGAATACATTCAAACATGAACAGTTTGTTGGTTCTCGAAGTGATTTCCGTTATTTTCAGATATAAGGAAAGAGAAAAATAAAATCACATCAAAAAGAGACAATTTTGCTATGGAAGGGGAAATCATGGTGGGGTCCATGTTTTAGGACTGTTTCTATCTTAGGCCTCGGAATGTCCTCCCTTTTTTGCCTAAAATCGCAATATTTTACATATTTATGAACGACATTGAATGAAATTAGCCTTACTTTTGGCTAAATGAGTTGATTCGGTGTCTTCTGTTTAGCAATGAACCCTTTAAAGGATGTTTATTTCATTTCAGGTTTCGATTGAAGATGAAAACTTTTGGACGATTGATTTTGAAAGAAGCAAAAATTGGCCCTATCTTAAGTAAGGTTTTAGACTTCCATTGATTCAATACCTTCTACAGTGGCTTATATCTTCCACGGGATTAAGCCAGAGATCGGCAACTTATGCCTCTAGGTTCACCAAGTGACCCATTTACAAATTTCTTGTGACCAACTCATATTCCAAAAAAACGTATAAAGTATAAAAATAAATTCTAAAACATAGGCTTGAAACGAACAAGCTAAAATATTATAAATGCTAAGACAATGCTCTACTTTGATGACAAAGTTGCGGTAACAATTATAGGTTGAATAGATTGACACTTCCGAACAAATTTTATCGTTATTAGATGCGTGCGTTTGTCGTTCTCTCATTTGTAGATGGTGTTTAATAACACAAGGATAGTGACGAAGTTACGCAGCTAAATAATTGTTACGTATTTACCTAAGTGTGTTTTGTTATTAAAATCTTACTATTGACAATTAATAACCAAAAAAAGGCCATTTTAATATGCGTGGACATTAAAATACGGTAACACCAATAATGACAAATTGCAGATCTAATTGCGGTCAGGACACCATTCCGCAGTCCCATCGCGTTACTTCATAATATAAATGTGTTCTTCAAAACGTAAAGGTGTAAATAAACGATAAATGAAGATAAATCTGAATTCATTGTTAAACGTCCATTAAACTTTGAAAAGCAAAATAAATTCTTTAAGAATTTCATTATCATTACTGCGTCTTCTAATATTGTTGCAGCTCTTAGCATCGGTGCCAGCAGAAAATTATTTACAGACGGTGGGTTTTTGAAAAATGCATTTCTAAACTGCTGCTAAACTTTATTCAACTACATTGCCTAGAAAAAATTGATGAAGATATGACAGAAAAAATTAATGAAAAGGCCAATAATGATTTATTATCTTGTGACGTAATAAGCATTGCAGCTGATGAAAGCACATTTGTTAAAAGACTTTTTAGAACAGAAATATCACTGATTTAAATATTCCTTTGATATTCGTACTTTGGCAATATTAAGCTACAGCCAAAAAAGATTTCCAGTCCCTGTATTAGGACCTTTGTCTCTTTCATGGTTATGATAAGGTATCCAAAAGCAGAAAGTAAAATATATACAATATTTAAACTATATTAAAATGTATTTGGCAATATTCAGGAAATGCAACTTTTTAGGAATTTTGCTGGAACCATAAGAAGAAAAGTTAACATGGTTAAGTCACGTTTTGTGAGTAAGGGATCTTAGGCTGCAAAAATTGTGCATTTTTACCATTTATCTCCTTAGACACTATTTTCAACTATTTTATATAGAATCTAAAATAATGTCGTTTTCTGCTTATTCTTAAAGGTTTTTATCTATTTCAGTTATAAATTTTGAAGCATCGATTATTCTACTAATTTTTGCGTCCAAAATGTGAGATAAAGTAAGTTTATGGCGTGTAGTAATGTAGTTGGGCCCAAAATGAAAGGTTATATGTCCCACTTGTTCTTGCAGTGGGCCTTATCCATAGGTCGTGTTTGCTGAGTCATATTTAGATATTTCATAAAAAGAAGTTGTAATTGCATATAATTATGCATAAGTTTCCAACCTGCGTAAGTTTTTATTAGCATACCAGGGGAAATATGGAGGCAATTCCAAGGGGAATTCCAAGGAGGCAATTCTAAGGGGAATTTAGATTTTGGGCGAAAAAACACACTTTTGTGTTATGTTATAAATTTTTTGTAGTAATAATAATATGACTAAACAGACTTAAACTGCCAGCACAGCCTTTCGGGTGACAGGTATAAAAAAAAACGTAACGTATACCGTTTTGTGAGGATGGGAAATCTACTGGTTGTAAACTTTGGTGAAAGTGGGCTTTTTCGTGTTAGATGCATAATTGAATTCTCAAGTTCTGTCAAATGTCCATTTCCTTGATGACTATATTAATTCTGAGTATTTGCTTTAATTCCTCTAAGTTGACAGATTAAATTAGGTCAATTCCTGTCACATGTCATGATGTCTTTCTGCTAGTTTTACTGAATATAAGCTACCAATTAAGATTACTTGAATCAGTTCTAAATCTGTCTCTACCCTCGTCTTATGTAAATTTACTATATTATATGTATAAATAAAGATTTTATGCTCTACACATAAACTCTATGAAATTTAGAGGCGCTAGACATCCTCCGCCGATCGAACCCCATATTGTAGGCCAGCGCTACCATAAGACTCCAAAGAAGAGAGTTAGTCACACTTTACAGAGATGTAGACACTTTAAATGGTTATATCATGAGAAATACTCGCTTAGGAGGTTTTCAGCCAAGGCACCAATTCAAAAAATATTGGGGGAGGGGGCATTTTTATTTTTAGATATAGGGAGGCATTTTAGCTTTTTTTTAGCTTTTTAGTGTAAAATTCAAAAAAGATCTTTTATGAAACCTAGGGAGGACAATCCTTTTTCCCCCCAATTGGAACCCTCGCGCTTCATATGCCCGCTGTGTAACGTCACATCCTTGTTTCCATAGCCGAGAGTTACGTTGTTACCGAATTATTCATGTAGATGAAGCCACGCCATTTAGTTAGACGGTCTGATTTTATAGGTTTTTCTAATTGAAACACTCGAATAGAAGAAAATTGCTAATGCAGAAAGCTTAAAATCTTCTTCTGTAAAAAATGTTAATTGCAGCCCTTTTGTTTTTGGAACGACGATGCAAGTTAACTTTATTATTAACTTTGAGTATGAACGATAACTTATTGCTATCTATATTTGGAGATTTATATTTAGATTGCGTTTGGAACTAAAATCATTTTTAAATATATTTTTGAAGTTGGAATCACTTTAGTTTTTTTTTAGACTGGAGGGAGTTAGGCATGGATTTCTGAGGTGCTCGATGACGGTGTTCGAAGTCTTTTGTTTTGATGTTGATTTTTTATTCTTTTATATTTCAGGAAATTTGTTGAGCAAGGCTACCTGTATGTCAAAAGAAAGGTTGGTGGAGCGCTAAATCCCAGGACATTAAATTTATTTTTTGGCTCCAAGCTTCCTGTCTGGGGTGTAACGGTAATAAATTTTTATAGTTATAATGTCATCCTTCATTCCTAAGATGATTCCTTTATTACTTTGCTTTAGTTTTATTGTATAGGGCCTGTGGCCTGTTGTATATAGTTTTGCTGCATATGGCCTAGCCAAAAATGCCCAATACGTATGCTTCTATGAATGACTATTATATAATTTATCATAATTGTAATAATTATATTAATAATTAGTAATTAATTATATAACATTTTATTAAATAAATAATTAATATTTAGTTATATAATTAAAATTATATAATTAGTAATTAATAATTATAACTGTTAATCTTTCCTTTATTGCTTTGCATTAATTTTGCACATGTGGATTAGCCAAACAATGGCCATGGGCATTCTTCTATGTATCAATAGGCAATAGATGGTCAAAAAATGACACGCTGCTTGTATTTATGCCAGGCTGCGTAGCTTTAGAAAATCTTTGAAATAAGCTTACAAAATCCATCTTTTTAATTGTAAGAGTTTTTCTATTAAGAATCTGTACCCTCAATTTTATTTTATTGTATTACACAATAATTTATCATACGTCATACAATATATTTTTTTGATAGAAATTGGCTGCAAAAAAATAATAAAAATAGATAACTTCTAGTCAAGGTTAAACCGCAAAAAAAAATAAAAAAATAAAAAAAAAAAAAAAAAAAAAAATCTTATGCCTTCTGCGTTTATTTGAGGCTTAACTTTGTTCGTAGGGCTTTTTTTTCTATCAGCACTCTCCATTTGCTTCTGTTTTATCATAGATTAGTTTATCATACATTGTAATGAATTGGTAAAGAAGATAAAAGCAAACAAAACATACAAAAAATCTTTAAAGCGAACGTACACAAAAAATGCCTGAGATTAGTCTTGATGGAGGGGAGGGAGGTCTTCCAAGATTTGAAAGCTTTACCTGAAAAGCCTGAATGTACCTTTCATTCCTGAAACTTCTTTTGTACAACAATTACATAGTTGTCAAAAAGAGAAGAAAAACACTTAAGGATTGAAAAGAAGCCAAAAATACTAAAATGAAAGGAGATCCAAGAACCAACTGCAATATAATTTTAATAATGATATAATCAAATAGAATCTAATTTGGATGCTTTAGAGCCAAAGAAAATAAAACAAGAGAAAGAAAAATCAGCAGGAAATATATTTGCTTTAAGTACCAAGGCTTTAAGCTGTTTACCCCCTTAATCCACTTTGGCCCGTCTGAGGACTATTCACACCTGATAACTGTGGTTTTCTCATATTTGTCTTTGTCTTATTATGAACTATGAAGTTTTTAGGGCAGTACGATATTTTTGATAGTGTTGCCCCGTTGAACCTCAAAAATGATCAGGTAAAACTAATATGATCAGGTAAAACTATATGTTTGTCTTAATGTGAATTATGAAGTTTTTATGGCAGTACGATATTTTTGATAGTGTTGCGCCGTTGAACCTCGAAAATGATCAGGTAAAACTAATATGATCAGGTAAAAGTATATGTTTGTCTTGCTATGAATTATGAAGTTTTTATGGCAGTACGATATTGTTGATAGTGTTGCCCCGTTGAACCTAAAAACTGATCAGGTAAAACTATATGTTTGTCTTACTATGAATTATAAAGTTTTTATGGCAGCACGATATTTTTGATTGTGTTGCCCCGTTGAACTTCAAAAATGATCAGGTAAAACTAATTTGTAAAATCTAACAACATTTTTCATTCATAAAAATTCAAGTTTTAACAACGTGTTGATTCCAAAAGAAAACTAGGTCATCATAATTTGTCTGTCCATGTGTTTGTTCCCCTGATACTGCCAAAAACGATAAAAAGTGGGTTAAAATAGTTTGAATTTTATCTTTCGCGTTTACGAAAATTAAAGTTTCAGCGAAATATAAGTAAAATACGATAGGCTAAATGTTGAAATGCTAAACCGCAAAAGAGTGGTCTTCCAGGAGAGAAAAAATATTTTATACAATACTATCTTGCATTCAACAGTGACGTTACTTATCAATGTTTTTATTGTTAATAAGTGTAATAATAGGCAGCTGGTAAGAGTTTTGTCTCAAGTTAATTTCTTAGAAATGAAAATAATTGACAATTGCCTAACACAATCTTAAAGTTGTCTTTATTTTTGAAATTTGACTTCTTACTTGTTGTAACGATTCTGCACTCACTTTTGATGAGCAGTTTCCTGTAAAGTACAAATAACAATCGAGCCTTCAGAGAAATAGATAATTTCCTTTAGGAAGGAGATGAATATTAACTTCTGGTGAATTATTGCTAAATAATTAAAACTTTTTCATCGACTCCATATCTTTTATAAAAATTGGATTTTACCCCCACATAATTATTTTGATATGGTATGCTACGGTAAACAGGTACGGGTACTATAATTTTTGTCTCTGTTGTGCAGTGCCCTGTTGTCTGTTCCCCTCCTAAGTTTTAATGAGCCAAATTACGGATGACGCTAAAATCTAAATTAAGTTCAAACTTAAGAGGAAGTAGACAAAATCAGAATTCGTGCTCTGTTTGATTGGGAAATCTCCTTGGAAGAGTTTAAAAATGATTCTTCTAAGAATATTCATAATGGCCGCTATATCGGTAATATGACACATCGCTATTTCATCTTAGTTGAAGCCTCAAAACGCTTCTTGGGGATTAGCTGAATGTTCCCCGCATTACTGCACCAATAAGTGTTCCTATGTCTCTTAAACTAGAACCTAAAATGACTTGTTAGCCGGATTTCACCGAGCCAGACTGGTTAGTATTCACATTTAATGCCTTTAAAGCAGTGTGTTTAAAGCAAATTTAACTTGTGAATCTAGCCCTGCATAACAACACAGTATTCTTATGTTACTTAAGCCAAGATCTAAAAGAAATTGAAACTCCCTTTTAGTTCACTTGGCTAGCTGGATTTCACGTCTCCTGACTGGTTCTCTTTAATCGCATGCTAAGCTTTACTTTTTTAATCGCAGTGCGAATGCAGCTTTAATGGCTGTTTTTTCTGCATAACTACACGGGATAAAGTGTCTCTTGAGCTAGGATCTGAAAGGAGCTTAAATTCACTTCTATTTCACTTTGTTAGCCGGATTTCCCGTCAGTCGACTGGCTAGTTTCCGCATTAACTGCCGGTAGAGCTATGCTTTCTTAATCGGCAGAGCGAATTTCTTAGTTGAATTATCCCCAGCATAACTATACCCGCTAAAGCATTCCCTTGTCTCCTAAGCCAGGATATGAAAGGAACTGAATTTCACTTTGGTTGCCGGATTCCATGTCGACATATGAAAAAAAAAATTTCAGTGGGTGAACTCGGTCGCTTTTGTTTCAAATCAGAATTAAAATTTTTGTTCCAATTGCTAATAAGATTGTTTAAAATAAATAAAATCTTCTATTTATTCGTTTGGTAGAAATGTATAAATATAATTGGAATATTTTTTAGCGGTATCTAAAATACCTACTTAAGATATTGCAGGAGAAACTTTAGAAAATTATGCTTTCAATCACACTAACCTACCGGAATTGACATTGCGACATTCACATTGACCTTAATTTAAGACATGTGGTAGATATTATGACAAATACTGTGTATGTAGAAGCAAGTATCAAAGGATTACGCTTCGCTCAGTGAAAAGAGAGACAGTTTTTTTCTTGAGAGCTTTCATTTCATTTTATTTTATTTTATATTATTTTATTTTATCCGGCAAGCCTTTCTGTATATTTACACCAACAAAAAATTATATTATATCGACAACCATATTAAATCGTAATGTTTTTTTTAAAATATTTGGCACGGACACTTATCCTCATCAAAGTTTATTATAACTATTCCAAGATTCATGGCGTCATTCTTACGAAAAATATTGGAAAAGTTCAACTGTGGGGAAAACATTCCAACGAAATATATACTTGTATAATATATACGTTGTCTATACGAAATATATACAACGAAATATATACGAAATAAATAAATATATACTGCAAGAGTCGAACCTGCGACCTTTGGAATATAAGTCTAAAGTGTTATCCACTGTTCTCAGCAGGCTTTTAAGCAGTAATAAAGGAAACACAATGACAAGGAACGCATATGAATGTAAAAATCATTTTCATATGATTTTTTTTTTTTAAATAAGGTTCTAAATAAATTTTCCTGGAAAACCTTGACCTATCTAGATCATTATTCACATCAGAAACTGTTAGTGTGTCAATTCTCAGAAGAAAAAAATATCCACATATGTATAAAATCATTGCTCGTTTATTTATAAATAATGCCAATTTTTTTAGCCTGTTATGCTTCAAGAGCTTCTTAAGGATACTGCTCTGTCCAATTTAAGCAAGTACCTTTTGCAAAGTAGTGTGGGGGAGTATTTTTGGAAGAAAGGACAAACAGACATGGAGAAGAAGATCGTTCAGATGTATACATTTGCTATTTATCGTTGCGTTGTTGATGAGAAGCTAGATTTGCTACCGTCTTTCCTTACTATGATCAAGGTAAGTTTTATGACGTTTCAGTCCTAGGATCGAGTTAAGCTAACGTCTTACAACGCCTGATAATATTAATTTATTATTATAATTTAATATTGGTTATATATATTTTTTTTTTCCTGTGACTCTGTAAGCTCTGTCAGAATCGATCCTACTCCAAATGGGTACCTGGAGAAATCTGAGGAGAAAAGACGAGTAGCGTCAGACGACTTGTCCTCAACCACGCTAATGCACTTCTGGCTGAAGACAGAAAACTGGGATATCGGTAAATGCTCCACGCGGGAAACTGGTCAATATGCAAAAACGTTTATATATTTCTTGTGGTAACACACAAATGATGCACAATAATATATTTATTTTGATTCAATTAAACATTAAGCTAACGATAACAACGAGGGACAAGGAAATTATATTGGGCCCTGTCTTGGAGCCTGCATCCCACAGAGAATATCCGGAATACAATAATTAATTAAGCTAATAAAGATGTTAATACATTTAACCTCCCTCCTCCCACAGAGATTATCCGATAATGCAATAATTAATTAAGCTAATAAAGATTTTAATATCTTTAACCTCCCTCCTCCCACAGAGATTATCCGATAACACAATAATTAATTAAGCTAATAAAGATTTTAATACCTTTAACCTCCCTCCTCCCACAGAGATTATCCGATAACACAATAATTAATTAAGCTAATAAAGATTTTAATACCTTTAACCTCCCTCCTCCCACAGAGATTATCCGATAATACAATAATTAATTAAGCTAATAAAGATTTTAATACCTTTAACCTCCCTCCTCCCACAGAGACTATCCAATAATACAATAATTAATTAAGCTAATAAAGATTTTAATACCTTTAATCTCCCTCCTCCCACAGAGATTATCCGATAATACAATAATTAATTAAGCTAATAAAGATGTTAATACCTTTAATCTCCCTGCTCCCACAGAGATTAGATCATGTAAAGACTACAGAAACGTAAAAGTCAAAGAGTAGAGGTAACTTACAAGAGTGAAAACTGGTGTTAGTGTCGACAGAGCAGAAAAATAAATACCAACGCCATCTATTATGTGGCGACACTCGGTGTTTTTTCAGGCTCTGTAATCATTTTTCTGTCAGGAACTCAGATCAGAAACTTATTACTACCCTAATTTAATAAATTAAACTTATTAAGTTAATTATTCTTTTTATTACACAAACAAATATGCCAAGTGTTGCCGAACGCTAGATAGCGTTGATAGTTTTCTCTTTTTTTGACGACACTAACGCCAGTTCCAACTATTACAATTTACCCATGCTCTTTGGTACAAGTTTAATGGTAGTTTTTCTTCCCATAAAGTTTGATTTTGATCTGAGCCTCTTTTGGTAGAAGTGCTTATCCTAAGAAAGTAAATCGATTCCTGACTCTGAAAGGCACGAGTCCACGAATCTAGTATATTACTTAACTACCTTAGTTAATATGAGGAGAAGAATGTATCTGATCTAAAAATTCATAAATAAGACATTACCTCTGACATTCCACGAAATTTTGTTAAAACCCTACAGCCTTTTCTGGGAAATGTCATGGTGACAAAAATTCAGGAGCTACTTCTTCCACTTAAAGTGTATTGGGTGCAAAATTTCAACAACCACAAAACTAAAATGGGCAGGGACTTCCACAAAGATAAACAGAGCTGTGAAGAAGGTTTCCTACATATTTTATGTGATATTTACCGCTATCGGTTTTGGAATTAAAGGTGTCTAAAATAAAATTATTGGGTTATGTTTCAAAAGCGGTTTTTTTTTTATCAGCCGCATTTATTTAGAATAAATTTTGTTTGTATTTTAGTTGGTAGTCGCTAATTGTGAACAGTTAAGAACTTCAAAATTCTTAAGGGTGGACGACATTTACCAGTCTCCGTTGTGAAATCTCAAACAAACTTGGCGAGAAGTAACAGTTAGATTCTAGTTCTGCCCCTTTGGAGTTTGTACCTGACCTAAATTATTTGGGGTGAAGGGGTCGCTAATTTTGTGTCATCGGGGAACTTACTAGAAGGGACTCTGGGTTCTAAGTCAAACTTTGTGGGAAGTAAGACCTAGTTTCAAGTCACAGGACTAGTAAGTTTGACCTGTTCCCATTGGAGATCAGGAATTAACCCAACGCCTGTGGGCAGGGGCGTCCCCAGGGGGGGGGGGGGGGTGGAGAGGTACGCACCACCCCCCAATTTGTTTGTCATTTGGTAAAATTTTCGCCAAAGGCGAAAATTTCGGGAGGAAATTTTGCAAAATCGGCCGAAATTTAGCGAAATCCTTGCTTTCTACAGAAAATTCGGCATAAATCAGATAGCGATTCGGTAAAATTTACGAAGATCGCCCTCCTAATAAAATGAGCCTCGGGACGGCCCCTGCCTGTGGGGAGGGTAAATAGAGTCCCTAATTGTATTTCATCTGAGAATAAGCATAAACGTCAAATCTCAACCAAAATTTAGGCCAGAAGTAATGTTTGAAGTGAACTTGCCGTCTTTTTGAAATCAGAGGTCGATTCTACGTCAGTGGAGGAGGACGGATGAAATCCTAGTGAAATAGGAATAAATTCACTATTCACTTTTCTCTTGAGGTTTGGAAGAAGAGGAAGATTCAAGGACTTTTGGGGAAAAGAGACTGCGGAAAACCCTCTTTATTGTAAATGTTGAGCTGGTATTTTGTTAAGTTGGAACTATTAGGGGGGGGGGGGTTTGATGCCTTACATCAATTCTACTGGTAATATGTAAGAAAATTTTCCACGGTAACATCTGGTTATAAGTAAAACCCGTCTCGTCATGTTGTCGACTCATCATGGGGGTGAAACGTCACGAGTGATTATCTGAAGATTTACTGGAATAGTGCCAATTCGTTCTGAGACCGCACTGGGTAAGCATTTGTGAATTGGCGCTACTCAACGTACGACAGAAGATGAAGAACAAGAAAGAAAATAAGAAAAAAAAACAAGCAAAATAAGGGTTATTTTCTGAACATTATCCTTGTTTGATTTTGTCCTTTTCTCAATACATTTTTTTTTCCTTCTTCGTTTTTTTTTTCGTACACGCGTAACTGAAAATTACCCTCGTTCATTTCGTCTTTTTCTTAATATTTTTGTTCTTCTTCGTTTCTAATCGTACGTTACGTAGTGCCAACTCAAGAAAACATTTAGGGGCTGGGATAAAACAAGGGCTTTTCAATTTTTTCGAAATAAAGACACAAAAAAGACATTTCAAATCTGTGCAGGGGAATGGGTTTTTTACAGCAAAATATATTCTTAGAAATCTTCGGGGGAAAACACCTTCTCCCCCTTAACTTCTAATTGGTGATCCTTACCAAAGGAAGTTCAAAGACACAGATGGATGACTTTTTTTGCAGAGGAATTGCTGATAAAATTATGAGATGATCATAATAACTCTTTCAAGTTAGACAGCCTTAACAATGCTGAAAAAGTAAAATTTGATGTTGGCAATGATCACCACTGGCGAAATTAACACCAAAAAAATAGATAATGACAAAGTAAGCACCAATGGCCTTGCGCAGGGTGACAAAAACAGGAGTTTCGTCGATATCAACTTCGAAAACTTGAACGTCAAGGCCATCGTTTGGAAGCCAACTTTATGGTAGTAGCCAACGCTGATAAAAATACCAACGACGATGAAGAACAATAAGGACATCAAAATGAAAACATTCTTTTGTCACCTGGCTCCATCTTAGGTTTTTTCCACACCTAAAAACCAGGATTTTGAATAATTTTTCTTTGGCTGATATAGGATATTAGAGGTCAGTTGTCGTGCGGAAAAGTTTCAGCAGTGTTTCCAAACCGAACCGTGAAAAACAATATGCAGAAGCTAATTCGGTAAATTCGATAGTGCTTTTCGCGCTTAAAAATTTTAAGTTGTTGCAGAAACCTGCAAATAAGCTATCTAAAGACATGTCTTGAGTTTTCCATTACGTGTTGTTTCATATTTATCCTCCTTATACTATTAATTGTTTATCTTGCAACAACTGATAACCATATTAGACTTGCCAAGGGGGGATTTCAGCCTGATTTTTTACAATTGAATTTGTTATGTTTATACTTTCATTGATTTCTGAAGTGAAACAATAAATTTAATATTTGTTCTTTACGTGATACATGCTATGCAATAAAAGTGATACTTTTGGCCTTAATATTTGGAAGAGATAAATATGGCAAAATAGGATACCTGACCTTTCCAAAAAGATGCTCTTATAGGTAAGTCAACAACTAATAATTTCAAGCGTTAAATAATTTTAACAATAAGCAAATTAATGCATAGATGAGAGTTTTAGCTGTTCCATAATACACACATATTTTTCCAATTCCTATTTGCTAACAAGACGTTAGGATTAGCCTACACTTTACATGACCAGTCACTGGATTTTTACCTAGTTTACTGCCCATAATTGCCCATAATTAACTGCCATTAATGCTGTATTTTACTTTTGCCACAGCAATCGGGAAAGTTGTACTTTCTAGTGCTCCCTTAGGATATGATTTTTTCGCTCATTTTCTGCTGATCTTGAACACACGTTCTTTATTTTAAAAATAGGCGGACGCTTTAAAAAAAAAAATAACCTAGAAAATTGAGGATCTTCTTCATGAGAAACTGAATTCCTGGTTTGTTTTCCTAATTTTTGACGGCGTTTATTGTTGTTTAAGTTTCCACTTAACCAATTTAAAGAATTAGTTTTTATTTTTGGTGTCCTTGTTACTTTACTAGGTTTCAGCCATCTCTACAGCCATAATACAGAAGAAACTTACATAATCCACATTTATATTAACCAGACCGATTCCTTATATAATTTTTTTTAGTGTATTAACGAATTTATTATCATGTCTTATATGTAACTTATTTTTCATAAATCTTCGATGGTACAATAGTAAGCATACCCGCTTGTCACGTGGGTGACCGGAGTTCCATTTCCCTTTGGAGAGAACTTTTGATATATTGACTTTAAATACAATTGTACAAGCCTATACTATAGTTAAGTTGCTTATACAATTTAGTATGGGCAAGAGTTCTTCTTATTATAATATTATAATTTTCGTAAAAAATAATTATTAAAAAAAAATGAATTGTAATAGGCCCAAGATGTGGCAATTTCCTTTAAAATGAGCCATTAAACATCTCTCTACAATTTTCCAGTGCCCCGCTATCTGAAGAAAAGAAAGAAAGAAAAAGATGCCGTATATACAGAATATTGTGGTTGTAGCCACTTTTCTTGATTTTCAAGCCAATATATTTTTCTTGTTGTTCAAGCCAAGGGATGGTAAGTTTCTTACATAGGGGTTTTGGACAAGGTGGTTTTAATAGTGTACTTCTTGTTTTGATCTGACTGTATTCTTAGGAGTTATGGGCTATTGTAGTTTCACTAAGGGACGTGATCGTCTCTTACTAGGTTGCTATCTAACATTGCAACCCGGATAGATCTGTTCAGCATAGCTTAGAATTCGCATGAGTTTTGATTGAAAATATATTTCTCTTTTTTATTGATATATACGTAATTGTTAGGATATCTTGTTGGTAGGTGGTATTTGACATCTACTATTGGAAACCAGAGACGACTGGGCGTCTTCCTTTACTGACTCAGCAGCTATCTTTAGTGCGCATGTTTTGTTGCTTGAAACGGAATCCTGGCAATGAAAACGAAGGACATTTTGATACATTTATGGATACTTTATTAGACATGGTGGAACAAGCATTCTCAGCTAAATTACAAGGTAAGTTCTCTCTCTCTTCTCTCTCTCTCTTTCTCTCTCTTTCTCTCTTTCTCTCTTTCTCTCTCCCTCGTCTCTCCCTCTTTCTCTCTCTCCCCCCCTCTCTTCTCTCTCCTCTCTCTCATCTCTCTCCTCCTCTCTCTCTCTCTCTCTCTCTTCTCTCTCTCTCTCTCTCTCTCCTCTCTCTCTCCTTTCTTCTCTTTTCTCTTTCTCTCTTCTCCCCTCTGTCTCTCTCCATCTTCTCTCTCTCCCCCCTCTCTCTCTCTCTCTTCTCTCTCTCTCTCTCTCTCTACTCTCTCTCTCTCTCTCTCTCCGTTTTTTTCTCTTAGTTTTGTGTAAGAAGAAAAATTGGAAACGTCGCTGGAATTATAACAATCATAGGGGGATAAAAATGTATTTTTAAAAATCTAGAGGAATGTGAATTTTTTCTTTCAATGAGAGTGCCAGAAAAGCTATTTTTCATTGAGAATACTACGTTGTAAACCTTTCTTTAAAGAATAACTTAAGAGTTCATATTACGTTAGGTAATTCCACGGAGCAAATTTTGTTCATATCGGAGGTAGTACTAAGCAAATTGGAGCTCTATAATTTTAAGATACGCAAGTTTGCGTTACGTTACGTAGAATAGTTACGTTACGTATGTTATGTTAAATAATAGTAGCAACAAAATGGAATTTCTTAATGATTAATTAGTAAATTTTGAAAGTAAACTAACAAACTTCTCTCTGAAAGCGTGTCACGCCCTCTTTTCATCACACAAAGTCATTATCAGAGTCTGAATTTTCATTCCTCGTTTTTCATTATGAATTGTGGTTATGATGATGATCCAATGGGGTGATTATGATTGAGTCACTTTCACCTATACACCAATTCAACAGTCACCAATTGGGTCACAACCACAATTGTTATAGTAATCCAATGAGTTCATGGACTTTTAGGTTAGTCTGACAGGACTTGTTTAAGCGTGAAAGGTTTTACTTAACGCAGTTTATCCCCTTGGCACAGAACATTTCGCACATAGTGTGAAAGCTGCTTAACAAATGCAAAAAATGAAAAAAAAACTGAAAAGCGAAACATAAACGAATCAGCGAATCAAAAACTGGATTTGTCATGAATTTTATCCATGGGAACAGATGTGGTCTGTGCGGCACACGTGGCTTTCTAAGATGTAGGCTACGACAGGTGGCGGGAAATGAGTGCCCCCTCATATTTAGTGGTCGAGAAAGACATCGTAGGATTCCCTGCTACTTAAAACATTAACAGATATCTGTCATGGTCCTAATTCCACGAAACTAAATTGGGTACTGTTCTAATATCTGTACAAGACGCGATACATCCACTCGACAAAAGCAAAGATCTGACGCTATCTAATGCTGTATAAACAAGTATTCAGGGGTTTCCCACTATGGGAACTATATTTAAACTTTAGTTTTTTTTGGGTTTAGGGGGGGGGGGCTAGGTTACGTTAGGTTACGTATTTAATATATGCTATGCTTTAATATGTGCTGACTAATTGATGTTTTTTAATATAACGAATGTGTTTGTACTGAGTCTCATACAAAATTGGAAATAATATCTAGGACCACAGTGGCTGAGCAAGACAACACGAGATAAGAACTCAAGAAGAAAAAACGAGTAAATGTTCAGTCAATGAAAAAGCGAAAACGTAAAGCAAATATTTCGGCTGAGGCCCCCGCTCAGCTGTCCTCAGTGCAAAGATAGAAGAATAATAAAAGACCGTAAATCAAAACTACTAAAATAAATAAAAACAAATCGCAAAAAAAACACTAAAATGAATAGACCCTTTCATGTAATGGTGAAAGAATAATATTTGCATTTCATTTTCGCTTCTTTTCACCGGCTGGAAATGTGCTACTTTTTTCTTCTTCTCGAGTTTTTTCTCATCTTGTCTTATAAAAATCTCCTCCGTATCTGTTCTAAGTGTTAATGCATTTTATGTTTTACGGTCTTAATCTATTTTATGTTTTCGTTTTTCTTCTTTTTTTTACTTTGCTTTCTTTTTTTTCCTTTGCTTAAATTCCTTCCCTGAAAAATTGTGGTAAACCATTTATCGTGGTCAATGAGGTTGTCTCGTCAAAAAGAATTTGAGGGTCTGTGCGTTAAAAGCGTAGAAGGCCAGGGCAAATCATTGTTTGGTTTGGTCTTCTTGTTATCATTATTTTTGTTTGTTCTTTTTTTGTGTCTTGGACGTTATGTATAGCCAGAGTTATTTCAGAGCCTTTTTAAATCAGGTTAAAACACTAACTAAGTAAAAATTCTCAAGCATATAAGAAGACTATGATGGTCTTCTCAATTCGGTGCTATAATAGCCCCATTATAGTCTATATCTTACTGGATGCATTACCTTTAAGTGTGGACTGGTGCTGGAGTCGAAGATAAATTCGAAGACTACACTGCCTTTCCATGATAATAAATAAAATGTTCAAATAGAGAAATCCTTTTGATAGACAGTGATAAATTTCTCAAAAAATATACTAGATATTTTGGTCACATATGCTGTGACCGTCATCAGTGGTAATACTAAAATAAAATAATTAAAAACAATAATTTTTATACAAAATACAATAACTACATATTGTTTAATAGCCTTTTTTAAAGCAAAGCAGGAAGTGAGCCTCTTTGACCTTCGTGGTTCGGTTTGTTAGCATTATGTGAACCAACAATTGGACAGAGGTTAATCGCATTGGGTGAAATGAACTTTACTTTATTTGACTTCAATAAATTATCGTAAACAGAGTTTAAACCAAATTCATCTGTATCTCTGTTAAGGCTATTTTCTTGAATAAATTTTTTTAATTTCAGTAGTTTCCTGAAAATTTTCAAGACTAAAATTTTATCGACAAGAATCGAAAAAATTAATTATCAAATCCATCTAGCATCTGGCAAACCATGGCGTTTTATCAAGCATTGTAATCGTTTTTCTGTCAGGAACTTAGATCAGACACTTGTTATTGCCATGATTTTACCAAGTATACTCATTACATTAATCATTCTTATTATTACACTGAAAAAATTCCAATAGTCATCACACGCTAGATGGCGTTGATAGTTTTTTTCGACTCTAGTGCCAGTTTCTACTCTTATCAGTTACCCATCCTCTTTGAACTTAGGTGTTGACTGTTAAGAAATGTCACAACACTTAATACTTCCTAACAAGGCCGTATCCAGGTTTTTGTATGGGGGGGGGGGGCAGGTTTGCAAAAAAAAAAATTCAAAACAGATCAAAATTTGTTATGTGCTTTTTTATCACTTTTTTATGAGTCGGATATTTTTTTCTTTTTTTTGGGGGGGGGGGTGTTTAATGTCCAAATTTTGTGTATAAGTAACAAAATACAAAAGCCAGAGCAAAGTAATATTCTGAAATATACAATCGGTTACGAATTCAAAAAAAAGGCATTTGAAGCACCTTGAAAAATTAAATATTTTGAGCCTTTCAGTCATATTTTGCACAAATTGTCACATACACAAATTATGTAAGTGACGGCCACAATATATTTTGAAGTAAACTTAGAACAGCTTTAATTCAACTTTAGACCTTGAAATTCTGACGTAGACTTTAGACACTCAAAAACAAAGTAAAAGCAAATAAAAGTAAAAAACAAAAAACAAAGTAAAAGCAAATAATGGGCTTCAAATAAAAACACATTTTTTTCCGCTACAAATACGTTTAAATCCTTCCATATGACAACGATGATATAGAGACAACAATAATAGCTATATATATACGTAATGGAGCCCTGTAAATTGTTAGCCTCTCAGTTACTGTTGCAGTAAATCGGACTCCAAATATTAGTAAAATAAAAGCGTCAAATATATTTCTATAATTTAAACAGGTTTAAACATTCTCTCTTGTTCTATTATTTTTTTTTCAGTTTTATTGGAATATGGGAGGAAATTAAGGCAAGACCACGCTTTACCTAGTTGCGAAGTGCTTTCGGGATACCTGGCCTTCAATGACCTGAAATTATCATTTCTTAAAGGTAAGAAAAACTGATAATCTGACACGAGAGTATGATTTTTTTATCGTGTGGATGTTTCAGGGAGGACTGGAGAAAGTGGGGTACATCTGTCGGAAAATAAAAGATATGTAGCCGAACAAAACAAAAAAAAAGAATGAAAGGGACAAACGGGTTTATGGCCAGTAAAGGAAAATGAAGAGAACAAAAATCAAAAGAATGATTCTCCCGTATAAAACAAGGCGTCTTCAGCGTAAAACAAAGAGAAAAAACAACTAAAATCTAAAACTAAAATAATATAAATGCAAAATATATATAAAACTAAAACAGATTAACTAATATATATATATATATATATATATATATATATTATATATATATATATATATATATATATATATATATATATTATATATATATATATATATATATATATATATATATATATATATATAATATATATATATATATATATATATAGATATATATATATATATATATATATATATATATGACTTACTTGACTTAGTCCCGTCCGGCCTTTGTTGCTGTGTTGGGGCTTCTTCTCTTCTGAGCAAATCATGAATGTGGCAACGGTAGTTCGATCTGTCTGGCGCTAGACGAAGCAGCTGGGGGAGGTTATGGGCCAGGAAATTTTCTGTCCATCTCTTACTAGGTCGGCCTCTGGGGCGCGTGCCGTGAACCCGTCCTTCAAATGTGATTTTTGGAAGCTGGTTGGCCGGCATTCGTTGGATATGGCCAAGCCAGCGTAGTTGTTGGCTTCTGACTCGGTTCATGATGGTGCGGGGACAACGAAGTAGTTTTCGGAGGTCTTCATTTGAGACTCGTTCAATGTAGGTAATCCCCGCAATGCGTCTAAGGCATTTAGTTTCAAAAGTGGAGATTCTTCGCTCATCATCAGCCTTTATTGACCAAGTTTCACTTGAGTATAAAGCTATTGGGATTATGAGAGAGTTGAAGAGTCGCACCTTCAGAGAAGTTGACAGAGTCTTGTTTTTCCAGATTGGCAAGAGGTTCTTGAAGCTGGTGCTTGCCAGGCCGAGTCTTCGTTTGATTGATTTCGAGCAGTCGTTATCAGAAGTTAGGAGGCTCCCTAGGTAGATGAAGGAGTCAACATTTTCTACTGGCTCTCCTTTCATTTTTAGCTGCATGTTTCTTGAAGCAGGGTCTCCAGACACCCGCATAACCTTGGTTTTGGCTGTATTAACGACCATCCCAAAGGCCTCGGTTGCTGACACTAGTTCGTCGGTGTCAGCTTGGAGTACATGCTCTTGACTATTGAATTTTTCGATGTCATCTACGTATGCCAGTTTATCGATAAGCTTCCCTCCAATCTCTGCACCGTCAACAGTTTCAGCAAATGATAGCGCTGCGTTGAGGAATAGGTTAAAGAGGTCGGGTGAGAAGAGGCAACCTTGAAGAACGCCCGCTGATGTCAGAAACTCCTCTGTCAATCCCTCGGACGTCTGGACTTGGCTGACGAAATGTGAATTCATGTCTCTTATCAGGATTACTATGTTTTGAGGGGCTCCATAGTGTAGCAGGATGTGCCATAATCTATCTCGCCATATCAAGTCAAAAGCCTGCTTGAAATCGATGAAGAGTAGTAGCAGCTCTTTCGCAAACTCGATATGCTTCTCCATCATTTGCCGAGTGGAGAAAATCTGGTCTATGGTAGAGCGGTCTTTTCGAAAGCCTGCTTGGTATTCCTCTAAGATACGGTTTGTCAGAGATTTAAGACGGTCAAGGAGTATTTTTATAAGAATCTCCACTGGTTGGCTAGTTAAACTTATTGGTCTGTAGTTGTTACAGTCGCCCTTTTCCCCCTTTTTAAAAAGGGGGACGATTGTGGCTTTCGCCCAAGATCTGGCAAAGTGGCCCGTTTCCCAGACACTGGTTATGACTTTGTGATAGATATCGACCAGTTCTTCTGGGCCTGCTGAACACCATCCGGGCCTGGGGCTTTTTTAATTTTTAGAGATTTTATTGCTGAGAGTACTTCATCTCTTAGTTGAGGAGGGCTTGGGTCTACTGGGTACTGCGTTAGTGGGAAAGACAGTAAGATGTTCGGGTCGGGTGTTGTTGTGGGGTTCAGTTTTTCGCTGAAGTGATCCTTCCATCGTTCTCGTCTTCCCTCAGAGTCCGTGATTTGGAGCCCGTGTTTTTCTAACAGTGTAGGAGCTGAGGAGGACTTCTTTTTTGACAGTTCACGGACTTTCTTGTACATGAAGTGGCTATTACCGTTTTGAAAGGCTTCTTCACACTCACGACACTTGTCATTGACGTAGCGTCGTAGAGCTTTCCGGATTTTCTTTTCTACTAGGCGCTTCAGCCTCTTGTACTCGTCCTTGCTTTGTCGATCTACCTTGTTAGCATGGGCGCGCTTCTGCACACATAGATCAATAATTTTGGGGGTGATCCACGGTTTATCCGAATGGGTCTGAATTCCCAGGATTTCACTAGAAGTTTCTCTGATGATGGATGCGCTTTCGTCGACCAATTGGGCAATTTCTTCTGTAGTTGGAGCTTCCATGGGTTGGATTCTCGACAACTTGTTTGAGAGTGCTGCTCTATACCTGTTCCTTGTTTCTATGTTTTTCAGCAGGTCGACATGATATCTTGGTAAGCTTTTCTTAGGCTGTTGGGGCTTCCGAATGCGCAAACGGAGCTCAGACATGACTAGAACGTGGTCCGAGTCCAAGTCGCCACCGGCTATGGAGACTGTGTTCCGTGCTGATGATTTGCATCGCTTGCAGACAAGTATGTAATCAATTATGTTTGCAGTGCGGCCGTCAGAGGACCTCCAAGTAACTTTCCTTCGTTCTCTATGACGGAACATGGTGTTCGTTATGAAAATTTCGTTATCCCGACAAAAGTCGATGAGCATTTCACCCCTGTGGTTCTGCCGCCCATGCCCAAACTTGCCCATGACGTCTTCAAGTCCATCATTTGAGTGTCCGACGATGGCATTGAAGTCCCCAATCACGAACAGAACATCCTTCTTGGGAGCAGTGTTAATGGTGTGTTGGAGTTGGTTGCAGAATTCTTCGGCTTCTTGGTCACTCCGGGACGAGTCTGGGGCGTAAGCTTGGATTATGGTCATCTTGGCAATGGATCCTTTCAGACGAATGGTGATAATACGTTCAGAGACAGGATGGACGGCGAGAAGAGACTGTTTGGCTCGCTAGGAGAGTAGGAAACCGACACCTTGGCGGTGAACTCCATCACTTCTTCCAGACGTGATGAGCGTGATGCCGTTTATTCTTTCTGTTCCTATGGAGGGAAGGTGAGTCTCAGATAGTCCAACGATGTCCCTGCGGTAACGGTTCATCTCATTTAGGAGTAGTTCCTTTTTTCTTGGTTTGGCTAATGCGCGTACGTTTAGCGTTCCTAGTGACAGATATGTTTTTGGGGTTAGGATAAACGAAGTCTTCTCCGACTGGAGAGTCGTCTATGATCGTCGGCTGCCCGGACGCGGTAACAAAATCATTTTCATTATCATCATTATCAACAATATCATTCTTGCAATTTGTAATTCTTGGTCTCATACCTTCGGTTACCCCGGACGCGGTAGCACGAGTTCTTACTTTCTTATTCGCCATTTTCATCATTTATATTTAAGAGAAGGAGTTTCATGGCTAATTTGTCGGGATAGCGGTAAGCCACTCCTCTCTACCCTTAGCAGAGGCCATTGTCCATGCAGCTGGATCGTCTGCCTTCACAGTTGTCCCTCTAGGAAGGGATCCTCCCGTTCGGTGGTCTGCGACGCCGAGCAATATATATATATATATATATATATATATATATATATATATATATATATATATATATATATATATATATATATATATATATATATATATATATATATATATATATATATATATATATTATATATATATATATATATATATATATATATATATCTATATATATATATATATATATATATATATATATATATATATATATATATATATATATATATTTCGAAATTATGAAAAGAACCGTGCAAGTTTGAAAATGGACTTGGGTCCAAAGGCATCTGCTGTTTGTGTGAGTGGCTGCTTGTCACGAATTCTTTTTTGTTACATGAAACTAAAATTCAGCTGAAAAATTAGCGTTGGAATTACAATTCTGCTGCAGTTATTTTAGAGAAAAGGCACGTCTTGGTCACAGGTGACACCTGAAACAAGAAATTACTCGTTTTGAACTGCTTTACTACCCAGGTCATCTCTTGGTCATCGTGTTGTTCAATAACTTTGACAATAGTGGGTATAGATGCAATGCCAGTATAGTGGCATATGGTGAGAGAATTGGGTCGTGAAATCTGGCATGGAAAAAAGGAAAAATAATCTATTGCACTGAGTTACGGCAAGGTTTATCATCACCAGTAATTGGTAGTCCCAGGTGACTTTCAGCCATCCCTGCCTCCAGGCTTACCCAGAGATGAAACCCCAGACTATTTAATGCTAAATTGGGGTATTTTTGAGATGAGCTTTCAAAGACTTAAATTTCTTAGCAGTAGCAGAAGAGCTATTATGTCAAAAATAGGACCAACAAACCCATAAAAAATTTATTTTGCTCTATTTTAATTATTGTGTTCCTATGAGACATCTTTTGGGGAATACTCTTCGTTAATATCTTTTTAAACCAAAGAGAGAAGAGGGCCCTACTATCCTATTCTTTTGTGTTAAAGAGTGCTGTAATTTCCTTGGTTAATTTTTGTGACGTATCTTTGTAAGGCAACTACATTATTTTTTTGTGCATGTGAGAAAGGGAAGCCAAATAACATCGCTTTTTGATGTTGTTGTATTTACCCTATTTTTGAGCGAAACCAAAAAGAGAGCGAAACCTCGATGATGTTCTTCAAGCAAACGATGACGAGTTTTCAAACAAATAAATAAACCAGAAATAGTTTTTTTTTACTCTTACTTAAAGGGGGTAAAATTCTACTTTAGCTACTTTTGGCCATCTTGGAATGGGTTTAAGTTAGGAAATGAAACTTTTAGGTATAGGTCTACAGGCCAAAGAATGGGTAAATATCTACCAAATCATATTATTGAGTTAGGACTAAAGTGAATACACCATTCGATGCCTTTTTTTATGCTGATTACAGATATAATAAGCATTTCTATTGGAAATGAATTTCAGCCCCCCCCCCCCCGTATATATGCCAATTCAGGGTTAGGTTAGGTTGGGTTAGGTCAGGTATGTATAGGGGGGGGGGCTGAAATTCATAGATATGCTTATTATATTCATAATCAGCATAAAAAAAGGCATCAAATGGTGTATTCACTTTATTCCTAACTCAATAATATGATTTGGTAGATATTTACCAAAGAATGTCCTGGGAAGGTATTTTGAAGTACCTACCTTCACTCCTTCTCCCTCTGGAGGGTCCTGAAATTTGCCTACATGATAGGTCTAGGATACCCATTAAAATTTTGACAAAACAACATTTTACCTTAATTTTCAGTCATCAGTTTCTTTCTCTCTGGCTTTAGCTCTGAAAATGCAATTTTAGTTATTTGAGCAGAATTTTAAGCCATATCAATGTTTTAATTCCAAAATTTAGGAAAAGTATTTGCATATCTTTAAAACCTTATAAATTGGGATTGAGCAAAGTTGTGAAGCTGAAAACAATTTTGTTATGCTTCATTTAAGCAGAAGATCTATTTTGCAAGGTTCCACTTCTATAACTCACAGATATTTAAAGGTCATCAAAGGTCAGGACCCTCTAGAGGGAGAAGGAGTGGAGGTAGGTATTTCAAAATACCTTCCTGGGACATACTTTAGCCTGTACTCATCCCTGAAAGTTTCATTTTCTTAACCTAACCCCTTTCTAAGATAGTCAAAAGTAGCTAAAGTAGAATTTTACCCTTAAAGGGAAACTTGTTATTGCTACTTCAAGCAGAAGCTTTAAGAAAATATAACACTCTTTAAAAAGAACGAAAAGCCTTCGAGCCACTACGTTTTCTACTATTGTGAAGTAGGCAAATGGGATTAATCCCCCCAAATCGGTTTTGCCTCCCAATCTGTAACAAAGATTGAAGAAAGATTTGCAGTAGAAACAGTGTATCTTCACGTGAGCGAATGCACAGACTAGTCAATCCCTTCTTGTGGAACAAGAAAACGCAGATGTGCACGATGGCTTATATCTGAAAAAAAAAAGAAAAAGGGTTTACGAAAATCACCAAATCACGATTGTAAATTAGCTAACCATCGATGGTAAATTTGACCGTGTGATGTGAAGTCTTTGGCCACATTGATACCACAAAACTTGAATTTTCTATTTTTAAAAGATTTAATGATAAATAAACAACAAAAGCACGAAGAACAATAGGGAAATCTGTTTGCAAGACAGTGGAGATAATTTGAATGAATATTTTGACCCTATGTCCAGGGGCCGTCCTCAGTAAGACAAAAATATATAAAAGAAAAAAGACTCACAACACCATGCGACCAATAAAACCAAAAATTAAAAATCTTTTTCAGAGCAGTCCTAGAATCCTTACTTCAGCGAAGTTCAACCAGGACTCTTCGCTGAAGTAAGGATGCTAGGACTGCTTTGAAAAAAAAAATAATAATTTTGGTTTTATTGGTCGCATGTTGTTGTGAGTCTTTTTTCTTTTATAGATTTTTGTTTTGCTGAGGACGGCCCTTGGACATAGGGCAGAAATATTCATTCAAATTATCTCCACTGTCTTGCAAAAAGATTCCCTATTGTTCTTCGTGCTTTTGTTGTTTGTTACGGAAAAGCAGTGTGGTCTTCGTCGGTATTTTCTTAATGATAAATACCTGTCATATCCACTATCATTCCCAAATCCTAAGTGTTTCGTGGGCTGAAAGTCTGGCATGGATGGTAAGTGTATGGTAAGGCTGCTGTATGGTAAGTATCTCGAATTCTGTTGAACTAATTCCCTTTTAAGAGAAGAATCGAGTTCAACCGTACTGACGGTTGATATCAGTCAAACTCAGTGTATGTACTGTATTTAACATCTACTTATACTTTTAAACGAAGGTTTAACGATGGGACAAAACTACTACTGTTACTGTAAAGGTACTTCCAACGCTAAATAAGGACCTGGCTAATGAAAAAAGAAATTTCGTAACATGGGGTATAGAAGCCAAGAAATGGAAAACATTCCTAACAATTAATCACGACTTTGCTGAACATGTTTTAAAAAAAGAAAAAGAAGAAAGGAGTAATCTCCTTTTTTTTAAAAATGGATTGAATAATAATTATAATATTAGAATAATAATATGGAATAATAATTAATGTTAGCTGCATTGAATATCGTGAGGAAAATGTTACCAACGATATTCTCTGTCGATTTTTCCCAATATCTTTGATGTCTGCATGAACTGGTGAACTGGTTTAAACTACATGGACAGTTTCTACAAGGACTTTCTAGGAATTAGAAATTGCTAATATTGCGAACACTGCACTTGTTCCTATTTGAAGTAAAAAGCATAGACAGTATGCAAACCGAACTGGGAAACTATTGATGCCTTTTAGATTTTTCTCTGGGGGACTTTCCAAGTTTTGACTTTAAATGAATATCAACTAAGAGAAAAAGATACTTAAATAGAAAAAATAAAGAGAGCACAAACTTAAGTTAATATTGATTTGTTATCAGGGTATGGTTACATTTTACTTCAACTGTTAGACCATTTAGCTGAAGATTCGCATTAAATAAGGGGTTTCCATCCTTAAAGATGTCGAATTACAGGGCTTGTTAGTTTAAGTGAACAAATACTGCAAGCTCTTTAGGCAAAGATTTCCAATGTAGGCATAAAAAATTAACAAATGAAATTGCAAAAGTAGATATTGCTAATAAAAAGAAAAAGTAGTAAGTGCGTTTTGGATAATTTGCAATAGTGCGTACTTTTGGAAGTATTTTTTTATAGTTACAGAGTGATTTAAATAGAATTCTAAGTAGCAAAAACAAGTTTGTAGAACTATTTTCTATCGACCTGTTCCTCCTAAAATTGCAAGATTTTGAGGCGTGTACCATGATTTACTGAAAAATATCTTTTGATAGAGAAATAATTTTTTTGTGGACAGTTAGATTTTTGTTCAAATCATGTTTAGTGTGGAGCATTGCAACTCATCTTTTTAGCTCATTATATTGTTATTTTTAAGACCTAGTAGGTAATAATATTTTTATTCTACTTTCAGGCCGGCTTGAAGACCTACTTGTGCAAAAAGAATCAGTCAATATCCCTCGTTGTGTGTTTTTGAAACTTCTTCCTTTATTTACTTCATAACTCGCATAGATCTACATTTTCCAAGATTATATACATTTCATGCATTGTCTTATCCTTTACAATTCTTAAGGCTCTTAAATAGGTACTGAAAAAGCTGGAAAACCGATCGAATGGCTGCCACTTGGTCCCTAAAACAGCTCTCAAATCCCTAAAAATCCCTTCTTACAAGATTAATTCATGTCAATACTTCAGCCAAGAAGTCTTATTAGTGTGTTAGTGATCTTTAGTCTCCTAAGGACTGCAGAAGAACTTCAAGGGATAATGATGGACGAAAAGGTTTGACGCCCATTGTCTCTGGAGTCATTTAAGCTTGTTTTTATTGTTTTATATATGTATTACCTGAGTTTTTCTTAGCTTGCTCTTAATGGACAATTTAATTCACCAAAGTTCAAGTATCAAAGTCTTGTATCAGAGTTCATGGTGAAAGCATCTATGTTGACTGGATTTATTAAATTTGAAGTCCGGTATGTTCATGAATTAATTCAGTGAACGGAGTTAATGAAGAAATCATTTAAAGACTTTTTGATATGGATTAAAAATATTGTGGTCTACTGACCTAGTTTCAGAACATTTATTTATATTTTGAATAATTTGTTATTCCATTTAAGCCGGATTCAAAATAGGTGTGCCAAGCCGTTTTTCTTGTTTGTCGGAGATAGACTGACTGTGCAGAAGGGAGCAATAGCGAACATCAAGTGCCGTAGTATCGGCTGGATTTTTAAATCCTTAAACTGCTGGAAATAGGCGATTCGTGTATCGCACTTCCCACATATTCTTTTTGCTGCGGGATTGAAGAGCGGTGTGATTGAAATGAAGTGACGTCTTGTGTATACGCCCCTGTACTGAATTTCCTTCAGAGAAGGAGGAGAAATATGGACATTCCAAAGGACATTATAGTAGATACCACTGCGAAGTTTTTTAGTAAGGACAATATTTGAATTGCTGCAAAGTTTTTCACGGATGAGGTTAATCCAAACATTCTCAAGGAGCGGTGAACAGCCGTGCCGATTTCGCTCGTTGTTGAGGACATTCTAGAGGCTATAAAAATAAGTGATGCTAACGACAAGATTAAATTCCGTTTCACGATTTGTGGTCCTGCTGAAGTTCCTAGTATCCCCAACGATGTAGCAACTAAACTGGCCTGTACAGTGGTCGACTGCGGTGAAAAACTGAATTCTCTTCTCGAACGTTTTTCATGCTCCGTAGACAAAGCTGCCTAGCCTTCACCCTCCGAATCCGTGTCAAATGCGGTCCCTGTCACGTTGAAAAATCTCCCCCCAGGGTGCTTAAATCGTGTTCCAGTCAAGAGAAGTTGCTTGACTCCAACAGTGCGACTGGGAGAATTCACAAGGCCGCTAGCTCTAGAATGCTCTTACTATTTGTACAAAATCCGCCGAAGACGCAAAGACCATCGTTACCAGTTTACAGTCTGTATTACCGGAGGCCTCCGTTACCGTTCGTAAGCCTCAGTTCTGTGCTATTGCTAAAAATGTCCCAATAGAAAGTACGAAAGAGGAGATGCTTGAAGCTATTCCAAACTTGAGTGAGGCTTACAGATTTGGTGATAGCTTATCTGTCAAACTGAATTTCAAAGAAACAGAATCTGTCGATCAGGCTATGTGGGGTGTCACCGTTGGATATACTCACCTGAAGGTAGTTCCTTTTGTTTTACCCTCCAAACGCTGCTACAAGTGCCAGGGATTTAGTCACCTGGCTAAAGATTGTTCAGCAACTGAGAAATGCTCTAACTGTGCTGGAAACCACCCGAACACCAAGAAATCCCCCTTCCTGTCGAAACACATTCGCTGTGCGCGATGCAAGGGTGACCACCCTGCTTATGCCATACTCAAGTGCCCTACATTTAAAGCCATGTACAATAAAGACGCCTCTAGTCCCCACCCATGACCTTGAATTCAAGCATGTTATCTGTGTATTCCCATGCCATATATGGCCATTCAAGTTACAAATTAGATTAAGTTTCTGAGAGTTCGGACCATTTCGCTGTGGTCTGCATACAAGAACACCTGTTAATAGAGGAGAACGTTAGTTTGCTCTCAAATATAAAAAGCAAGTGCACTTTCTTCCAGCCAGCGAAAAAGAAATCTGGCGGCGGTCGCCCTAGTGGCGGTTTGGCTGTATTCGTGGAATCCCTCTTATCACCTTCTCTAGTTGAAAGCTGTGACTTCCTTACTGCAGTGAGGTTCACGATGCCGTCAAGCCTTATCCTGGTTTGCTTGTATATGCCTACAGATTACCGAACAATTTCCTCGGGTCGGAATTTTAGTCAGGCCTGCAGTCGGCTCGGACGCCTTGTACGGAGACACCGAAATGAACATTTTCTTCTCTGTGCTGATTTCAATCGTCGGGCCTCTGATCAGGGCCCGCGGTTCCGATTATTGATGTCTTCAATAGCTGATTCCAATTTCAGAGTAATCCCAAAAACAGTGACTTTACGTTTATACATTTAGCCTCGGGGTCCACATCAGACATCGACCATTGTTTCGAACATCTTTTCTCCGCGTTTTGATACGCTTGCAGCCCACATGCACGACGAATGCACCATAAGTGACCACCTAGGAATTAGCCTAAATTTGCCGTGCCGGTTCAATACACCCAAACGTGGGCAAGATTGGCGTGAAGTTAGCGAATGGGAGAAAATAAATAAAGAACATTATCGGACTGGTCTTAATGAGGTATTAGCCAAAATTAGAGTTCCTTTCCAACTGTTAGAAGAAAATTGAACAAGGAATACATACTTGCCAACTGATTCATGCCCTGAAGTTTTTCCAGAAAAGCGCTGTCCCAGCATCCCGCATTAAGTCAGGAACAAGAAAACCTGGCTAGAATAACCCCCGATACTAAGAGTGAAAAAGAACGTAGTAAATTTTGGTAACGATTGTGGATTGAGTGCATCAAGCCTCGCTCTGGGCATGTATTCCGTTGCTGCCGACTAGCAAAAAAGCAATTCGCATTTTGTGTTGAAAAGGCCGAAGCTGACACGTTAGAAAATCAATCGAAAGAATTTCAGCGTAATCAGAAAAAGTACACAAAAGTAAATTTCGTGATTCTAACCGTAATTCCATAATCAGTGAAAACGAATGGGTAACTCACTACAAGAATGTTTTTTCCGCTCCTGATGCACCCATGAACCAGGAATTTAGGGACAACTGAATGCTCGCCTGAAAAGTAAAATTCTAGCAAAATTATACACATAGCAAATTATAACATAGATAAACATAAAACATAGCAAAATTAGTATTTCTAAGAATCTAGTCTATACTATAATATCTAAGCTAAAGAGTGGCAAAGCTGCTGGAATTTGCAGTGACCAGCTAAATAATGCTTCTGATCTATTTATCGATCATCTTACCCTGCTATTTCAAATGTGCATCTCACAGCGCATCGTGCCAAGCAACTTTTGTGTTGGGATTACTACCACAATATTGAAGAATAATAAAGACGCGACTTTGTGCAGTTCGTACATACCAATTACAGTGTCGAGTTTATTTAGTAAAGTGTTCGAAAAACTCCTGCTGCCATTTATTGTTCCGAAATGTCTCGTAGGAAGTAAGCAGCTTGGGTTCCGGGCTCATGTCGGTTGTGCCACAGCTAACGGAATTATTCGAACTATTTTGCGGAGAGCTTCTGCGAAGGGTTTTTCTGTGTTTACATGTAGCTAGACCCCGGCGCCGCACCGATGAGGGAAGAACGGCGGGGCCAAAAACAGCAGCGGCAGCGCGCTGCCGTAAGATGTCGGCTTATCTTGACCGCAAACATTGATGTTGACCGCAAGCATTAATGTTTCATCAGTCTTTCTCAAATCACAGTTTAAATGTACAACAGATTCGGGCCTATTCATGAGTTCAAAACTTCACAAGTCGCTGGCTGGAAACTGGTCTTCTTCGTTATTCATCAAGAGAAGTAGAAATTTGGTAGAAACGAGATGGCTGTGGGGTTTCAGAATCCTTGCATAATAGTTAAAGTATGTATTAGCTATGTATTCTTAACATAAACAATTATCAAAATTAGTAGGCTTTTTTCATCGAGCATTACTGCATACAAAACTTCAAATATCGTATCACAAAATTCGTCAGTTATCTGGTTAAAAATTTTGAATATAAGTTTGAACTTAGAAGCTTAATTTTTTCATAATGCCCTTTGCCTATATCTGTTTTGTCACCTTTAAAACAGTTGAAATGGGCAACTTTGATATTGATTTTTTTTTTTTTTTTTTTTTTTGCTCTTTTGGATTCCTAAAAAGCCTTCCTTGTATTAAAAACTGGTTTTAATAACAATTTAAAAAAATACATTTTTAAGTTTTTTTGGCTTCTTTATAGAATATATGTCATGTCGGCTAATGCTGAACTGCTGCTTTTTTTATTGCTTTTGGCTGCTCTTTTGGATATTATTCTTTTTTGGGGGGGATCCATTCCAAATTATAAACTTATAAATACCTAATATCAGATATCAATTTTAAAAAAAATACATTTTTAAGTTTTTTTGGCTTCTCTATAGAATATATGTCGGCTAATGCTGAACTGCTGCTTTGTTTTATTGCTTTTGGCTGCTCTTTTGGATATTATTCATTTTTTCTTTTGGGGATTCATTCCAAATTATAAACTTATAAATACCTAATATCAGCTAAATTATTAACTGCATCTAAAAGGAGTAAATTTATCAAATTGAAAAATTCATGATGAACACTTGACATGAGAACACTTCAGTTACAATGAAACAAAAATAGTTAATGGTTTATTCTGTATGAAGAAAAATGAAGAGCCAGCTCACCGTTTTAAATGTAATTAAATGATATAATATGGAGACTGAAGTAGCTCTAGGAATATGTTGAGATTTTCTTTCTAGTTCGTCACTTTTAATCCAGGCAAAATGTTAGGAGACTTAGTATCAGTTATTGAGTTTAAGCTTTGATTTCCAAGTGCTCACAAAAATTACCACCTTGATAGGATACCGTCTCTGCTTTATATTAAAAAAAAATAATTAATTTTTTGGTATCCCTGCTTTCAATAAAAAAAATATTTCAATGGTTTCCCAGGGAATTTGATATCATTTTCTTCCGTCTCCACTTCAAATCAAAAAAAATATTGTTGGCATCCCTGCTTTCAATTAAAAAAAAGGAGGTATTATCATTTAAAAATGATAGTCCCCTACCCCCCCCCCCCCTATAGGCAGTAATTTACATTTTTTTTATGAATCATATTTTTGTGGTAACTTCCGTTTCAATCTTTAATTCCCCAAACGTGTACATAGCTTAGTCTATAGCTAAATTTTGTCTCAATAGAACGTTTTTTTTGCGGGGGGGGGGGAGTATTATTTTTTCAGAAAGAAGATTGTATTTTCTTTAATCTATCAGGCGTTCAACAATTGTGCATTAAACATTAAGAAAACCTTATCTAAAAACAGCAAAAGAAAACAAAATTCTGCAAACTTACGATTCAGCTGTAGAAACAATCTGTCGACTATCAATTTCAAAATCCAACTGAAGCTGTATAGTAGTGAATGCGTTCTATTCAACTTAAAAATAAAATTCTTGACTACGAATGATGTAAGAAATAGCAATTGGGAAGCTGCATTCGAAATGATTTAATCTCATTTCATTAAGACGATACTTTTTTTGTCAACATATGAAGAACTGTGTATATTGCAATTGCATCTGTCTGGTTTTTATGCAATGTAACAAAAGGGACGAAAATTAACGAACAAGAGAGTAGTGAAGGATTATGGTATGCAAAGTAATATTTGGCAGGGAAAGTCACTGGTGATAAATCGCTAGGGGTGGCACCGTGGTTGGGTGATTTTTGGGGATTGGGGGAACCAAATTTTTTTTCGGGGTGACGCATATATTTTTGGGGAAATACCCGAAAATCTGGGGATAGTGCAAGCCCTGCTTGATTTATAATGAGGAAAATCGAAATACTAAACCACGCGAGAAGAAAAGCTTCGACTTTGCGGTTGACGCAATAAAAAATTGCCGCAAAATTAATTCAAAGTCACCCGAACGCCTCTGCCGACGGCGGTGCGCCAGCGGCATAGCCACACTTCGGTGGCGGTCAACCGGGCCTCTCGATGGCGGCGTTCAGTCGATCCGCCGGCGCGGCGCCGGGGTCTACCTACATGTAGCGTTGACATTTCTGCTGCTTTTTATTGTGTTTTGCACTCACAAGCATTGTTATCACTTCGGGATTGCGGCATTGATCCCTCCAGTGTGTCCTTTTTGCAGTTTTGGTATAACAACACAGTTATACGTATTATGCTAGGTAGAGATAGGCAAAATAATCGTCTGGTGCCTTCGTAAGGTGTAAGACAGGGCTCATGTTTAAGTCCCACTGTATTTAACTGCGCAACGTATACAGTCACTAGAGAGTTAAAGGGAAGTTTCAACTTTGATGGGCTTGATATTAGCTATTTGTCATACGCCGACGATCTACTGCTATTTAGTTTTTCTATATCTGGTTTACGGCATAAATTGGCTAAGATTTTGAACTTTATAAATCTATTGGTCTTGCTGTGAATGTCTCCAAAACAGAGTTTTGTATTTTTAACAGGCCGGCGAAGTACAATTTCTCTGTTTCGCTCGATATTGAAGGTTCAGTGATTAATGAATCGGATAGCCTGCGGTACCTCGGAATTGATTATGGTTCAACGATAAGATTATGGTTCACCGGGATTGCTAAAGATATTGTATCTCGGTCTCTTACAAAAGGTTACGGAAAAACAGTAAGCCTGAAAAATAGTATTAATAAACTCACCCTCGCCAGAATATTTGACGCCGTTGTTGCGCCTTCTATCTTATATGTATCACCGCTTTGGGAGTTACTAAAAGCTACCCAAAAAGACAGCTGTGAACCTATGAATACAAGCTGGCAAAATTTCTGTTGCGTTTATCTTTGTGGTTCTCGAATAGTTACGTCAGTAGCCGTTACGAGATCATTGATCCAGTGACAAAAATTGGTGAAATTGAAGCAAGAGCTAGCCGCCGCAGTGTGCAATTCCTTGCTGATTCGCCGTTAACTCATCTTGTCATGTAAATAGCTCGTGTATATATTTGTACCTTTAGATGAGTGTCTTTTTCCTTTCTTTACTCCGCTTATTTTTCTCTACTTGTAAAGCGGGTATAAAATACATTATTATTACTAAAGTAGCCATAGATGTCGAACCCTACTTAACTAGTCTTTATATCACTGTTGCTGAGGTAGCTGAAACTTTGTAAAAAAAAAACGATGCTCGGTCAATAGTAGCCGAAAATTAAAAAACGATTAAAAAGAAATAGGGCAAAACAATACACAACTTAAAGCAATGGGAAGTGGTAACTGTTTTTCACTTTTAACTCAACAATAATTTGTTAGCTCGAAAATTTTCTTTCGAAACAAAAAAAAAAAGTTGCTGATTACTGCTATTCTGAAGAAGTCTGCTGGAAACAAAACCCATAAAAAGGGAAAAAACAAGTGATTTTGAAATGACGAGGTCTTGTGATGATTTTTTGGTTATTAACTGAAGTGATTACTTGTGTATTTTTGTACCTTCGCAGTTGAAAATCAGGAAGGAGAAAAAAAAATAAGAAACCCGAGAAGAATAAAAGGGAAACCTAGTTGGACAGATCATCTTGATATAATCCATGTCTTCCCAGAAAGCGGTGACGGTACAGGCGATCGTTGCTTACTGTCCTGGTTTCAGATTATTGAGAGATCTGTGTGAATATCGAGTATGATGCTGATTGTGTCGTTTATACGGTAAACAACAGCTGGACCAGATCTCTATTGGAACCTTTTTTGGTGCTAGGAAGGTTTCAGCCAAAAAAAGTCCTTAAACCCCTATTTTTGACTCATCGTACCTGTGGCAGCCCTGCGACCGGTACAATGGAAAAAAATCTATTGGTTTTTCCCTTGGCATCGATTGTTTTTAGCGCTGGGAATTTTTCTAGTTCTTCTTTGTTTCTGGTTGGCTTCTCTTCCGTCCGAGCAAAAAATAGCAAATAATTTAGAAATTGGCAGCATAAATTGTAAACTTCCCAAAAGTACAAGATTTGTTATCAAACAGTTCGTGGTAACGAACTGTAAGTAAGGAGCGACCCGGCTCAACAGTAACCGAAACTCTAAAAAACGGAATTTTGATATCAGTAGATACATCAAAAGAATCATATTTTTATGCTGATTTCAAATATATAAGTTTCATCAAGTTTAGTCTTACCTAACAAAAGTTAACCGCCTGAAAAAATGGCCTTTTTCGAAAAAAGGGGGAAACAACCCCTAAAAGTCATGAAACCTTAATGAAAAATACACCATCATATTCAGCGTATCAGAGAACCCTACTATAGAAGTTTCAAGCTCCTATCTGCAAAAATGGGGAATTTTGTATTTTTTGCCAGAAGAAAGATCACGGATGCGTGTTTTTTTTTCCCAGGGGTGATCTTATCGATCTAGTAGTCCTAGAATATTGGGATAGGACTAATTAGAACAGAAATTAAAAGTTCTATTGCCCTTTTTAAGTGACCAAAAAAATTGGAGGGCAACTGGGCCGCCTTCCACGCTCATTTTTTTCCCGAAGTCAGCCGATCAAAATTTTGAGATGGCCATTTTGTTCACCATAGTCGAAAATTTAATTAATATGTTTTTGAGGATGACTTAATCCCCCACAGTTCCCAGGGGAAGGGCTGTAAGTTATAAACTTTGCCCATTGTTTACATATGGTATTGGCTATTGGGAAGTATACAGGCGTTTTCAGGAGGATTTTTTTCTGGTGGGGGAGGTCAGAGTAGGGGCTAAATATTGATGAAGACCACACTGCCTTTCCATATCAAACAAACACAACTTAAAGACAATAGGGAAATTTTTTCCAAGACAGTGCAATACTAATAATTTGGATAATACTAATAATTACGTAATACTAATATACATAATAATACGTAATACTAATAATTTGGATTTTACTATCTATAGAAAACCAACGCAAAACAATAGATATCTTCATTTTAATTCAAATCACCCCCCACAAGTTAAAAGATCAGTTGTAACTTCTCTTATTGACCGTGCCCTGAACATTTGCTCCGATTCATACATAAAAGCAGAAATAAATTTTATCAGAGATATTCTTTTTGGCAACGGATACCCCGTTCCTTTTGTCAATAATACGATTAACCGTAGACTAAAAAGACATTTTCGTAGAATCAACGATATTTCATAATGTGAGGCTCCAGAAAAACCCTCTAATATAATCTATCTTCCGTACATCCCAAGAATCACAACAAAAATAAAAATATTTGCACAAAAAATAATCTGTATTTAGTTTTCACTAATAACTTTAAAATCACAAATTTTTTAAACTCCGGTAAAGATAAAACCCCAGTTACTCGCCAAAGAGGGGTTTATCAAATACCATGCGATTGTGGCAATTACTACGTTGGCAGAACTCATCAGAATCTGGAAAGGCGGATACGCCAGCATAAAGAAGACATAGACAAAGCGTTGGTTGCTAATAGTTCTAATAACTCATTTGATTCTGCTTTAGCTAGCCATATATTTGATAATCCCAGCCACACAATACTTTTTGAAAAATCTTCTCTCATTAGTAGTGATTTGGGGATAAAACAGGTAGTTCGGGAATCTATCGAAATTAGGCTTAAAATAAATAAAAATATTTCCTTAAATAGGGACTTAGGAGAGTATTCACTGAATTCTTTATACTCAAATCTAATTAAAAATGATCTAACAAAATATTTTATTAAACCAATTGACAATAGTATTGAACCCGTTACAAAAAGGCCTTTAAGATTAGCTGCTAAAAAAGCAAGATTAGCTTTGAAAACTTGCAGTTAATAATTTTATTTTATTTCGTTTGAATGAATTCGTCCTCTCTCATCATTTTATTTATCAGTCCTGGTTGAACTTCGTTGAAGTAAGGATGCTGGGGCTGTTTTAAAAGTTTTTAAGAGCATTTTTAGTTTTAAACTTCGTATTTTAATGTAAGTTTTTAATTTTTCTTTAATGTTGTGCTGAAGACGGCCCTTGGATATAGGGCCGAAATATTCACCGATTTAAATTGCACTGTCTTGGAAAAAATTTCCCTATTGTTTTTAAGTTGTGTTTGTTTCAGTAGGGGCTAAGGGGGAGAATCTGTCCATGAAGGATGTTTCCTTGGGGGAAGGGAGATTTCTATGAAGGGGGCACCAGATTTCCCGGCATTATTTAAAAAACGATCAGAAATTAAATAAAAAAACAAATTTTTTGTCAACTGAAGATAAGGAGCAACATTAAAACTTAAAAAAAACAGAAATGATTACGTATATGAGGGGGTTCACCCCCTAGTCAATACCTCGCTCTTTTGTTATGACGTAACTTACGAATTAATTTACGTAACGAACTTCTATATTTGTATGTTTTTATTGCGTATATTAGGGAGTTTACCCTTAGTCAATACCTCGCTCTTTACGCTAAAGTTCGAATTTTGTTCGAATCACAAACTCCTGAATCACAAAGGCAGGTTAATTAGAATACATAGCTCTTTTGAAAGTACTAAATAAAACTTTTGCGTAAAGGGTGAGGTATTGACTAGGGGGTGAACCCCTTCATATGCGTAATAATTTCTGTGTGTTTTAAGTTTTAATGTTGCTCCTTACTTTCAGTTGAAAAAACTTGTTTTTTTTTATTTATTTCCAATCGTTTTTTAATGCTGGGAAATCCGGCGCCCCTTCATAAAAATGTCTCTTTCCCTACGGAAACATCCTCCATGAAAAGATCCTCCCCTGACCATTCCCCCCACCAGAAAAAAAAATCCCTCCTGAAACGTCTGTACACTTCCCATTTACCACTACTATATGTAAACAATGGGCAAAGTTCATAACTTGCAGGCCTTCCCCCGGGAACTGTGCGGGATTAAGTCATCCTCATAGACATATTTATTAGATTTTCGACAATGCTGAACAAAATGGCTATCTTAAAATTTTGATCGGGTGACTTCGGGAAAAAATCAGCGTGGGAGGGGGCCAAGTTGCCCTCCAATTTTTTTGGTCACTTAAAAAGGGCACTAGAACTTTTGATTTCCGTTCAGATGAGCCCTCTCACGATATTCTAGGACTACTGGATCGATACGATCACCCCTGGGGAAAAAAAAAAAACAAAGAAACACGCATCCGTGATCTTTCTTCTGGCAAAAAATACAAAATTCCACATTTTTGCAGATAGGAGCTTGAAACTTCTATAGTAGGGTTCTTTAATACTCTGAATCTGATGATGTAATTTTCATTAAAGTTCTATCGGGTTGTTTCCGCCTTTTTTCGAAAACAAGGCAAATTTTCTCAGGCACGTAACTTTTGATGGGTAAGACTAAACTTAATAAAACTTATATATTTGACATCAGCATACAAATCTGATTCTATTGATGTATCTCTTGGTATCAAAATTACGGTTTTTAGAATTTTGGTTACTATTGAACCGGGTCGCTCCTTACTTACAGTTCGTTACCACGAACTGTTTGATAAAGCTTGCCGACTCCAAACTTGATTTCAGGTTTTCATTTTCCCATACCCTAATACCCATTTCCATCCTTTAAGGTGGAGGGGAGGGGGAGTAAAACTCGAAGTTAAGAGGTTGTTAGATTATTTGGTCGTTTCCTATGAAATCAATGGCGGCGAATTCTTGCCTAAAATCTTACCGAAAATGGCTGTGAAGGTTGAACTAAATGAAGTAGCTAGTTTAATCATTTGTAGGTTGATTCATCATTTCCTATAAAGCTATAAATGGCAAAATTGTGGAAGAATCAAACTGGATAAAGACAATCTCTTGCGGGTAAAATTATTGATGGTGCTTAATTATTTAATTCTTAAATATTCAAATAAGCAATAACTATCAATTATTGATGCACTTCGCTGCATGTCTTGTAACTGCAGGTTTCGTTATGCCTCATTTTCATTTGTAATTCATTGGGATGCTGCTTGTCGCATGTCTTCCAACTGAGAATTTCGTTATAAGTCAGTTTTGGTTGCGATTCCTTCTTATTCTCGCTGTCGCTTGTATTCTAACCGTATATTTCGTTATGCATCGTTTTCATTTGTAATTTGCTATCAAACTTGTTATTACATGTCATCTAATCGCAGATTGTGGTTTGTTTCATTTTTGTTCATCGTAACTTCATGCATTTTCCCCTGCCAATATCAAAATATATTCAATACTATCCCCTTGGAAAAAAATCCCATAGTTGTGTTTGAATTAGGCCATATTGTCAAGCCAAAAAAATCTCAGTATGTCAATTCCCCCCCCCCCCCCCCCAAAAAAAAAATGAAGCCATTTTAAATGATGAGAAAACATATTTTCAACAAAAATACGGAGCCATTTTCGAAAAAAAGACATAAATACAACTTTATTTCTGGCTCAAAGAGTGTAGGTATAGTGAAACTATATAATATCAGTTGCAACCGGGGTTATTTTTTTACAATATCCAGTTCAGAAATAGCCGATATTTTTATCCAAACCAAGGTCCAAAGTAATTTTTATAAGGAAATAAGCCGCGAAATCTGTCCTTTAATGACAAAACTGCTTTCGAAAGCCAACAAAGAAAGATAATCTGCTTATTCAAATTATTAATCTTTGGTCACTAGTCATGCAAAAAAAAATTTCACTGTGAACTCTGAATGAAGACTGAACTTAGCACAAAACAAGCTTAAGGTTTAACTTACTGAAACAGCAAGCTAAGGTAAAGCTGTGAAACTCTAAAGAGATGCTTCAAAAAATGATAACTCTTGACTCGGAGCAAAAACAAGCCAAGTTCACACTGTTGAAAATCCTACTGACGTTCCAACTTGAATTTTGTACGACTTGTTTCTATATGAAAAACCAAAAAATATAAAAAGGTTGAAGAGACCAGAAATTGTGTTAGCGGTCACATATTTTTGATATACAAGCTACAAGGTTCATTAAACATTTATTTGGCTCTCGCCAAATAAATTAATTATCCTTTTTTTTCATCTGCAATAACGCTAACATGTCAGTAGTTACCTATTAAGCACTTTCAAAAATACATTCAAAAATACATTGAATTGCGCATAAGGTTTCAAAAATACATGAAAAAAAAATACATTGAATTGCGCAAGAAAAACCCATGCGTGGGACACTGTATTTACGCGTGAACATTTTAAAAGTTGGCAAGGTTTTTGTTTTTGATAAGAATTGCACAATGAATGTATCGTTTGACGTGGGCATTTTTATGAGCCAATCAGAGGCAGCGGTGGTTACTCCATATACGGTAACTTGATTAGTAGTTGGATTCAGATATAAGGAGTAATTTTCATTGTAGTTCATATTAGTAAGAGAATTGAATTCAGAGAGAGAATAGTTTATTTGAGAGGATATTAGTAGAGGAAAAAATGAGTGGTGCATTTACATTATTGGAGATTAATGATGGAACCGACAGCAGCAGCAGCAATGATATACGAGTACCCAATGTAGCTGTGGAAATAACCGCTGGCTGTAGACTATGCCTTGAATGGGATAGTATGTATGCTAGATACGTGATATCATTAAGCAAGTTTAAGCAGGAGGAGCAACTATGTTTTGCTGGAAAAGTGAATATTCTCCATATAAATAAACTTCGGTCAGCATTAGATGTCCTATCGAAATATATTGATGAGAACAAAATGCATCAGTGAATATTATTATTGTAATTATGTTCAATAAAAATGTTTCTAAATCAATGGTATTTTTTTTCTTTCTATAGTAGACTAGCGTATATTTTCTAGAGTACAAAAAGAAATTCTGGTTAGTCTGAAGTTGGTTGTGAGAGAGTTAGGACTCTAAAAAATGGATAGATTCGAGAAAGAGCGAATCATGAGGACTCTAGTTCTTATGGAAAAACGTTTGATTCTAGATGATGATTTTCTAGAGTTGTCTATTCAAAGGAAGATATTTTCTCGGGGAATGCTTGTTGATATAATGAAAACTGATTCTCCATCATTAGACTATTGTATGAAGCTTCTACATCGTGGTCCAAATGCATTTACCCAATTTATTGATATATTGATCACGACACGGCAAAATGATATTGTGGATATGCTTTTAAACATTAGTTTTGAAATTTAGGACTTTTTTCATGAGAAAGATGGTGCTCAAGGATGATTTACTCCTCTCTCTCTATCTCAGACAATTTTTGTTGTTGCTAGCTCAGTTTCATTGTGGTAGTGAGAGTGTCAACACATAACAAAATGTTCCATACATGTCCGTTATGTATGTACTCACTGGGCAGCTGGTCATCATCATGTGAGAATTGCACAATGATTGAGGAGTATGATGAAAAGTGTAGATTATGCAACCCGTGTAAATTGCATAGAGGATATGCTGTACAAATTAAAGGTTGTAATTCCTGTCTTGAAGAGGTGTGTGACTCTCATCCTAGAGGCCACCTATGCTCCAATTGTCATTATGATAAATGTAATCAGTGGGAGAATACATATCCCGGTATGATTGGAAAGAATCCTAACCGTGATTTTAGTTTATTGCTACGAGATTGGTATCGTCGTGGTTTTAGATTGTTCTGGGAGGAGGAACCGGGTCAACGATTCAACTGTTGGAACAACAAAAGAATATGGTTTCTACGTCATCGTTGTGAAGACACTGGGTGTTATGATTATAAGCCCACTGATTTTTATTTGGCTGTGACGGAATGTGATTCGACACTTGAGGACACTGTTTGTGAAATTGCTTCAAATAAGCAAATTGAAACATGTGAATTCTATAGAATGAATGAGAATAGTATCATTGACTATACAATGAGATATGACAAGAGTGAAGTCACACTCTACTGTAGAAAATGTGACCCTGACATTGCAGTACATCAGGATCAGTACACTGTGAATTCAGATAATCTACCTGCACTAGTTGTTGCCGACAAATACCTAGTAGTGGATGAAATCTAAAGAGTAGAAAAGTCGTTTTATCATGTATATAATTTTTTTTTATTAATAAACAATTTCACATACATCTTTAGAACATTTTATTCTTAGGGTACTAAAATCAATATTAAATACACTTGTAAGTATATTCTGCACTAGAAAGTCGTTCAATTGAGGTAAGTCAACGTAGATGTTGAGAAACTGCTTGTAGGTGTAGCCACGACATCTGAACATGAAAAAGAGTAGTGCATGAAAGCCACATGTCTTAGTCGTTAAATCCTGTACTCTTCGTTGATTTCGAATAATGGTTTTCCCCCTGCTTTCAATAAAGTTGCTGATGTATGGAGCGTAGAATTTATACGATAGGCCAAGAGGATCAAAAAATTCAATATTCTTCGCTGTCTGAAAGATGCATAGCCAATGACCGGTCTTCAAAGTCGATGGACTGCTATTAACAATGATTAGGGTATTGTTAACACTTGGAATTTTTTCAATGAAGTCCGAAGGTATACAATAGGACTTGTACTGGGACATGTATGGATCCATACTAAACACGTTGATTATTTGGTTTGTGTTCATGGTGCTAGGTCTAGTAGAACACTGCCGTCGGGTGTGATTTCCCAATAGGTTTCAAATTGACTCAGTGATATTAGCGTGATACTCTCAGTCAGAGCATTTGCAAATGTACACTCTAAACGTATATTCCCTGTTCGTACTATGCTCATATCCTGTGTACCAGACAAGTCCAAAACAATAACCCCATGATTTTTTGAAAACATTGAATCGGTTATTCCATTTTCAAATAGTTGAGAGTCATGATCTAGGATTGCATGGTCAACTCGTACAGAGTTCTATAGGATTTTTTGTCAAATGATAGAGTGTACAGTGGAATACCATTCACTTTGCACACAAGGCTAGATAGACCGAAAAAATTAAAATCATGGGGGATTCAGTCCAGGATCCAACGGCACTGCCACTCTTCACAAAGGCCAAAGCCAATTTTGATGGGATTTCTCCATTGATAAATGATGAATCGCTATAGCTACGAGAGTCGGTGGCAATGTGACGTTGTTGGTGATCGTATGGGGAACAAGAAGTTTAATGTTATTACCATTGGCTCTTAGCTTTTCCACTGCCAATGCAACAGAGCACATAACTTGTTGTTTTCGGACGTGGAGAATTGCCGATGTGATAATGACATTTGCATCGGGTGCTGCAGGAAGTGTTTTTCTCAAAATGAAATTCGATGGGGCCATCTGTAACTTTATGTCAATCTTGACATTGGGGGGTAGCCATTGGGATATATTGAATATCTCATGATTTAATTTTCCGACTAGATGATACTCCTGGGTCACTGCAGTAGTCAACTCACCGTCAGTATCAACACCTGATCGATATTCATAGCCCAATGATTGTCCTCTCAACTCCTTGTATGCCTTTGGCGTCATCATCATAAATTGTATGTAGCTTGCATAGTTTGATAAATTATTGCTAGTGCTCACCAATGTTCCATTAATGAATACATTAATTTGTTTGAATAGGTTGTGTAGAATACAGTTCTCGTAGGAGAGACCGTCACCACCATTTGGAGTTGTATTATCTGACTTTTTCTTCACCACAACATTTAAATCAATAAATGTTGACGACAAATCAATGAAATAGTCTTCATTGGAAAATATTTGAAAGTGTATATTTTCCGAGAGGGGTTGTTGGGGGTGAAATTGTTCATAGTAGCCATACTTGACACTGACATCAACATTTTCAGCATTGAATAGATTCAATGAGGAACTAATTGATGGATATGATTCCTTGTGGGGGAGATAAGTCATCTTAAGAGAAGAAATCCTTCTTTGACCTAACAATCTTTTTCTTTTCTTCTTCTTCTTCTGCTTATTGGCCTTCGTTGTTTTATTCCTCAAAGTCCTTGTTGATGTCCTTTGCTTCCTGCCTGGGTGGAGACTGATGAGTGAATGACGCGAACGCATCCTTTTCAATCCCTCCCCATTTTGTCGAGATTTTAGTTGCTCACCAACGGCTCTTGCTGAAGATCTAATATTTTCCTTAACACTCTCCTTGAAATTCTTGCCCGACCCCCAGTCCTGTAGTGTGGAGGCAGCAAAATTTGATGCAGCAGGTACAAGATATTTTCTGGCAAGGGGTAGTGCAGAACGAAATAGCCTAGCAAACCAGCTACCAAGACCATAGCCAGACATTGTAGTACGACCCTTGTAGTAGTCCAATCCATTGCCTATTTGACGTGGACTCAAAGCACCAACATAGCAATCGATATCGGGACAGACAAATGGAATTCTCCTATTGTTCATTTTAGGTGATTGTGCTGTCGTTGACAATGGGTCGAAAATGACATGTAATCACTGCTAAGCCTTTTGAAATTGCTAGAGGATCACCTAATTCAGTTCTTAGTGTTAACTGACAGAGTTCCAAATAGGAAGTGTTTACGGGAATATACTGAAGATGCTTTATATTGTAGTGATGAATATGCTCTTGATTGGTTTTTCGTTCAAGAACTCGTAGGAGGGGAACATTTGAATTACCGACTCTCGATGTTTCCACAAATGAAGCGTAGAGAAATATACAAGTGTCTGTGGAGAAGGCAGGTGGGTAGTCAGCAAAAATGAAATTAGTGTTTCTGGCACTTTTACCATTGATTATATTGAGCTTAAAGCCAAGAACATCCTTTAGGTTATCATTGAGAATAACCGTTTCGCTGGCAATAGGTGAACTAATGTAGATCTTGCCCTCCTCCTTTGAATAGTTGAAATGAAAAGCTCCTTTTTCACGAGCGGAAATTCTTTTATTAATAGAACGACATAAATCATTCATACAGGTGAGTTACTCATAGGGTAATTCAATATATGGATAATCCATCCAATTGATTTTTTGAATTTGTTCTTGATCACCTGAAGGTGGTGGTGGTGGTGGCCAATTATAGGGTCTAATTTTTATATCATATTTACAATCCTTTCTCAGGATGTCATAGGTATTTTTGAGAATACAGTCGACAAGAGCCACTTCATACGCACCGTCAAATTTGATGGCGGGGGAGAGTTTTGTCCAAAAATCACTTGTTCTATTCAAGTCGTTGTAGAGAGGATCGGAAACGTTGGACATGAATGTTACATAGAAATCATGGGGCATTGTCAATATCTTCAACACCGATCCAAGAATCAAAATCAGAGTTGTATCCTAGCCACCGAACAAGTAACTGTTTCTTACCCCTGCGAGTACGTGTCTTTAATATCTTTTCAATTTGATAGATTTCACTAGCATTTTTAACTTTTTGCAATTCATAGTCATAAAACCCGCCGAGAATCTCTTCATCTTTGGTATCACGCAGGCGATAAGTTATGGGTTTAGTGTCTAGGATTTTTGCCACTTTAAAAAGTTCGGTGGACCACAAGTAATTCCCCTTTTCAAAAACATTAGTTGTTCTATTAATTCGAACGGTATCACCAACATTGAATTTACTTTTCTTCTTCTTGACAACCGATTCATTGGAGTACTGTTTAAGAAAGGTGTCAATTGTATCATGATCAGAATGATGAACTTCCGTTGGCGTAGAGTTGGACAATGATCGATGAGGTCGTTGATTATAAATCAACATGATTTTATCAAGATCATGAATAAAAGCCGGTGTATTTTTCAATGTACAATATCTTGAAATTAAAAGTCGAATAGTTCTTATCAATCGTTCGGCCATTGCAGCCTTTATGGGACTGTGACTATGATAGAGCAGTGTACTATATTTTACTAGTACTTTTGCAACATGGGGATTAACAAATTCACTACCGCGATCCGTTTGAATTTTTTTATATGAATCCTGTCCGAGAATACTTTCAATGGCCTGAGCAACTTCAACACCTCTCTTTGATCGCATTGGAATTGCATATGCATAGCGACTATAAACACTGATCAAGGAGGCACACTTGTGCCTCTATTAAGAGGCGACCCACCACAATGTTAAGCGATTTCAGGTCCTAGAGGTCGCAGAGAGACGGCGGAAATCGCATTTTGTAGCCCAAGCTCAAACTAAGAAACTTGCAAAATTTCATCCTCCTCCGACTTTATCTTCATGGGGTAAACTGGGCCGGAAGTTTGGACCCTCCCACCACAGCCCCCCTTTAACCTTGTCCGATTGGGCTGAAATTTAGAGGGTAAGCTTTCCTAGGGCCCGGGAGCTTATCCTCGAAATTTCAGCTCAATCCGATCACTCCTTCCCTGTTTTCAAAAAACCAAATATAGCCACTTAAAATTCATTTCTTTTTTTTTCTTAGCCACGCCTACAGGCCACAGTTGGCAACGGATCCGGTTGAATGAGGACTCATTCGAAGCAGAATTCGACCTGTTAGGGCCTTTGATATTTTCAGACCGAAAAATTATCCCCCGAATTTACATTTACGAAAAACCTTAGTTTTTTTCAAATAATACAGATAAACAGGTTAGACATGCTTTGTTATGAAAATATCTGCGCGTCAATTTTCATAACAAAGCATGTCTAACCTGTTTATGTGTATTATTTGAAAAAAACTACGTTTTCTAAAGAGTTAAAGAGGCTGAGTTACAAGGTCAACCCTTAAAACGTATAGGGATTAGGAGGCACAGTTGTGGGGGCTGTTAAAGAGGCTGAGTCACAAGTTCGAACCTTAAAACGTACAGGGATTAGGAGGCACCCTGTACGACGTGATTTGAGTATTGAGGAATTAAAAGCCTTAACACAAGAATGTTCAAGAGCGGGGGGTTTGGGGGGCGGCAGCCCCCCAACTTCAACTCCTGACACGATCAGCTAACAGTTAGTCAAGCAATAATAAGTAATAAACTGTACAAAAACGTGCAGAAATTATTTGAAAAAAACTACGTTTTCTAAAGATTTAAAGAGGCTGAGTTACAAGGTCGAACCTTAAAACGTACAGGGATTAGGAGGCACAGTTGGGGGGCTGCCGCCCCCCAAACCCCCCGCTTTCGCAGCCTTTAAATAAAAAAAAGTTTTTTAAACTGAAAGTAAGGAGCGACATTAAATCTTAAAACGAACAGAAATTATTCCGTATATGAAAGAGGCTGTGCCCTCCTCAACGCCTCGCTCTTTACGCTAAAGTTTTTATTGTTTAAAAAAAGAGTTGTGAGAAAGTCAAACTTTAGCGTAAAGAGCGAGGCGTTGAGGAGGGCACAGCCTCTTTCATATACGGAATAATTTCTGTTCGTTTTAAGATTTAATGTCGCTCCTTACTTTCAGTTTAAAAAACTTTTTTTTATTTAAAGGCTGCGAAAGCGGGGGTTTGGGGGGCGGCAGCCCCCCAACTGTGCCTCCTAATCCCTGTACGTTTTAAGGTTCGACCTTGTAACTCAGCCTCTTTAACTCTTTAGAAAACGTAGTTTTTTTCAAATAATTGCAAGTAGGACGTACTTGTACGGTGTATTGTGACGTCGTTTGAAGCTCATCTAGAGTCAGGAGATCTGCTTGCATTATATGCAATGGGTAAAAGGCTTTAGTTTTTCGATATTGATTGGCACGAAGTCTATGATTTCTATGCAGAGTGTAACTTGATTCATTTTGTAGATAGTCTTGTACACTTTTAGTGTGAACACCAGTGACATTGGAAAGAGTGGTGGGGGAATTTAAACTCCCCGCCTCACCAATATTTTCATAAACACCTTTCAGAACTTCAACCATTTTGAACGTGAACACGTTGTGTAACGTCCGCTACCCTTTTGTATACTGGCTGTTGATGATGATGGTGGTGGTGGTGGTGGTGGTGACGTTGACTTGATACGTCTTCGCTTTTGTCTAGCTATCAGTGGTGTGCTAGTATTTTCCAAAATTGATTTAAAATCTTCTTCTTCAAGTTCATATTTTAATGGTGGTGGTGTTGACAATGATGCATGTTCATTTAATTTTTTAGAATTTGTCTATTGCCAATAAGACTTCTGGGGAAGTTTAATGTATTTAGAAAGTTGTATAGATGAGTGTCAAATGATAATAGTCCTTTACGATTTGTAACCATATCATAGATTAAATCAAGTAGATTATAGCTCTTGCCCCGAATTATAATCCCTTCCCCATTGCTCTCAACTTGAATATGATCTTGACCACTTTCCAAGAGATAGGCTAGGAGTCGTTTACTTTGTTCACGATATGAGTGGGGCATTAGATTTCCAATATTCAATACAATTGAATCCAATTCCTCCTTCTTTAATTGTGTTCCAGCAGCAGACTCTTGAGGAGACGATTCTTTTTTTAGGTCAATACCACCAGCAGCAGTGGGCTTCGACCGATAGGACGTGTGTTTGTCCACTCGGCGAAGTGCATCTTGAAGTAAAAGCAGTTTTTTATCATCCTCAATATTCTCATTGTCAAGGAATTTACTCAGATTGTTCTCAAAGTGTTCCACGGGTGAGAGAGCGAGTTTTATTGGAGTCAATTTATAGGGTTTTGCCATTCTCTTTCTAGAGAAAACTGTTTACAAGTCCTGCAATTATTGGCAGTAAAAGTGTGAAAAAGCTACCGCCCGCCTGAAGAAGTCGTTTCCTTTTAAAATTCTTTCCTTTCTTTTTAGAGGCCAATGTACGTACAATGGAACGATGTTGCTTTGCCTGTTGCTTAACTACTTCTGGCAGTTGAACATTACCCTCGATCAAATTTAAACAAAGTTCGGATATTAGATTAATGAAATCATTGTCAATACCGTGTTTGAGTATTGCTTTCCTAAGCGGAGGTTTTGAAGTGCTTAGAACTGAAAACAAATGTCTATTTTCATGTAGTTTCTTCAGTGTCATGATAGCAACTAATAGGTCTTTTTAGTGTTCACGGGGAGATATACTGTAATTTCATTGTCAAAAATATCTGTGACTACACGCAGATCCTCGGGTGTATTTTGATTAAGATCCAATAGGATGTAGCCGTAGGGTTTATTAGTTGCCTGATTGTATGCTGAGAGCAGAAATTTGGGGGCTCCTGGATAGATTTGTTTATTGAGAGTTATTAGCGAGGTAGAATCACGAACAACTCTGTAGATGATATAGTAGGTGCAGTTCAATGCAAGTGTTCGCATACATTTGCTCTGATGAAAGAGATTGTGTAGAACCAGAGTAACGGAAATCTGTTCATGATGAGAGCGAACAGTGAACAGTTGTAGCATTTCCTGGGACCATTGTTCAATAGATTCAGCCAGATCGTCAATGATCAACCAAGAGTTTGGTTCAATAATGCTGAAAACATCAAGTCCCTGTATGAATTGTATCTGCACCAATCCCGTCGTGGCAATTGCTTTTATTTTATCATATGACTCCTGTCAAATACTGTAACAATAGTAGATTTTTTTCGGCTTTTCCACAAACATTTTATCGCAATTTTTAATTATTTTAGTTAAGAGTGTTGTTTTGCCCGACATTGACGGTCCACACAGAAACGATCTGAATGGTGTTTTAAATTGATACATGTTCCCTTCAACAGTTCACCTAGACAACTAAGTGTAGACTATGGCTGTCTAATGACTAAATAATTTCCCTATTACTACTACTACTCCGTTCAAGAATAATAATAATAATAATAATAATGAGAAGAAGAAGACGAATAAAGAATAATATTTTCTTTTATTAAACATAAAAAAGTAACAATACTTTTAAAAAATACTACATTGAAAAAGGCACATTAAACATGAAAAAAAAACAAAAAAAACACTTTTTTAATTTATTTATAATAAAAAATACAACATTTACATAACCACTAGAAAAAACACTTGAATAGATACACTTTTTTTATTTATTTATAAAAAATACAACATTTATTGGAATAAAGCACTTGAAATATCACTATTATTTACAGCATTTTAAATTTTGGGATCCCCCCTCCCCCCGGGGGCGGCCGCTGCGGCGGCCGGGGCCGGGCCGGGAAGCGCCGGGCGCCGGGAAGTGGGGGCCCGCTGCGGCGGGCCCGGGCCGGGGCTGGCATTAAATAGTGGAAATTGATCTGCCTTGCACACACACACACACACATTGAAAATTGTCTGTGATAAAGAATTAAAAAGAATTTTAAAAACACCCAATTACCCAAAAAACCCTCCCACCCAATTTATACTTTTTTTTTAATGAATTTAAGTTAATTTTTCTAGACCGAGTTGTTTTCTGTACTCTATACATTCAACTCGGTCTGAAATTAAATAATGACCGTGTGGTAGTACCTTCACACCATCCTCAAGTACATAGACTTTGTCCGATATGGCCGACATGGTGTTTTTCTCAACTCTAACTGTGTAGTTTTTAAATTGTAAAGAGCGAATCGCCATGACTTTCGCCCTTGGCACTAAACTACGTTCCACAGTTTCTATACACACTCATGTCGAAATTATTTTTTACAAAGTGTGTAGGTACCCCCTTGCAAACTTGTTTGATATCCTTGCCGTGCGTTTCCACACAGTATACCTTCGGACCAGGAAACACACCACTGGATATCAGATCGCTACCCGTTTCAGATTTTAGCATTAACAATTGATTTGGGGCCTGGCGTTTCACTAGCTCTGGGTAGAGGGATTCGTCCCAATTAGTGTAGTCCATTCGTGAGCTAATGTACTCGCCATTTTCCAAATCATTCAATAGATTTTCAGTTTTGACTTTTACACAGGAGTGAATCAGTGTCCCCGTAATACACTTGAACTTGTCCCTCAATCGGCCACTGTACCTTGCATACATTATAATAAAATGACAACATGAGTTTCTTGGATATTTCAGTTATTGCACTTCCGCCTGCAATATTTTTATTTAATACAATGTTTCTTTTCTTGCGATGTAGGAGCCCCATATTAGAGTCTATGATTGTGAACGATGTGAAGTTTGGATCCGCAATGATTCGAGCACAATCTTTGGGGTTGGTTACAATGTCACATCGACTTCTGTGTCGTACGCTCTCGCACATTTTACCGAAAGCTGAGTTCAAAATGAGTTTATAGACTTCTTTTTCAACTTTCGTTTTCGCTTGTGAACGCTTACTGACAAAGGTGTCAATAAACGTTTTCATGTAAGGCTTTTGATCAAATTGGAGGGCTCTATGAATCTTTGTGACCTTGAAACCATTGGACACCATCCATTTCAATAGCACGTGATGAACAACGATATTCTGTTTCGGGTTGAGGTCGGCAATTAGTTTTTGTTTTGAAGGTACCCAGTGCATACTCCCGTCCTCTACTAAAGATAAATTGTAGGGGCTCAGAGAGTCCCTACCCACCGGTCTATTTATGCACGTAAAAACAAAGTCTTTTATCGAGTCATGGATTTCCATGGGTATTTCACCATCAATTTCAAAAAACCATCCCTGTGCCCCATTCTCCTCAACACTGGCAATGTCGGGGAAATTCGAAGCACACGGATTGTCAAGCCATTTATAATTGCCACACGGCAAACAGTAGTGAGACATTGCCGATGGGTAAAGGGAATTCATATCCAAAAAAACTGCGTCCGACTTTTCATCGGTGTGCTGTCCACTCGGATCAGTTTTCATGATACGATCCCCGTGAAAAACATACCCACCCCTCATTGATCTCTCTACAAACAGATGCTGATCCACATCGGCGATCAGACCTATTTCTTCTTTGCTGATTTTAAGTATCAAGTCCATCACCAAATGGGGAGTGGAAAAATAATAACCTAAATCCAACCCAAAGTCCCCATAGATTTTATCCGTATTTTTGCACACAATGTCCAGAAGAGTGAGTACGTCACTGGCCAAGTAAAGTTTACAGTAATCCCACCCATTTTTACATCCGCCCTTTGCCCAAACCCTCTTAGCAAATTCGTAGTCGCTAGTGGTGCACTCACTCTCAGTAAGAGAATTGTAAAAAGCTTCAATGGGCGGCAGTGACACCTCATCTAGCCTCGAGCCAGAGTTGTAATAATCATATGGACATATACCCTTACACGTTAATAAATCATACATTTCATCATCGGGGAAGCGCTGTTTGAGGAGGGGGAAGCTATCAAAATTGTCACTTTTCTGTACCTGAATCAATTGACTTAAAGATTTGGGGAAGAAGCTGAAAGAGTCTAAAAAACGGATTTTATTCAGGCACGTGTTACCCTTGTCAACTGTTTTCCACACGAATTCTAGCAGCAGTAGCTTCTCCGATGATTTGGGTATGATTTTATATGAAAAAGAACCATCTATCCATGCGTCATCTACAACTCCACCCTTGGCAATACGGGCCAACGCCGGAAGAACAAACTTTAAGTCGTAATTGGAATTGTGTATAAAAACAGGTACGAAATATTGTTGTCTAACGTTTAAATTGCATGACTGGTGTGCTACCCCTCTAAAGTTACTCCCTCCCGATGTAATTTCCTGCCACAAATGATCATGGTCAATCACTTTCCTCCTCCCCCCATTCCCAACACCATCATCAAATTCCCCCTTGCAAACCCAACACATTTTACGATTTTTAATGGCCACTATGTCATCTGGTGATAGGAGCATAGGATAGTTTGTATTACGAAGGCGCGAAATTGCACCGTTCACTGTTTTGATTAGACTGACCAATGCCGAGCGCATGGAGTCTTCACCGTCACTCAACATCTCAACTACATCCAGCACTTGCATGGTATTACTGGAATATCGTTGCGCGTGAGCGTAAGAGACCCTATGGCTTCATGTATTTTAACACGATTTGAATTTGACGGATCGCACACGTCTGTCAGTTCAGCTTCGCAGTCTAAAGCGATCTTATTGCTCTGCAGGAGCGTGTTTTGAAAATTTTTAAAACGTAAGATCGCTCTATCTCCGCTTACCGTCTCCACAGCCTGGTATCCATGACGTTTACAGTGTTTCATGTGATGCTTTAACTTTAAATCAGAGCGAAATCTTGAGAGACATGTTGGACAGTAATAAGACACACCATTCCGCTTTTTACCCTCACTTAGAACCCTACTAATATCCGTAATTGGATTGAAATGACCAATTGAATCGGAGTCTGTGGGTGGGGTGTATAGAAGCCACACCCAATGTTCTACTGATTCAATTGAAGGAGTCCGAACTGGAAATAATACACCCTTCTTATCGGAACGCTGACCCTCTTCAAATTCTGTTTCATACTGTAACACCGTGACACCAATCTTTAAATGTGCATTAGCCCGCTCAAAAATATCTATTCCTTTTAGTGTCACGGGAAATTGACCATTTAAACAATTAAAATTTACTTTTGGGAACTTTGAACCCTCCCTACCATTAACTGCCATTTTATCCAACTTTTTCTTAGAGGCATCTATTTGAAGTGGTCTGTATGCGGCAATTAAAAATGCATACTTGAAATACTGCAGCCTCGTATCGAAACAGATTCGTTGTATCCCCCTACACCCCTCTAAATCTGAATGATATTTTAAAACTATAGCCCTCTCCCCAGCCCCACCTCTTACAATAAAATCCTTTTTAAACCTACATATATTAACATTTAAACTTTCAATAAATAAAACCACAGATCCACTACCCTCCTCGTTATAATTTTCCCACTTACTTTGAATATTATTAGCCCAATTTAGAAAAACCTCCCCATAATTTGATAAATGCGGGCGAATTGCCAACATCTCTGTGTGCAAGTATTTCGAATACATCTCACCCGCACTTTCATTTAAAAAAATATTTTTAGTGCTATTGATGCTTTTAACCTGACCCCCACTCCCCACACCCCCATTTGTTGTTCAAGAATGGCTCGAATCTTATCAGTATATGAATGTGTAATGGCCGAGGGATCTGTTATTATATCCCCCGACACTAGAGAGTTGAATGGGTCACCGAATTTGGCGCTGTAGACCTTTGTGTGGTGCAAGGCAGAGTTGGACAGAACAAAATCTGGAAGAGGGGATACTGTTGCTGTTGTTGTTGTTGTTGTATTACTACTACTACTATCTATATCATTAAGTGGAATGGTGGAGGGTGACAGGGAATTGACAATAACATCACCACCACTCCCAGTTTGTTCAATAACATTGGTTGGATACGGCATGAGGCAGTCCCCTAGTACATATTCCAAGGTGTTTGGGGACAATTGGTCGAGCCAGCCTGTATTGTCCTGTGATGGAATTTCGTTATGAGGACCCGGTTCAGATGCGCTAGTAACATCTCCTAGATGTTCACGCATAAAACTATCTGCCCACCCCGGATCCTCAAGCATGTCAATATCACAGGTTAAGTCGTCTAAGCTAGCCATTTCCCCAAATACATAATTGAGGAAACCCCTATGCCACTCCATATTCTCTAGAACTAATGTAGGTTCATCACTGAACTCCGTTGGTGGTGAAAGAATTGGTCCTGTAAATACACTTGTTTCATCACTCAATGATGGCGGTGGTGCTATATCATTAATCTGTAGAAAAAAAGTTTTATATTTTATGTAAAATGACCATTATTTTTATAAAGTTAATAAACTATGTCAATTTTTCGTAGTCATTGTCCCACCACCTGAACAATTAAAAGAAGAAGAAAAAAAAGTTACATTGCCATATGTCTTTCATAATGACAACTGAACATGTTAAAAATATTTATTGATTATTATAGAATAGTTTAGAAACAAATTTAACTTTTACTCATCAAAAGTTATGTGCTTGAGAAAATTTGCCTTATTTTTGAAAATACGGAGAAAAAAAATGTATATTTACAAATTCAGACTGCACTTGTACTTACTTACAGTTCATTACCACGAACTGTTTGACGTCGTTGAAGTTTTAATGCTTAGGGTTGTTTTAAAAGCTAAAAAATAGTCTTAAATTCTGCATTTTAGTATAATTTTTCTTTTATATTTTTGGTTGTTACGTTGAGTGCAGCCCTTGGGCCGTACTCAGGCATAGGGGGGAAATATTCATTTAAAGTTTTGAATTTCATTGCCTTCAGAAAAATTTTTCCTATTGTTTTGATTGTAATCAGTTGTTTATGATGGAAAGGCAGCGTGGTCTTCTTCATTATTTACGTGTAGTTTTTATCGAGGATGTGTTCCCCTCTCCTCACGAAATAAAATCTTACGTAAGTCTTTATTGGGAGCAATGTCATGTTTAAAAAACTTTTATCGTGACAATCTGTTCACTTTTGCTACTTTCATGTCAGTTCTCAGGGACAAGGACAGAGAGAGAGAAAGAGAGATAGTAAGGCCACAGGGAATTATAAATATACATTGAAGTGTTCCCCTCTCCTCACGAAATAAAATCTTACGTAAGTCTTTATTGGGAGCAATGTCATGTTTGAAAAACTTTTATCGTGACAATCTGTTCACTTTTGCTACTTTCATGTCAGTTCTCAGGGACAAGGACAGAGAGAGAGAGAGAAAGAGAGAGAGAGAGAGAGAGATGAGAGAGAGAGAGAGAGAGAGAGAGAGAGAGGAGAGAGAGAGAGAGATAGAGAGAGAAAGGGAGAGAGAGAGAGAGAGAGAAGAGAGAAGAGAGAGAGAGAGAGAGAGAGAGAGAGAGAGAGAGAGACAGACAGACAGACAGACAGAAAGGGAGAGAGAGAGAGAGAGACAGAAAGGGGAGAGAATGAGAGAGATGGGGGAGGAATAGTATTATTCATTGCAAGCATATAAGAAGTCGATTTACTAAATTATTAAAATATTTTTAGAATATCAGTTTAAAACTTACGTCGATAATCACAGCTAGCTCGGCAGATTCCTTCTCTCCTTTGGAATGGGGCGCGAGACGAATTACAGTTGATCTTATTGCATTCAATGATTCAATTAATCCCGTCTCAGTGCTATCCTGAGTTTCATCCATTTTTGGGCGTTTTTGCTGCGATGATTGATCAACAACATTCTAAAAAATAAAAATCATTTTCAGTTTTCAAACTATTTAGCTTATGAGAGGGTACTGCCCCCTCTTATGAGAGGGACTTCACAACACTGTTCAAATAGAACAGCCTCAAATTCTTTCTCGAAAACATCTTTTAAAATGTCCATAACTGTTTCCTCGAAATAATTGCTTGAAAAGACCAATAACGGGTTCGCCCAAATAATGCTTTTGACATCACTGTGATGATATATTTGGAAAATATTAAAAAAACCTTTTTTCCTGTGTTAATTGCTTATCGTAGATAGATATCCTGTTATAAGAAACCCCAATTTGCAAGGCCCACTTAAAATTCGAATTTTTCCTGTCGGGCGGTGTACTGATGGGACATTTTGATAAGCGCCGGATACGTGCGAAAGCTTAGCGCAAAAACATATACCAGTTTAAGAATGATTGTCAACTGTGAAATAGCGAATTGTTTTTTTATATAGTTAGTTTGTTTAAAGGAATATTGGATTATTGCATTAGAAAAAATCTTGCTTAGAAGAGAAGTTACAGGTAAGGTTCTATAGAAATGTATGATAAGCTATATGCTAGTAGAGTGTTATAATCATTCTTTTATATACTGCTAATTTGGTTAATGAAAGAAAATCAAATAGGATTATTATAGAATAGTTTAGAAACAAATTTATTTTTTTTTGAAAAATCAGGAAAATTTTCTCAGCCTCGTAACCTCTGATAGGCAAGACTAAACCTAATGAAATTTATGTATTTGAAATCAGCATAAAAAGTTGACTCTTTTTATATATCTGTAGGTATCAAAAATTGGCGCCTCCTTACTTACAGTTCATTATCACGAACTATTTGACGTCATTGAAGTTTTAATGCTTAGGGTTGTTTTAAAAGCTAAAAAATAGTCTTAAATTCTGCATTTTAGTATAATTTTTCTTTTATATTTTTGGTTGTTACGTTGAGTGCGGCCCTTGGACCATACTCATGCATAGTTCGTAAGTTAATTCATAACTCAATTTTGAGAAAGCCATTTAACCAACAAATTTGTAAACATGCTAAACTTAATCAGATAGTGAGAAAACTGATTGGCCCTGTTTTTGAATATTTACCGAAATTTGAAGAAAAAAAAACAGGGACTTTTAATTAGAATAGGAAGCTTTTTGAAAGTGCTAACAGCTTTAGCGTAAAGAGCATGATATCGAGGAGGGGGTGACCCTTCATATCCGGATTAAATCTACCGAAACTAATATGCAAATTCTATTTTAATTTTTCATGTACGATATAAGAAAATTTTACTCACCAGAAGTCGCTTAGAAGATTCCATATCTCTATCAATGTAAATGATTGTAAACTATAGGTATTGTTAGAACAAATGAACTATTCAAACTGTAGAAAATTATAGTCTGAAACCTGAATATATACAAAAAATAATTGATATATATTGGCAGCTAAAAAAGACGTACCGGTTTTCTGATACGGGATTTACCACTGGTTTAGAAAAAAAAACCTGTTTGCTTTAAATTATATTATTACGAGCAAAACATGCTTGACTACATTATACTTTGTCAAGTTTAAAAAAAAAAAACCTCGACTTTAGTGGGCCAACCTTTAAAATGTTCGCGCGTAAATACAGTGTCCCACGCATGGGTTTTTCTTGCGCAGTTCAATGTATTTTTTTCATGTATTTTTGAAACCTTATGCGCAATTCAATGTATTTTTGAATGTATGTCTTTTAAAATTTTGTAAATTTTGTCTCCCTCCATTCCTCTTTTTCTATAATTACACCATGATCTAATACACGCAACTAGCTGATTTTAAATTATCAAGACTAAAAAGAATCGATGAATGCTATAACATAAAATGTAAAAAAGGAGTATCTAACCCCTAGGTTGACGCTAATTTACCGTTCGTGAACTATTTTCCTAAAACTGCTACCTCGATCATAGAAGGAGACGATTTAATAAATTATTATAATAGTTTCAGAATATCTACCCCCTTCATGTCTCATAATTGTATAACTAGAGTTTTAACATTAATTTCTTTTAAAAAACGCGTGAATGACAAATATCATTTCTCATTAAATTCTAATGTGAAATATGTCTATGTCTACAAGAAACTGCCAGGTTTTTGTGCATAAATTTGTTACACCCAGAAGCGATCCGCATCTTATTATTCCAAAGAGGCGCGTTGACCAGGTTTTACTATTATTTTTAACTTTGCCACATTGACGTGACCTATTACTAATCAATACTTGAATGATGTTCAAAGAAAAAAAGGAATTTGCAAAATTGTGAGCGTGTTATAAACCTAAATAAAAATATGAGGTTATTTGATAAATGGACTTACGTCAGAAATAGCAGGTACGGCATTAGAAGTTATCTGTCTATCTGAATGGCACGCAAAGTGGATTACAGTTGGTCTTATCGAGTTCAAGGATCTGATCAGGCTAGTCTCAGTGTTGCCAGGGGTGTAATCCGACTTCGTTCGCTTTTGGGCGGTGGTTTGATTGTCAACGTCCTGGAATAAAAATTAATTTTAGTTTTCTCACTAGGTAACTTGTAACCTTATAGGTTTAAATCCCTATCATCCTAAAACACATAGAAAAAAGAACGCCACTTCAACATATGATAAAAGAAAAAATAGAACAATTTTGACTATTAGCTTCGTTTGATATTTATTCAGAATTTTAATGGGGGTAGCGTCCCAACCTCCCCAAAACCAAAACTCACTCCAATACAATAAGGATATTGTTCATATTTAAAGGAGACGTACTGTTCAATTTTAGTCTTAAAAATGAGATATTTCTGTAAAGTACTTAAGAAGCATTTTAAGCCGAATAGCCTTTATCTGTATGGGTGTCATAAAGTATATTTTTAAATACGATACATAAAGAAATAAAACAAAAACAATTTTCACTATTAGCTTCGTTTGATATTTATTCAGAATTTTATTGGGGAGTGGCGTCCCCACCTCCCCAAAACCAAAACTCACTCCAATACATTAACGATATATTTTGTATTTAAAGGAGACGTATTGTCCAATTTTACTCTTAAAAATGAGATATTTCTGTAAAGTACTTAAGAAGCATTTTAACCCAAATAGCCTATATCTGTATGGGTGCCATAAAACATATTTTAAATACGATACATAAAGAAATAAAAAAAGAACAATTTTGACTATTAGCTTCGTTTGATATTTATTCAGAATTTTATTGGGGAGTGGCGTCCCCACCTCCCCAAAACCAAAACTCACTCCAATACATTAACGATATATTTTGTATTTAAAGGAGACGTATTGTCCAATTTTACTCTTAAAAATGAGATATTTCTGTAAAGTACTTAAGAAGCATTTTAAGCCAAATAGCCTATATCTGAATGGGTGCTATAAACATATTTTTAAATACGATTGGCGCTGTTCACCCCCTCTACAACAGCATAGCTCAACATATAATAAAAGAAAAAAAATGTATGTCATTTTTCCAGTTACGAACACATGAGATATTTTGCGAACTAGCTAGGAAGCCTTTTAGCCAAATACCCTTATACCTGGAAAGCTGCTATAAAACTCACGAATGATATGTAATCCCCTGTCAATCATAAGCCTGATGTTAGATAGTTAAAAGCCAGCTATAATGAAATACATTTCGAATAAAAAGAATAATATATATCTACTAACTCTAATCCTTTTTGGAGTTTTCCATCAGAAAATGAATAAATTTAAGTATAAGAGAGTTATATCAAGCTTTTTTCTTCAACTGATTCAGAAACAGTAATTCCATCTTTATTTATAGTGAAAAGACGTGAGCATAAGCCTTCCAGGTGAAAACCAGTATTTTTACAAAAAAAAAACATCTTTGAATATATGATATGACAAAGTCAAGTTTTGACTATTGAACCCAGCAAAAAAACACGTTCTAGCGATAGATGAATGAACCTGGTAAAGTGTGTACCGTCCAAAACCCGTCTGGTAACCCATGGATTCGTCTGTAGTAATAGGTGACTGACCATGGTAAGGTGCGTAGACGTGAAACTACACTGTATATTCATGCCTCAGGCGTATAGTTCAAACCTTTAGATAACACACTACTGAGGTCTAGCTTTGATCAGAGATACCAAATACTTAAGAATATATTACTCATATTTCGGTTTTCTCAGAAGAGAAGCCAATTCTTTAGTCATCCCTGAAATAAACCTTGAATTACATTCACATAAAGAAACGCGTTATCAACTACTCAGATCTCAAAGGGCTTGTGCAAAGGATGCAATTATTAAAATAAGAAATCAAATGACGTAGTTCTCCGGGTATTTAATTGCTGATCGTTTTCTTGAGAGAATGAATTTTTTCACCAGCCCGTCATTTACTACTACTGTTTTTTTTTTTAATATTACTAGTATTATTTTTTTGTTCGCGCTGAAGACGAGAGGTGGTTGGCCTTTCGAAATATTCTTTTTTTTAGTATCTTCGCTTAGCCTTAAGAAAACCCATTTTGATCGTTTTTTCTTTATATTAAGGAAGGAAGGGTACCGTCCCCCTTCTTGTCCTTTTAAACTAAATAAACATGCATAGCAAAAAAACATGCAGCATGTACTAATATAACTGAACAAATAAATCTTTAAACGAATAAAACTTAAAATTAATATGTAAATTAATCTTAAAACGAACAAAAAATACTACATACAAGAGTTTGGCAACTACCTTTATCCCCCCACCCCTAACTGTAAAAGTCTAAAGCCTTTTACATCGTTTGCGTTTTATTGAACACTGTATGTCTCTTGAGCAGTCCTTGGAAATATTCAACAAAATTCAGTTAAATATTTGAGATATAATGATATTAATTTCTGAAATCTCCGGATTTCAAGATTTTATTTCACTGAAATTCTTATTTAGATTTTTAATGTTGTAAGTAGAGAAAAAATATTTGTAATTTAATTAGTTCTCAGTGAAACACAAATGATGAAGTAGACTTTAGATTTTTGAAGTTAGGGATGGCAGCAGTTACCAAGCTCTCGTTTGTAGTGAATTTTGTCCGTTTTAAGCATATTCAATTTAAGTTTTCTCGTTCTAAGATTTATTTATTCATTTAAAATAGTACCTATTCTACGTTTATTTTCTATGATAGTTTATTTAATTTTTGCTTGTTTTTGTCTTCATTTATTTTTTAACAGTAAGTTTTGGTCGTTTTGAGTTTGAATTATTATAGGAGTTTACTTCTGCTGGTCTTAATGTGTCTCATTATTTTACTTTGAGAAACTTCTATTTCGAAAAGTTTTTTTTTTAATTTATGTTCGTTTTTGATTGCCAAAATGTCAAGTTGTTCAACATTAAAGTTTCAACGCTCAACATTCCCTTTAAGCAGATGTAATAGCAGATGCACGCAGTCGCAGTCACAGTTGTAAGTTGCCACAGCTGGAAGTAGTCACATTTGCAGTCGCAACCAGTCTCAATTGCAGCCGTAATTGTAGTAGTATTAGTAGCAGTGCCCCTGAAAGTCCCAAGTTAATGCTTTTAACTTCCTCAAGATATTGCAGATACGTCTTTTTGATAACTTGGATACAGATAGTTTCTTTTGATTTAGCTCGTCAATCAGATATCCCAGAGGCTGACGTTTGGTCAAGTTATTTAGAGAGTATAGAAGGGGAATCCATAGAATTAAGTAAGGAAAATTGAAGCGATTTTGTGTTGATCCCTATGAGAGAAAGGGATTATGATTTGGTAAGAGAAGTTTCGTCAGAAGAAATTAGGGAAGATGTCAGGAATATGAAAGGAAGGTCTGGTTCAGGAACAGATGGAATACCAGCAGTTTTGATAAAGAGGTCACTTAGTGTAATATTGCCTGTGTTAGTTCACATATTTAATAGAATTTCAGTACTTTTTACTACCCTTTTCGTCCGTAAAAATTAACATTAACACTCCGTTGGTTCCAAAAAACAACTACACTTTCAAAAGAAAATTACACTTTCTTATACTGTCTGGTTATGTATGTTTTTAACTTATTATCATCGATTTTTCTACCAATTTTTTTTTTTTACTTTGACGCCCGCTACTATCAAAAATTGCGTAACTGCATATGGAGGTCATCTCTGTGAAAAATCTAATTTCCGATTTTTCCTAATTTTTTACGATGTATAGGGTGGTATAAGTTTTTGCTCGACCCATTCAAAGCAACGGTTTCATTTTTCACTGTCGTTTGTACTTTAAATGAACACTAAATAGTTTAAATATCAGTTTCACAGGAATCTACAGTAGTCTGCACGGGTCTGAGCGATTTCCTGAGAAGAAATAGCTGAAACGCTAAAATATTTTCTACAATTTGGATTTTTTTTGTACGTTTTTTACCTGACTTTTGACTTCTCGATTTTTATGTAAAGAATTTACCTACAGCTTTTTGTATTTCTTCAGAATCTAATTCAGTCTCGTTGTTCTTTAGTCTTGACTGCTTTATTTATTTATTATTCTTTTTTATCACTTGTGCTTGTTGTTGTTAAACATGCATTTTTCTTCTTTTCAATTTCAATTTAGTTTCGAACTCCTTTTATGTGGTTTTACGATTAAGTAAATGAGTGAACATTTTATTGTTCTTTTGATGATCGAGTCTTTTTTTTGTTGCCTTGCTATTGAAATATCCTATTAAATATATACTAATAAATTTCTAGTTTGTTTTTAGATAAAGCCGAAGTATTATTCTAATAAACACTTTACTAACTATTGTTTCAGGTATTCTGGCTAAAGTTAAAGAAGGTGCTGAAAATATGCAAGTTCTTATCCAAGCCAAAGCTGACACTGTTGGCTTCAAAGTTGCTGCCGCTTCTCCATCGCCGTCTAGAAAAGGTATATGTTTTATTTTACTTTGAAACCATAGAGGACTTTGAAACCTATCCCGATCATATGAAAAATATTCTGCCATCTGTGATCTTCTGAAAACCTCTCATATCTCAAAGTCATATCCAACTACTTTCCTCAGTTTTTACAATCCAGATATGGTGATATTACATAATCACCATATATCACATATAATATGGTTATATCCCATTTAAGGGAAATAGGAACTTCCTGGGAGAGTGTAAATAGGTGGGCCTAGATTGAGATGGAGTAGGACCATGCGTACCTGTGTTGCCTTCAGGCGGTTTGTCGCCGCGGTGAGTTATTAGCAGTAGTAGTAGTATGGTGATATAATGCTTCAATGACATTTATCTATTTTAAGGTTTGTCTTCCCTATGCAAGTTTTTGGCATGTAATTTTTCTGGATTCATATACTTAAATAAGGTTTGAACATAAGAAAATGATACTGCTATCATTTGAATCCAGTTGCATCTGTCTGCTGAATTACTTGTTTGAAATTTGCTTGCTATTTTTAGATTGAAAATGTTGTTAAAAATAGGTTCAAAACGTGTGAAAATAACAATTTTCTATTTCTTGAACAAGCTTAAATCATTACCCAAGAAAAGCATAATTTACACAATTATTCTGGATCAATGAGTAGCTAAAGCTGAAACTACTACCCAATGATATCTTTTACTTTCAGTACAAGTTCAAGCTACAGACTTGTCTCAAAATTGCATATTCCACTGGGAACATTAACCTAATAGAAGACTCAATTTGCCAAAATAATTAAGTTGCCAAAACAGATTCCGCGTTGTTGCAAAAACCTTCTAGTTAGAGCTTTGATTTAGTAGTTGTTGCTAGTGGTTGGTAACGCTTGGATCAAATTTTCATGTACTTTTTTTGCTGTTCCATTTATTAGAACACTTTTGTTGCAATAGTGTTGCAATTGTTACCATTGTTAAAAAGGTGAATAATTTTGATATCGCACATTTTCTAGGGTTGAACATCATTAAACTCTCGATCTTAACATTCATGACGGACCGATAAGAATCAAGAGTTGAAGCAAACTTCTCTAAAATTAGAAAAGATGTAAGAATGGAATAGCCCGTTTTCTGTCTGTAAAAGGATTCTAGTAAAACATATAAAGGGATACCATTAGTACAGAATAATGGGGAGTGAATTAGTGTCGATATAAGCTTTTCAAACAAATTTCTTGTCATTTTAATTTTCCAGTTTTGTAGTACAACTGCGCCCTATGGTAGTACTGTGGACTGACGCCCTACGAGGCTATATTCGGATCATATCCCCTCTCAGCAAGGTTGGGCGACAGGATTACAGCTTTTTATTGTAAAAAAAAAAAAAAAAAAAAAAAAAAAAACAACGGAAATGTCGATGCGACGCCCTATGCACCAGCAATGGCACTGGAAAATCTTTATCATATCTTCTTTTCTTAGTAAAAGTGCGATGATAAACTTAAGAAAACTTCATGTCGTTCATAAACATTGACTTTTTTTAAAAGGCATGACAATGGATATGGCTCTTACTGAACTCCAGAAGAGTGAGTGAACCTGGCAGTCATACACTGAACCCCCTCTGGCAAATTTCTAATAAGAAAAAAACTTTCTGCCAGCTACTGAATGCTTTCATAATTGATACAAAGAAATTTAATTGAAGAATTCAAAACCTAATACACCTTAAAAAACTATAAAGTCGTCTTTAATAAACTAGATTCAAAATTTTGCTCCAAAACATTTCTATTATCTAGATGACAGATAGTTCATACTAAAAAAAATTTAACTCTGAAAATTTGCAAAAGGAAAAATCTTTCTGCCATCTAACATATATTTACAAATTTAATGTGAAGCATATAACTGAAGATTTCATAACTTACTACACCTTAAACCACTATCCCAAACTTTTCTGTGATATATAAACAACATATTTGACTACACAGAATTACTAGATGGCAGAGTGATCATTCAAATGGAAGTTATCAATATTACTAGTTTAGATTTTTAGGAAAGGTGAATGTGTAACTACCGTAGTGGTATAGTTAAGATAGTCTCTTCTAGATTCTAGAGGAACGAATTTAAACCGCACTACTTTATGGGGTACTGGCCGCATACTTTTTATGTGAAGCTTATAGCACTTTATTTCCCAGACCACATTATCAAAGTTACACAAGAATAAAGCGCCCATTATGTATGGCGTTCGTAGTTTTTCTAGTTGAACATTGTTCAAATTTAAATTCTGAAATTTTTGATTGACAAAGCTCTGTCAAGAGTTAAAGGCATAACTTTTTAGAACTAAAACGTATATATACTTAGAATGGTAGTTTTCTGTATGTAGCAGGAACCTGGCGAAAATGCAAAGAAATAGTATTATTAATAGCTGTTATTAGCTTTTCAAAAAAAATTCTGGATATTTTAATTTCTCATTTCTAAAATACAAGCTTGACGTTAAAATCAAAAAACATATGCCATTTATAAAAACTTACTTTTACGACAGGTGTGACTATGATGTGACCATAGAATAAATAAGAGGCATGTTAAAGAGAACTGGGGGAAGTTGGGAGACATTTTGATACGCAAATAATGATAAAGGCAAAAGGTGGAGAACGTAGATTTAGTTAATAAGATAAATGCTCAGTTTCGAATAGTTATATAAGTTTGATTTCATCTTTTCTGCCACCAAAAGATTTCGTTAAGCAATTCAAACCTAGTTTTATAAACTGCCCAAATTTGTTGATGGACCACACAGGGCTGTATCCAAGATTTTTCTTCGGGGTGGGTGTGGGGGGGGGGTATTTTTCTGGGAGGGGGAGGGAGGCACAAAAAAAAATAGAAAACGCATCAAAAATTTGTTTATGCGAAATAAACAAATGTTTAATATTACGTTTTTACGAGTTGAACAAATATTTCCAGGGGGGTTCAAACCCCCTACCCCCGGGATACAGTTTTGGTGTGATACCAAGACAAAAAAGTCCCATAGCATAGTCATGGGGAAAGTGGGAATTGGCTCTGTTTAAATGAAAAAGTATTTAACAATACTTAACAGACTTTGGCTTTCTAATACAGAAAAGACGACCAAATGCACGTTTGGGGGAGGTGATTATTATTTTGAAAAAATCAAAAGACAATTTAAAACAAGAAATAAGAAAATCAGAAAGACCAGTTAGAATCCCTACAATTAAGGAAGTCACAGGAGATTCCTGTCCTCATCTTATTCCCCTTTAGTCCACCCCAAGATGCTTGAGCACTGATAATTTGAAATGTGCAAGTTTCAAATTATTAATCCTCTTTATAAGCAGCCCAAAGACCTAAGAGTTTTCGCCAGATAAGTCCAAAATGGTGTTTGGTTTAGTAGAGTATTCAAAGCTCCTCCAGAAGTACATGGACACTTTAATACAGAGCATGAGCATACATTTACAAAAATAAAATTCAAATTTTATTTCACAGCATGAAACTTGTCAATTGGGTTGAACCATTAGCAGCCCGGGTGGCAGTAATCAGTGCAGTAGCTTTCTCTTTGAGACAGGACTTAAGTTCCTATAATAAAATAAACAAATTTTCTATAAATAAAACAATCATTATACAATAAAATTTGCATATTATATACGTTTTATATAATAAATTTGTAAAATATGTTGCATAAATTTCATAAAATATTTTTCTAATGTGATTTAATTCTTGTTGTTTTTTTTTTACTTCATAACTTATTTAGAACCCATTAAATAACTTTAATATAAATGCAACAAAACGTCAGTTGGGTATGAAAAAGACATATTTCCATAATTGTAAATTTTCAGAAGAGACAAAAAACCACACAACTTTTTCATTTCCCCTCCAATAACTATAAAACAACAACAGATCGATATGTTAAATCAATCCGTCTTTGTTTTAGTTGTGAGGCTTTTTCTCTGTTCTTCTGAAAATTTACAATTATAAAGATACGTCCTTTCGATATCCGACTGACGAAAATAACGATGCTTATCCCTTAAAGAAAGCTTTATGCATAGTAATATTCTATTTCCTTTCAACTTTTTCGTGGAGCCAAATCACTTGGAAAACAGCTTTCAGTGAAAAAAAAATATAATTTAAGCCAAATTTTAAAGTATAAAAATGATGATAAACAAAACAATTTTCAAAGGTGAAATCAATAAAAATACAATCAAGTCTGCTCAATTCTATCCAATTACCTGATTTTAAACCCTCTTCAACAGCATACCAAACGAACGATTGTTTTCCAAAGAATATAGTTTCAGCAATAGCCTTAAATAATTCATCAATGATAGCAAACTCCGTAGACAATTCCTCAAGAGTCTAGGATATCTTCCTTGACTTTCTATACCTCTGACATTTCAAAGTACAGCTTTTTTTAAACAATTGGCAGCACGGGTACTGTGGGTTACTGCAGGGGAAATGGACCTATGTTGGTTTACTAATCGTAAAGATTGATAATTTGAGAGTGATTTTCTTCAAACAATGTGCAGCATACAAACCTTCCAGTTAAAATGTTCAATGAGCGGGAGTTTTAGAGAGGTCATGGTCCAAGTTTATGCTTTCAATAATACAGATTGAAAATCCTTGCGTGATTCCACTTCAAATAAGGTGCCGAGCTTATCTTTGCCTAAAATTTGGCAGTTGGTGGGAAGTAGTGCTATTACAAGCGCCAACGGCCCACTTTGCTTTTCTTATTATACAGATTATTATACGGATTGTTTTGCTGGTCTAACCCTAAAGAACACGGCAAAGGCAATAAGAGAGCATGGAAGGGAAAACCCGACGGGATACCCAAAGATGAGAACGTATTAAGGACATGTGTGGTCTTGGCTGCACAACAAAATATTCGAATCCTGAAATTTGGTGCATTCAACCTACGTAAAGTACCAACCATAGATGAGGCAGTTTGTGCTACCTTAGTAACCAATGAACTTTCTAGAAAAATGAATGATTTTACCCTAGGTGCCAGTTGCTCCCCAATTAACCTCCAAGACTTGTCCCAACCCACTCAAGTTACACATTCATGACCCTCATATCCTGTTGTACTAAAAAAAACTCCAAAGACTTAAAGCGCTCAACTGACCATAAAACCTCTATTAATAGCTTCTTTGCCCATGCCCCGACGGTGACATAACAAAATTACGTCAATCTGAAACTGAATGGAAACTTTGGTCAGTTGCAAACAAATTGCAGGCCAGACAATAGATAATACAAACCGCTCTAAGCCATCATTCAGCGTTTCACTGAAGGAGCTGACCTTTGCTGCCATGGTTAACCAAGTTCCAACTGACCTTCAAGAATCCTCCCTGAAACTATTAATTCCTCAATGTAGTAAAACTGCTTGGTGTGGCAAGTCACGAACGTTCGAAGTATATTTCCCGACATGGAACGACCAACAAACTTTCCTTAGAGAGTTACTAAAAATTGAGCACAAAACCCCTTAAAGTTGAAGAATTGGCAATTTTTTTTTACCATGTCGCTGCTTTAACTACAACATGATTGGTCACATTGTCGCCAACTATAAGAACGATACACTATGCTCGAAACGTGGTACAACTGATCATATATCGACTTTGATTCCCTGTGTCTGAGGAATGGCATCTGTGTTGATTGTAACATTATGGGTTTAAAATGCTTTAGCGTAAAGTGCACAAACAATTGCGGACCTTTAAATCCATAAGTTCAACAATTAGTCTATAGTCATGCAATATAATGGCTCATTTGTTAATAAACTCCCAGTCTTGGATATCCTCCACGCCAAGTTTGATGTGATTTGCCATCAAGAACATTTTGTTACCAAACATGACGAGAATGCATTACCACTTGATGATAAATCTTACTCTGTGCCTGCTAGGCTAATTTTGGGCTTATCAATAACATAAGGATTTGCACAAAGAGAATATTCTCCAAGCTTCTTGCTGTGCATCATAAAAAGCTTATCAATAATTACTCTGCTCGCGCAAAATCAGATTAGAGCATAGTTTTCAGGTTTGTTTCTAGTTCAGAAATGACCTCTTCTGTTGCCTTTTCAGCCAAAAATTCTGAGAATGAGAAATATGCATATTACAAGTCCAAGTTCTCTGCTCCTAATCCCTTCAGAGAGCGATCCTATAAAGACACCCTAGACAAGTTTCTGGCCTCTCATCTAGACAACGACTTAGCTGTTGGCACTCGTTCCATAGAAGATGCTGCTAAAAATTTAAAATGGAAATCCCCATCCAATATTGATAGAGTCAGTGCAATCCATCAGTAACATGGCGGTAAACTCCTTAAGATTCATTGCTGCCTTCTTACACAGATGATACTCACCCAGGGGATAACTCCCTTCTCGTTCTATATTGAGGATCTCCCCTTCATTAAAAAAAAAGGAAATCCAAGCACCCATATTCATTATCTTGTCCAATCACTGTCACTAGATCCCTCAAAAAGCTCTTCAAGCTGCTGTATTTAAGACAAGTCAGTAAAATCTGTTATACTCCTCCATATCACTTTTGTTTGAACCAAGTATCAGGATATACTGAAGCTTTAAATGTAATATTTTGATCAAAGCTGATTCTTCTGAAGAAAGCATTGTTCTTGCTGGACATGACATTAAAAGCACCTTCAAATCTATAGTCCATGTCGCAAAGGTTCTTTAAGCATTTAAACACTGAATAAATTCAGTTGTCATCTCTTCTCTTTGGAATTTGTGTTCCAGATTATGCATCTAACCGGAGCTATTGCCTGACAAAGGCATGCCAACAATGACAAAGGCATGACAAAGGCATGCCACAAGTTCGTTGCAATAGATTTGTTCCAGTTAAGAGAAGAGCCCGTCAAGCAACTGTCACATCTATGGGTGATTAGAAATTTAGATTGTATTTTCAAATTTCGTGCTAAGTTTAGGTTGCAACCAATATGTTAGCTCTTCAGCAAAAAAAAGCAACATCGGATGTTCCTGTTGTTAGCATGGGATAAAACTTTTTCCAGTTAAAGAACGAACTAAAATTGATTAAGAACATATAGGACAGCCAAATTTAAAATGAACAGAAAATGCTATTGAAGAATAAATGAAACCCAAAAACAAGAAAAAATTAACATAAATAATATTTGGGCTATAATAATGTCTGCACTAATCAAGTTTTCTGGGAAGCAAATGATAATTTTGTAGAATAAATACGTTGGTGACAATCAATTCGTTTTGTTCTGTTTTAGAAGGACTATTTTAGTCCAATTTCTTTTGCATTTTAATCATATTTAATCACATATGTAGGCTTCCCTACACATGTGATTGCTTCCATTCATAATAATTACCATTGGTGTGAGACTGAATATTTTCAGTACTCTTGCTGATGCTTTCATTTCTCCAATCTTCTGGCACTCATCAACAAACTCGTTATCAGTTAAAGACGACCCCATTAACATTAAAAAGCACATTACTTGTAACCGAGATACAACATCTAAATTGTCCCTTAAAATCTTTTCCCACTTGGGATCTCTAAGATTGATGCAAATAATCAGTCCTTTCTCTAACGAATTTGGTAGAAATTCTGAAACTATGTCTTCCAGTTTATCATTTGGTTCAACCACTTCAACTGATGTTTTTAGATGGTTGTAGTTTTCTGATAAAATTTCATTCAAAGCTAATGTCAATTCTTCTGTAACTGAAATATGACCAAGAACCTAGAATATATAAACAATGAATTATTTCAGAAATACTTGAAAAAAGACAGTGGTTTGCCAATTAGTTAGATAAAGGCCCTCCCCCTCCCCATGAGCAATGTGTTAGAAGAACCGTCTTTGATGTATATTTCTGGTAAAATAGGAAGTCTTGGTAAGGCTTGAGCTCTGGTAATTTAAAATGACTCTAATTGGATTAATCCATAGTCGGCTAGCAACAAAGCAGTATAGAATTGGTTAGCACATTCAAAAGTTGGAAAACCTCAAAATCTGAGCTAAAAACAGTAGAGAAGACATTGAGCAAACTACAAAAGTGTACAATGAATTAGGGTAAAGGTACTGATGATGCGACAGTGCAATTTTGGAACCCCTGTCAAAATTTTCCTTCAAAATGCAATAACATTGGTTAGCCGTGACTTGGAGCGCCATCTCTTGAAGCTGTTTTTGTAATTCAACGATAGGAGACGTTGACACAATATCCGGTACATTCAGATAAGAAAAGAACATATACTTCAGTCAGTTTCCTGTTTTTGACAAGAAAGGAGCTCCCGACAATTTTTCAGGTGTGCAATGTTCAAACTGCTGTTACTTGGTTATTTATTGCAAAAAGAAAAGTTGGGATTAGCACCTATGCATCTGCTTTTATCTGAATTCTAGTCACATTAGCTTTTTCTTGATAAAATTAAATTAAAATGACTACAAAATATTACATTGTCAAAACTAGGTTCCAAGTGTCGAAAATTCTTGTTTAATGTAGTGGAATACCAGGCACACTAAAAAATGTTCCTTAAGTCAAATTCAAACATAGATAATGGCTTCTATAAATTGATTTATTTCTTTTGTAAATATCTTGTAGTAAACTTGTCGAAATTTTCGACAGACAGCAACAGGCCCTGTCGAAATATAGGTGACTCTGTCGAAACTTCACTGAACATGTCAAACAAATGAAAAATAATTGTGTCGAAATTCCAGGGTCTACTAACAAAATATAGCTGTCGAATTTATGGGTGCCCGTTACTGCTAAAAACTGCAGAGGTTCACATAGAAGTCATTTTTCCCTTTCCTTAGCACTTATCGATGAAACTAAAAAAAACTCTCAAATTTGGGCCGGAAGTTGAACCGCAGCTTGAAAAATACCACGCCGTTTTCTTTAGCGACAAAAAACGGGAGGCTCCATATTTTGTTGGTAGGATTCTGGACTTTCCTGACAAAGGACAGTCCAAACTAAAATTTTTCAAGTGCATTAGAATTGCAGATCACACTTTGAAATGGCCAAATGTTGACAACATTTACACTGTCAACAATGAACAAATCTTTGCTGGATCATTACAACTGACAGGAAGTGGGCCATTTCAGATAGCGTTTGGAGATACTATTCCAGAGGCATATATGCAACAATTAGAAAAAAGAAGATAACACTTAGATTTATGTGATCTAGGCCACAATATCACACTCCTTATGATTAGCCAATTTTGTTTATACTAAATACTACATATTTGAAACAGTTTTGTTAGCTTTATTACTTCTACTTTTTGAACAGTGTTTTATACTTTTATACATTAAATGAAGTTGAAGAAAAACAAAGAAACAAGAATATACATATAAAATACACCAGGTTCCACCCACAGGTATTCCTCAAGTATTTCGACACGTGTCAAATGCACCAGGTTCCACCCACAGATATTCCCCAAATATTTCGAAACATGTCGAATTGGGTTCCGACTTGCATCAAAAACAGGTAATTTTTTTGTTGTGTCAAATTTGTAGGTGAAAATACTCTAATTTCGGAAAATCGGAGTTTTGTTCCTTTTTCAGATAAAACTTCAAACTTCTCATCAAACAATTAGGTTCCTAGATATTTTTCCTATATTCTGAAACCCTTTTCAAACTAAAAATCTTTAAATTGGGACTTCTGGAGTAGAAGAACTGTTTTTTTACAAAAACTGTTGACTCATTGGTACCTTTCCCTACACCCACACTAAATCTTTGATTCCAAGTGTATTGAGTTTTCTTGATACACTAGGAATCATTTATTAATAAATACATCTTAAAACGAGTGAAACTTAAATTGAATATGCAAATCAAGCTTGAAACGAACAAAAATCACCACAAACAAGAGTTTGGATATGACCTCCTTCTCTCACTGTAAAAGTCTAAAACCTACTGCGTCATTGGCGCTTTACTGAAAACCAATTTTATGACAAATGTTTTCTTTTGTACTTAATATTGAAAATAAACATTAAAATTATAGTAACATTTTGAACTGATGAGCTTTCAGCAATTAATATCATTGTACGTCAAATATTCAGTTTAATTTATTAGCTCTTTTTAAAGTTGTTAAAGACGAATATAGTTTCACTACAAACAAGTGTTTGGATACTGCCTCCTTGTCTAACTGTAAATAAAAACCAAAAGCCTACTGCGTCATTGGCGCTTAACTGAAAACGGATTATATTACAAATATTTTCTTTTCCAGTTCTTACAGCATTGAAAATAAAAATACAATTACAGTGAAATAAATTCTTGAACTGATGGATCTTTCAACAATTAATATTATTATGCATCAAAATATTCAATTTGATGTTGTTTATACTTTCCAAGACTGTTCAAGACGCATATGTTTTCAGTAAAGCGCCAATGATGCAGTAGGTTTTAGACTTTTACAGTGAGAGAAGGAAAAAGTGAATTACAACTTTTAATTTCCAATCAAATGAGCCCTCTAGGAAGTTTATACAAGCATCACTTCCATAACAACCATATATGCCCCCAGGGCATAACTTACAACGCCTACCCCCGGCCCCTGGGGGCTGTGTCGACACCGGAGTTTTTTGTTATCAGAATTTTGAACTATTTTTAACAAAATGTCTATCTCAAGATTTTTATCTGATGCGTTTAGGGCGTGGAGGGGGGGGGGGGGGGGGCTAGTTGCCCTCCGATCTCTTTTGACTCTTAAAAAGTGAACAAGAACTTTCAATTTCAAATCAAATGAGCCCTCTCCAAAGTTTATACAAGCATCCTTTCCATAAGAACTATATATGCCCCTACAGCATTACTCATAAAGCCTGCCTCTGAGCCTTGGTGGGTTCCTGTAAAGATTGTTGCTAGGCTTACGCAAGTTAGATATAAGTATATTTCTCGTATTTAGTGTTTTATTACGTTAAGGGTATATTTTTGGTATTTAGTGCATGTTCCAATTCAAGGGTATATTTGGGTATGTGTTGTTTTAAGTACTTGTTTTTGCCTTCTTTTCTATTCAAGATAGTGGGTCACCATGACCAAAAACCTGCCAGCCAATGAGAGGCTACTTTCGGGGTCATGGAACCAGAATTCTATGCTTGGGCCTTGGAAGATAAGAAGGGGGAAAAGACAACTTGTGGACAGTTCAGCTTTGAGAACCAACAGTGACAAGTGGTTAAAGGAACACTGCTGGGAGAGTTCAAGCAACCTCCACCTTTCTATAATATACGGTGCGCTGCGAGATTTTGACCATAACCTCCATATCAACTGCCATCGGAGATTTCCAGAAACATCCACTAGCCAACTATAGACGGCGAGCTTGGGGAGTGCAGCAGCGACCTCCAAATCAACTGTGCCAGCCGGTGCAAGTTGACTATAGCTCGGATTCTCTATGGCTTCAAGAAGACTGTTCACGAGTGTACTCTAGTATTGTATTTTGTTGATTAAAGTAGATCTAACAACATCTTGAGTAGATACGAACTCTGCCTACCACGCTACCCAAGGTCTTGTCCTCGTGGAGACTTATCACCCCCCACTGGGGACCAATAAGACGGTATTTCCTTAGAGAAATATACCATACTTCACATTTTTGGCAGCTGCTCACGGTGTTGTTGACTACTTTTTAGAAACTCTTTCCTAATAATTCATTAAGCTGCCTCTACTTCCTAGCCTTAAATTTAAAACCACGCCAGCCAACTTAGAGGCCCATGTTAAAGACCTCGAAGCTAGGCTAGCAGATGCAGAGGCTCGTCTGTCATCGCAGAAAGTTAGTTCTGATATTTACCAACCAACTCCTCCTATGCCTGTTAATTATTATATAGAACAATATCCGCCAATTCCTATACTTTCGAATCCAGCCGATATTCATTCCTGGATTTTAACTCTAAAACAAATACAAAAGAGTCAGTCCAAGGGGGACGCCTCAATGGTGTCTCAGGCTATCTGTTACACCAGGGGGGAGATTCAGAGATTTCTGTATAATGTTGATCCGGACAGTATCAAAAATCTTTCAGACCTCGAAAGAACCCTTAAAATAGCCTTTTGCCCAGAAAAAAGCGTAGGACAAAAACTACAAGAATTAGTTAGAGAAAAACAGAAAGAGAACGAATTAGTCTCTCAATTTTATTCTAGAATAGTTGGTAAGGCAAAGGATTATTGCAAGTCAGCCGACCAAAATGACGCCAGTAGTCTCATATCAAACATTTTTAAAAGTGGCTTAAAAACTAGCATTGCGTGCCGAGTAATGGAACAAGCAAATTTGAAACAATAGACTTAACATTTTGTACTCCTAATGAAGTTTTAACTGCAGCAGTCAGCATTCAAAACATTAACCATGATATGTCACAAAGCCCAACTCCCTCTATGTCAAGATCAACTAGAGGTAATTATTTCAGGAATGATTTTAGTGGTAGAAATAATGCTCGCATAAAATGTTGGAATTGCAGGGGTCCACATAGACAATCTGAATGTAAGGAACCTACAACGTGTATCCGCTGTGGTGAAATAGGGCACAAATCAAAATTTTGTTTAGCTCCAGCGCCTATAAATCTACCACAAGAAAACCAAAAAAAAATAAATTATTCGACTTTACCGGAGGCCGAGTCGAACCTTATGCGAAGTCCTCCAATAAATAATATTTCTTCTGTGAACCATTCTGATTCACAAATTTGTTATTTGAGCATACCAGAATCCACCACCTGTGTCTCATTTCCATTTATGTATGATGTAAAATTGTGCGAATCTATTAAAATTTTAGCATTTATTGGCACCGGTTGTCAAAGGTCACTATTATCGGAAAACTTATTCTACAGCCTTCCTGAGCAAATACGAAAGAAAATTAAAACGTCATTTTCAGCTGTAAAATCCTTGAGTGGAAATATTTTGCCTGTTTTGAGGAAAATCAAAATTCTAGTTGCTATACCTGACAGAGTGAAACAACGAAAAATTCATTGGAAATTTCTTGTTATTAGTGAACTTAAGTTTCCTCTAATAGAAGGCTATGGTTTCTTAAATTGCTTGGAAATTTCTCTTGATACCCGTCGAAACCAAATCAGTTAAGGCTCCAATAGTCTATATCAAGAAAATTTTTTGCCGAAAACACTGGTAACGCTTGTACAGGAAATGTTTCTGTAGCTAAACAGATAACCATTTCACCAAACTCTTTTAGAATAATCAAAGTGAAACTGCAATCTAGTAACCAAAGTCCTGTAGCTCATGGGGATTGTCTGATGTTCACGCCTTCACCAGCGTGGTCAATCTGTGTTTCAGGGTCAATCAGTGAAGTGTCTCATTCCTCATTTCCCTTAGTATTTTTTAACCCCACGCAATATCAAATAACCTTGGTAAGAGGTAAATTTATGGGACATTTTGAGCTTGTCCCAGAAGACTTAGCCTCAAGTTCTGGGTTAATTGCAGCCTGCACTGAAAAAGATTTTTCTCAAAGCAATAAAACTCAGGTAGATTTAAAAACCGAATGGCCTAATGATGAATTTTTAAAACATATCAATACCAGAGAATTAGCCAATAAAAATAGTGAGAAATTTAAAACATTCATTAGTGAATTTAAAGATGTATTCGGTCGCACTGCTTATGATATTGGGGGTAATGACTTAGATGGATTTGTCATTCCAATTGATGAAACAGTTCCAATTAAAAGCAAAAAACAATTTCCATTACCATTTTTAAGGCAGGAAGTAATAATGAAACACATTAAGGAAATGCTTTGAGCTAAGATTATTGAAGTGGGCTGATCACCATTCAACTCACCTGTTTTTATCATTGGCAAACCTAATAAAGAGGGCAAAATCTTACCAAAACATCTTTGGAACAAAGAAAACAGTAGGTTCTTAATGGATCTTCGAGAAGTCAATAAAGGTATCAAAGATAGTCAATGGGAAATATGCAGAATTGAAGAAGTTATAACTGATATGGCAGGGAAAAAACAATTTTCTACATTAGATATCAAACACTCCTTTTATGCACGCAATTTATCCAAAGAAAGTCGCCAATTATTTTCTTTCAATGTTAAAGGTATGTCACACCGATTTTTGAAAGCACCAATAGGAGCTAAAAGCAGTCCTAGACAATTTTTAGAATTTTTGGGAATAGTTTTTTGGGCCGTCCCTAGTAAAACAAATGACGAAATAAATTCCTCTAATTTTCTGAGTTGGTACGTAGATGACCTAACAATACATACGGAAAGCGAAAAATTTGAAGATCATTTGAGACATTTACAAATTGTTTTTGAAAGGATACGTGAATTCAACCTTAAACTCAATTTATCAAAATGCTGTTTTTTTGCAAATTCAGTCAATCTGTTAGGATTCAACGTCTCACCCAAAGGGATCTCTCCCCAGGTATCAAAGGTTGAAGCGATTAGGGCGATGACACCGCCTAAGGACGTTTCGGACGTTCGTAGTTTCCTAGGCATGACTTCATTTTTACGAAGTTTTTACCTTAACTATGCAGAAATTTCATATCCTAACTCGCAAAAATGTTCCATTTGTTTTTGGACCCACCGAAATGGAGGCTTTTGAAAAACTAAAATCCGAACTTACTAATCCACACACAATTCTACTCCGTTTTTCACGGAAATCAGAGGATTTTCATTTGTTCACAGATGCAAGCATGAAAGCAATTAGCGCTCTACTTTATGTAAAATGCAAAACCACAGATCGCTTTCAAATAGTTTCAAGTTATTCTAAAATTCTCAGCAAACCTGCATCTAGATACGACAATCATAATAGAGAATTATTCGCACTTTATTCCGGGATTAAACATTTTCAAAAAACCTTTCTATGGTCCGCTCATACACATTGCTATACAGATTGCAGGGCCTTATCTTATTTAAAGAGAGCTAAAGACGTAAATAGCAAGTTATACCGTATTGCTGTTTTAATAGACAGTGAGCAATTTACCTTTCATCACATTCCTGGAGTTAAAAATCATAGCAACTATTTGAGCCGCCCTAGTTCTGAATTTGTTGAAAAATACAGAAAAGTTAATCTTAATGAATCGGAACAGGAATTTGACTGCCTTCAAGGTGAATATGTTGATTTTATTGGACTAGGAGAGAAGGAACTCAGACAGGCTCAAAAGCGCGATAAAGAAATAAAAGCAGTGTACAAATTTTGGGAAACTGTACCCGGAAAACGATTTGATTTTCGCGAAATGGACTCTCAGGACTCGAGCCCAAATTCTGTAATTTGTAGTAGTCGGTCAACCGTAAGAGGTATGCCTATCGTGCCTATTAGTCACGCGCAAGTCATGACAAGGGGTCATGTAATCCACAGGGAAGCCACTGAGGCCCCTCTAAGGGATGCAAAAAAGGGTTGCATCCATAGGGATGCAGAAAAGGGTGGCATTCCAGCGCACAAAGGAGGCACGTGCACGTGCTCACAGGGAAATCATGTACATGAATCTGGTATAGAGTCTCCCAGGCTAAAAATTGAGGCAAATGAAGCAAACATATTACCAAAGTGGCTTCTAAAATATGAGCTGGTAATTCATAATGGGCTAGTTTATGCAGTCAATAGTACTGGAGATAAAAGACGTGTAAATAAGTATACAATTTTGGTACCAAAAGAACTTATCTCCACAACCATTGCCTTAATGCATAACAAATTATTGTTAGGTGCCCATCAAGGGCATTTAAAAACGCTAGAGCGAGTAGGCGAATTTGCAGTTTCTGAAAACTTGCCAGTGCTTGTACAAAATTATGTCAAAAATTGTGATTCATGTCTTTGTCAAAATATAACGGGTCCTATGCTGAACCCATGTTTGGCTGAAAATATTCCTCTGTTGCACTTATTTCATGCATTTTCTATAGATAGTGCAGGGCCCATGCCATATGAATGTGCAAATGGAGATTTGCATGTCCTAATAGCTGTAGAGCATTTTAGCAAATATGTAATAGTAGTCCCCGTCCCAAACATGAATGCTCAAACAATTCGTAACTTCATTGTAAAGGAATTTTCAAAATATGGAATCCCTGATATCACTTTATGTGATAATCATATGTCTTATAGATCAAAGGTCCTAAATTCTATGGCAGAAAATCTCAGAATTGAAATTAGACACAGTTCACTGAGACATCCTATGTTGAATGGTTTAGTTGAAAACAGGATTAAAGCAGTTAAATCTATTTTGAAAACATTCTGTAATTCTACAAAACTTAATTTTGATTTCGAATCATTAGACTTCAAAAAAATTCATAGCTTTCTCGAGAGAGAGATGTATTCTGAAAAAGGCATAAATAGCCTAAAATCTATTTTGAGCAAAACAAAATTACACAGAAAAATTAAATCAGCACAGTCCATGAGTATTGGGATCATGACTGGTGGCACATTTATTTTTCTAATCCTTATCTGAATTCCCATGGTGATTCTCCTCAAATTAAGGAAATTATGGATTGATTATAGAGAAATGAAAAAAAGTAGTTTTAGAATAGCCGAACAAGGGGACAGTGAATAATAACAAAAGTAGTTTAGGGAAGGAATAAAAATTAATTTAAACCGGGTATGAAAAAAAGAAATAAAAATGTTTTTTTCAATAAAAAGAGGGGGGGGGGAGAAATGTAAAGATTGTTGCTAGGCTTATGCAAGTTAGATATAAGTGTATTTCTCGTATTTAGTGTTTTATTACGTTAAGGGTATATTTTGGTATTGAGTGCATGTTCCACTTCAAGGGTATATTCGGGTATGTGTTGTTTTAAGTACTTGTTTTTGCCTTCTTTTCTATTCAAGGTAGTGGGTCACGATGACCAAAAACCTGCCAGCCAATGAGAGACTACTTTGTGGGTCATGGAACCAGAATTCTATGCTTGGGCCTTGGAAGATAAGAAGGGGGAAAAGACAACTTGTGGACAGTTCAGCTTTGAGAACCAACAGTGACAAGTGGTTAAAGGAACACTGCTGGGAGGGTTCAAGCAACCTCCACCTTTCTATAATATACAGTGCACTGGGAGAGTTTGAACATAACCTCCATATCAACTGCCATCGGAGAGTTCCAGAAACCTCCACTAGCCAACTATAGACAGCAAACTTGGGGAGTGCAGCAGCCACCTCCAAATCAACTGTGCCAGCCGGTGCAGGTTGACTATAGCTCGGATTCTCTACGGCTTCAAGAAGACTGTTCACGAGTGTACTCTAGTATTGTATTTTGTTTATTAGTTTATTAAAGTAGTCCTAGCAACATCTTGAGTAGATACAAACTGGCAGCAGTGGGATATGAACTCTGTCTACAACGCTACCAAGGTCTTATCCTTGAGGAGGCTTCATCACCCCCCACTGGGGACCAATAAGACGGTATTCCCTTAGAGAAATATACCATACTTCACATTCTGTTGAGACAGGAATTTTTCTAATCTGACCTTTAAACTATTTTTAATGAAATGGCTATTATAAAAAATTATCGGATGGGCTTGGAGAAAAAAGGGGTTGTTGGGGGGGAGGGAGGGGCTAGTTGCCCTCGGATATCTTCTGACTCTTAAAAATTGAACTAGAACTTTCAGTTTCCAATCAAATGAGCCCCCTCTGAATTTTATATGAGCATCCCTTTCATAAGAACCATATATGCCCCCAGGACAATACTTACTATGCCTATCCCCCAGGCTCTGGGGAGAGTTTTTGTTATATAATTTTTGAACAATTTCCAAAACAATGGCTATCTCAAAATTGTAGTGAATGGGTTTGGGGAAAAAAGAGCATGGGGGGGGGGCTAGTTTAACTCTCTTGACTCTTAAAAGTGAACTATAACTTTCAATTTCCAATCAAATAAGCCCTCTATGAAGTTTCTACAAGCATCCCTTTCATAAGAACCATAAATGCCCTTAGGCTTAGGGGGTATAACTTAGAACGCCTTCCCCTGTGCCCTGGGGGGTTCTATTGACACTGGATTTTTTCTTATCTAACCTTTGAACTATTTTTTACAAAATGTCTATCTTAAAATTTTCATCAGATGAACTTTGAAAAAGAAGGCGTGGAGGAGGGGGGGCTAAATGCCCTTGGATGTCTTTTGACTATTAAAAGTGAGCTCAAACTTTCAATATCAAATCAAATGAGCCGTCTCTGAAGTTTTTATGAGCATCCCTTTCATACAAACAATATATACCCCAGGGCATAACTTATAACGCCTGCCCTGGGGCCTGGGGGGTTGTGACAACACTTGAGTTTTCGTTATCTGACTTTTGAGCAATTTTTAACTTAATGTCTATCTCAAAATTTTATTGGATGCATTTGGGGTAAAAGGGGCATGGGGGGCTAGTTGCCCTCCAATCTCTTTTGACTCTAAAAACTGAACTATAACTTTCAATTTCCAATCAAATGAGCCATCTCTGAATTTTTTATGAGCATCCCTTCAATAAGAACCATATATTCCCCCAGGGCATAACTTACAACACCGGCCCTCAGCCCTGGGGGGCTGTGTTGACCCCTCAGTTTTCATTATAAGATCTTTGAACTATTTAAAAAAAAAGCTATCTCAAAGTTCTTATTGGATGGGTTTGAGGAAAAAAGGGCATGGAGGGGAGGGGGCTAGGTGCATTCCAATCTCTTTTGACTCTTAGAAAGTGAACTAGAACTTTCAATTTCCAATCAAATGAGCCCTCTTTGAAGTTAATACAAGCATCCCTTCCATAAAACCCATATATGCCCCCAGGGCATAACGTACAATGCCTGTCCCAGGCTCTGGGGGTTGTGTAGACACCAGAATCTTTGTTATATGATCTTTAAACTATTTTTAACAAAATAGCTATCTTAAAATTTTTATTGGATGCATTTGGGAAAAAGGGTTTGGGGGGGGGAGCTGGTTACCCTCCAATATCTTTTGAGGCTTAAAACGTGAACTAGAACTTTCAATTTCCAGTCAAATGAGCCCTCTCTGAAGTTTATATGAGCATTCCTTCCATTAGAACCATATATGCCCCCAGGGCATAACTTATAACCCTTGCCCCTGAAGACTGTGGGGGGAGTGTCCTGTTCAAACATGTAATTTTCCAGAACTTTCAACTACGTTGAACAAAATGGCTCTATCAAAATTTTGATTGGATGTGTTTGGGGAAATGGTGGGCATGGAAGGGGTGTCAGTTGCCTTAGAATCACTTTCAACTACTAAAAAGGGAACTAGCCATTTAAATTTCCAATCAAATGAGCCCTTTCTGAAGTTTCTACAACAACATTGTCTATACAAAACCTTATATGCCCCCAGGGCATAACTTACAACCCTTGCCGTGATAAAATGGCTATCTCAAAATTTTGATTGGATGTGTTTGGGGAAAAGGTGGGCGTGAGAGGGGGGTTAGTTGCCCTCCAATCACTTTCGACTATTACAAAGGGCACTAGCCTTTTGAATTTCCAATCAAATGAGCCTTTTTTGAAGTTTCTACAACAATACCTTCTATAGAAACTGTATATGCCCCCAGGGCACAACTTAAAACCCTTGCCCTGAGGGTTGTGGGGGAGTGTCCTCCTCAAAAACATATTTTCTATCGGAAATCAACTATGCTGAACAAAATGGCTATCTCAAAATTTTGATTGGATGTGTTTGGGGGAATGATGGGTGTGGGGGGGCTAGTTGCCTTTCAATCACTTTTAACTATTAAAAAGGGCACTGGCCCTTTGAATTTCCAATCAAATGAGCCTTTTCTGAAGTTTCTATGACAATGCCTTCTATAAAAACCTTATATGCCCCCGGGGCATAACTTAAAACCCTTGCCCTGAGGGTTGTGGGGGAGTGTCCTCCTCAAAAACATATTTTCTATCGGAAATCAACTATACTGAACAAAATGGCTATCTCAAAATTTTGATTGGATGTGTTTGGGGGAATGTTGGGTGTGGGGGGGGGGCTAGTTGCCCTCCAATCACTTTCGACTATTAAAAAGGGCACTAGCCCTTTGAATTTCCAATTGAATGGACCTTTTTTGAAGTTTCTATAACAACACCTTCTATAAAAACCTTATACACCCTGGGCATAACTTAAAACCCTTGCCCTGAGGAGTGTCCTCCTCAAAAACATATTTTCTATCTGGAAATAAACTGTACTGAACAAAATTGCTATCTCAAAATTTTTGATTGGATGTGTTTTGGGGAATGATGGGCGTGGGGAGGGGGGGCTAGTTGCCCTCCAATCACTTTTGAGTATCAAAAAGGGCACTAGAACTTTTGATTTCCAATCAAATGAGCCCCCTTTGAAGTTTCTACAACAACCACTTCCATATGAAGTGCCTCTGGGAAAAAAAATTATAAATAATAATAAAAAATTGGAGCTGCATGGCCTTTACTATAGGCAATGCTATAGCGTTTGCCTCTGAGGGATGAAAATTCTGTGTTACTTATGTCCTGAAGCCATCAAAACCTCTCTGATGTTTAATTGCATTATATACATATATTTAAACACTTTGAAATATGGTGGCTTATATAAATAGGAAAAGAGAATTATTACTATTTAGAATTGCAGAAAATAAAGTTCCTAGCAGCATTTACCCTCCCCCTAAGAAATTTCCTGTCAAGGCTGATGATAGTCTGCCTTGCCTTTTGTACTTCAGTGTGATTAGGCATGTGAATGTAACATTTTATGCTATATGGAGAAATATTGCATCATTGGTAAGTGCACTATTACCCCCCCCCCCCCACCCAGACCAATATTAAGGCCATAGACCAAAAATGTTCCTGGAAATCAAGAGGGATTATATATCAGCTTCCAACCCCCTTCCCCTCTACCCCAAACTCATTCTATATTAAATGGAAGGCCTAACAATAGTCAGGATATTTGACATTAAAATGCACTTTTTGAAGAATAAGCCCCCCCCACATACTCCCCTTTTTCATGATAGTTGATGTAATTTTACAGATCCCTGTGTATAATTCTATAGAATAGATAGAACATCAGTTTGCTCAAACAAGGCTTTAAAATAAATGTCAGTAACATTTTTGTGCAACAAGAAGGGAGATATCATCCTGCAGTACACTTATTCAGGCTTGATCTTGACCTCACCAGCTAAATTAGATCAATAGCCTGGATCATCCCTTAAGACTATTCAAAGAACAAGAATGTCAAAGGAAGGAAGATGTAGAGTTCTCTAGTTAAAGTGTTTAATATATGTTTCTTTATTTATTATGTTGCTTATATTATATTTTGTAGGTGCTTGGGTCACAATGGATGTTAATGCTTAGCTTTTCTGATGCTTGCTCATTTAATGCTTGATAGAATACACTACACCTTTAAATATTTGCCAGGGCTGCATCTGAAATTATGGGGGGTGTATTGTCAGAAAACCAGTCATGATATGTCCCATTTGGAATGAATTTGTTATAAGCATAGTAGGCTATTGGGGCTGTTGAGAAGGAAACTTGTTAAGAAAACAATTATATATGCAGAATAATTCTAGTTGATACATTTTGAATGCAATTCTACAATACTTTACCCCTAAACCACTCCCCTCCTCATTAATGTGCAAATATATAGCCAAACTTACATATTTCTAATTCTTTTCCATTTCTTGATTTTGTCACAGTTTGAAACAAGATACAGGTTGAAACAGGAGTGACACATGACAAAATACATGGGGAATATTTAATTTGGCCTATATATTAGCTCATTAAGGACTGTGGGGTAAAGTAGAGCAGAATTGTGGTCAAAATGTGTTAACTGCAATATTTATGTATATTATGAAGTATGAGTTGTTTTCTCAACATGTTGCCTTCTCAACAACACCTATTCTAGGCTTATACCATGAGTTTAAAATGAGGAATCTGAAGGTACTACTTTATCTAATTTACACATTTCCTTTAGATATGGTTATACACTTGATATTAACTCAAAAATAAAAGCAAACTCATAAAATCAGCCCTTTTGTACATAGCCTAGGACTATTGCTGGCCTGGTAAATATGGAGCGGTCCTTTTTATACACTTTCTGAACATAATAGGGCTGTTTTTTTCACTCATCAATGTGCTAAGATCTTACATCTTTTGTCAGAAAATGCTTAAAAGTGAAATCTTTGAACTAAGATCTTACATCTTTTGTTGTTTTTATGCAAAGTCTTCTCATCATTGTTCTATATGGCAGAAAGATGGCATCTTTCATGCTTTTGGCTAACATTAGTGAGCTGTAAGATCTTAGAACAAAGATGAGTTGAAATAACAATCATCTTTTCAGAAAGATCTTAGCAATAAAAAACAGCCCCAATAATTGCTTTTCCTGCAAATTCAGTTTAAATTCTTTTTTGGACCTTTGAAAATGATAATTTCTTTCTATGGTTTTTGAGTGTAAAAAGGGTTAAAAGATTGGTTTAAAACTTATTATTTCATTATAAAATCTATTTTATCAAAGTTATATAGGTCTAATCAGCAAGCATTGATTTCTCACAATTAAGTCAGATAACAAAATTGAAAACAAATTCACTATTTTTCTATCCACTATGTTTCTTCTGTTGGCTTTGATATTTTTTCAACATAAGGGTGAAATGGCAGTTTTTAAGTGGTCTAAAAGAATAATAAGAAAACATGGTAATATTGTTTTGAATTTTGTTATGCAACATATTCTTGACAAATCAATGTTTTTGAAATATACAGCTTTTAAAAAATGGATTTTTAATAAAATAGTAAGTTCAAAACAAAAGTTTTAACCAATTTTCATATTTGCAGGACAATATAATTGTCCTGCAAATATGTAAATAGTGATAATCCAACTGTGACATGAAGATTATCAGGTCAATGTTACCTGGTGACATCTACAGGTTCTTCAACCTTAGTTGCTAGAAGATGCAATTTAAGGTAATTTAGGTATCTACTGCAAAATACTTTATAACTTCAATTCAAAATCAATGGACACTGTCTGTTGATTTTGAAGTGAAGTTATAAAGTATTTTGCAGTAGGTTGCATCAAGACATGACTAATTGTAGACAGAGAAAAGCCAAGACAGATAGTTCAAGTAACTGAGAGGCAAATGTTTAAATGGCTGGGGCTGCATGGGTAGATGGTGGGAGTATGTCTTTACATATAAAAATGTAAAGAAATTATTCTTTTCAAGGGTCCTGAAAGGGCTTAAAATTGACTTTGCTGGAAAAGCAATTATTATATTCAGATAGAGCATAAATATGGCATAGAATGGTAGCCAATGTCCACTTTAGCCTATTTGCTGGTCAACTAGGCTATAAGAACTGCTCCATAGGCTATTTAGGCCTACTTCTGGTTCTGTCAGGGAGGCTGGGATGTAATTTTAATGGTAGTGATTATAATTTTTGGAGATGTAATTTAATTGGGAATATAATTTTATATTTCTTTCTATCTAGGCTCCTATCTGATTTATGTCCTAGCCAATGCTATAAGTTTAGGCTACCCAATAGGCCTATAGCCTAGCCTCATTGTCTCCAAACCGAGTAATCCTAGCATATTGTCTAAGATAATGCAGAAACAGGAACAATTAGCCTACCAGGAACCCCAAGTCTTTCATATCTTCCAAAGTAAGAATTTTCTTGACAATTAGACTTGTTTTAATCTTTTAAGTGTTTGAAATTGTACACATAGTTGCAAGGTTTCTGGCAGAATGTACAGCCCGAACCGGCACAATCACTAGCACAAACTAGCCCAAAAATAGTGAACGCTGTTTTAACCTTATTATGCCCTATTATAGAGCTAAAATGGGTAAAACGAAGAAAAAATTAAGTTGGAATTTCAGATAACCTTCACATAAATATGTATCATAAGTAAATTAAGCGCCCTGTGAACAAACAAAAATTACCACCCCTCCCCGTATGCTGTCGTAAAATTGACTAGTGCTAAAAAGGCAAATTGTCCTTGACACACTCGGTTTATTGCATGTATGATATGATCTTATTGAAAAACAGTGTTATGTAAACTTAAAAGAATACCTAGTAACAAACAGAAAGTTCACCTCTGTACTGTCTTCTTCTAAGCTTTTAGCTTACCATTGGTGAATTTATCAGATAAATATGCTTCATAGGCTCAGGGGTGATAATTAATAATAGGCACCACCCACTAAGTGGCTGTTTTTTTCTAGCAGTGAGAGAATAACCTTTATTTCATTTTTTGCTTTCAGTAAAGCGCTAGTCAAATTTATAATAGCAGAAGAAGAGAAGTGATAATTTTGTTCGTTTTGAGTTTCAACTTAGTTCTATCAGCCCATTTAATCCTTCAGACGTATATACCTCAGTAATATGCATTATTATGTATTTAATTTTTATCCATTATGTTCAAAACCTAGAGTAACAGAAAATCAGACTGAAATCATAATTACAGAAAGGCTTATGGTTACTCAAGATTAAAATAGGTGTAAACTCAGAAAAGGTCAAAAGGGCTAAGGAAATGTCAAAGCTTTCATTCAAGACCTCAAAAATTCTCGCATCTTCGCATCATTTTTATTGGGTGGGGTTAGGGGGAGGGGGGGGGGTAAGAGGGGTCCATATCCAGATAGTCAAGGGGTGTGGGATATATATTACTTTTTTCTCCACATTATTAGGGTTCAACTGCCCTTCCCCAAATGACTTCCTGGTCCTCTTATAACTAAGATGGACGAAAGCAACTGAAAACCCATTCTGTTTCTATCTTTTCTTTTGACATAGTTCATCTCACTGAACATGTGCTCCACGAAAGCTATATATATATATATATTATATATATATATATATATATATATATAATATATATATATATATATATATATATATATATATATTATATATATATATATATATATATATATATATATATATATATATATATATATATATATATATATATATTATATATATATATATATATATATATATATATATATATATATATATATATATATATATATAATATATATATATTATATATATATATATATATATATATATATATATTATATATATATATATATATATATATATATATATATATATATATATATATATATATATATATATATATATATTATATATATATATATATATATATATATATATATATATATATATATATATATATATATATATATATATATATATATATATATATATATATATATATATATATATATTATATATATATATATATAATATAATATATATATATATATATATATATATATATATATATATATATATATATATATATATATATATATATATATATATATATATATATATATATATATATATATATATATATATATATATATATATATATATATATATATTATATATATATATTATATATATATATATATATATATATATATAATATATATATATATATATATATATATATATATATATATATATATATATATACGCTTCAGCCGAGGGAATGGGTGCCATGGCTAGGGTTTTGAATACTTTAATTAGGCTTTTTGGCTCATATTTGAGTTGGGCTAGAGGCGGTGCAAATTTTTTTTCCTGGACACCACCTACCCTATGAACGGCTTTGTGTACAGTTACAATTAAGCTAGATAACTTTATCTTAATTTATCTCTGACTGCAAGTACCTCTCCTTGATTGAATTTTGAAACTAACAACGTCCACTTTGTCTGCTTGGCTACTTTTATTGTGATTGGATAACACTCAGAATACGAAGTTTAATTGTATTTTTCGTTAACTTTTCAATCTGAGTTGGTAACAAGGATGCATGTCTGGCTTTTAGAAGCCGGAAGTGAATGCTCAGAAAAAAGGTGTCAGTGTTATGCGTATATATTATGTTTATTGGAACCGTAAACGGTCTACATACTTTTATTTTCAAGGAATGGTGATGAAGATATGGGGTGGGGTACCCAAAAATGAGAAATGAGAAGGGGGTAACCACATTCCAAGACACATTATAATTATAATGTGGTCCAAGACTCCAAAAACGGTAAATGACCAAATAGATATAACAAACAGGATTTTTTTGGTTTCATGCAAATTCAATTTCTAGTCCAAAATTAGCACGATTTGAAACATTATAGCCCGAAAACTCACCCCGTGGGTTTTTAGTTACTTCTCCAGCGAGGTTGAAAATTTAATAGCCAAAAATTGAAAGCCAAAACGAGTTCCTGGAGCGAATTTTACGGCTTGTCACAGCTAAGTGCTATTCAGTACCATATCTATGTGTATGCCCTTCATAAATTTTCTAAAATAAAAAACACGGAAGCTATTAAGCGCTTAGACAAAGAAAAAAGCTATCTTAATAGTCAGAGTCAATTTACAAAAGACCACTTTCAAGATAATATAATATGATAATATCAAGTTTGGTAGTTATGCAAGATTCAAAACTATAAACAGATTTGGAAAATTAAGCTTAATATTAAAGACGTAACATAAAGACTTTACTTATTGTACTAAGTTCGGGATAGCTTTTTAATCCTTAATAAATCACTTAGTGTACCTAAATACAGGTACATACATAGGACACATACACATTGTATGCAATGTAGTTTGCTCTTAAAGTGGTTAATATTGATTCTTTGGCGTTGAAAATGGTATCCCAGCCGTCGACATAAAAGAAAATGATTTTGGGTGCCAACGAGGTCTATAAATTAACCCAGTTTCTTATGTGAAACTTTTGAAATGTGGTATAAGTTGTTCTACGTGTATCTATGTATTGAAAAATAACTAATATCAAACAGTGGAATTTTACATTTACAAAACAGTGGAATTTTACATCTACAAAAATGTGGAATTTTACATTTTTTGCCAGAAGAAAGATCACGGATGCGTGTTTATTTGTTTGTTTGTTTGTTTTTTTTTTTTTCCCCAGGGTTGATCGTATCGACCCAGTGGTCCTAGAATATCGTGTGAGGGCTCATTGGAACGGAAATTAAAAGTTCTAGTGCCCTTTTTAAGTGACCAAAAAAAATGGAGGGCAACTAGGCCCCCTCCCACGCTTATTTTTTTCCCAAAGTCACCCGATCAAAATTTTGAGATAGCCATTTTGTTCAGCATGGTCTAAAATATGATAAATATGTCTTTTAGGATGACTTAATCCCCGAAGTTCCCAGAGGGAGGGCTAAAAGTTATGAACTTTACCCAATGTTAACATATAGTATTGGCTATTGGGAAGTATACAGAAGTTTTCAGGAGGTTTTTTTCTGGTAGTGGGAGGGAAGGGTGGGGTCGGTGGTTATGTTGGAGGATCTGTTCATGAAGGAAGTTTTCATGGGGGAAGGGAAATTGCCATGAAGGGGGCGCCGGACTTGCCAGCATTATTTATTGGTTATTGGGAAGTATACAACCATTTTCAGGACGGATTTTTTCTGGAGGGGGGGGGGGGCTAGACGAGGGGGTTAATCTTGAGAATATTTCCATGGAGGATGTTTCTTTGGGGTAAGGGAAATTTCTATGAAGGGGGCGCCGGATTTCCAAGCATTATTTAAAAAACGATCAGAAATTAAATAAAAAAAAACAAGTTTTTTCAACTGAAATGTAAGAAGGAATATTAGAACTTAAAACGAACAGAAATTATAACGTATGTGAGGGGGTTCTCCCCCAAGTCAATACCTCGCTCTTTACGCTACAGTTTTTTTTTAGTGCTTTCAAAAGAGCTATCTATTCTAATTAAACGGCCTTTGTGATTCAGGGGTTTGTGAATCAAATTTTTTTTAACTTTGACGTAAAGAGCGTGGTATTGACTAAGGGGAGAACCCCCTCATATACGTAATAACATATACGTAATAAAAAAACAATAAAAAAAACAAGCGATACGGCTCAATAGTAATCGAAACTTTTAAAAACGGAATTTTGATGTCAATAAATGTATCAAAAGAATGTGTTTATAATGCTGATTCTAAATATATAAATTTTATTAAGTTTAGTATTACTCATCAAAGGCTACGAGCCTGAGAAAATTTACTCGATTTTTTAAAGAGGGGGGAAACATCCCCTGCATTAACTAAAAAAACGATCAGAAATTAAATAAAAAAAACAAGTTTTTTAAACTGAAAGTAAGGAGCGACATTAAAACTTAAAACGAACAGAAATTATTCCGTATATGAAAGGGGCTGTCCCCTCCTCAACGCCTCGCTCTTTACGCTAAAGTTTTTTATTGTTTTAAAAAATAAAGTTGTGAGACAGAGTCAAACTTTAGCGTAAAGAGCGAGGCGTTGAGGAGGGGACAGCCCCTTTCATATACGGAATAATTTCTGTTCGTTTTAAGTTTTAATGTCGCTCCTTACTTTCAGTTTAAAAAACTTGTTTTTTTTATTTAATTTTATTCTGAAGTAAAACTGTTGTACTTTTGAAAACATCGACCGGTCGATAAGGATCCACGAGATCCTACAAGATTAAACACTTAAAAATGAATAAGTATGGAGAAACTCGTTTTGTCCACATTTATTGATATTCTCAATATTAAAGGTGAAAATATGTATCGAGATGCTTTTTGTTACACAGTTAGAGATTGATACCGGAGCGTAAAACATTTTTTAAGGTTGTGGGACTGTTTTTCATGGACAGCAGTGTGATGTTTTAACACTTGCCGATGTGTCTGGTACAGAGAACAATTCTCAGTAACGATGCAATGAAGCTTTCGAAAATGGAGCACAGCTCATCAAGAGTATATGCTGACAAAATGAAAGCCCTTTTTATCCTTTTATCTATGTTTAAAGACAAAATAGAGAAAAGATGATTCATAACATAAACGCTTGCGTTATCATCTTCATAGAACTTTGGTGGCTTATGAACGTTCTATAATAAATCTTCACAAATAGCAAAGTCAGGAAAATCACAGACAATTGGAGAGCAGTCTATTCTACCAGCTATAACGGAGGTCTTCATCAATATAATGCACAAGCCTGCATTTGATACTATAAAAAGAATTTCTTTTGAGCGATATTACCGTTTTGAGACAAATATACGAGATGGGTCATGACGTGGAAAATGTCATGAAAATATGTATCGAGATGCTTTTTGTTACACAGTTAGAGATTGATACCGGAGCGTAAAACATTTTTTAAGGTTGTGGGACTGTTTTTCATGGACAGCAGTGTGACTGTTTTAACACTTGCCGATGTGTCTGATACAGAGAACAATTCTCAGTAACGATGCAATGAAGCCTTTGAAAATGGAGCACAGCTCATCAAGAGTATATGCTGACAAAATGAAAGCCCTTTTTATCCTTTTATCTATGTTTAAAGACAAAATAGAGAAAAGATGATTCATAACATAAACGCTTGCGTTATCATCTTCATAGAACTTTGGTGGCTTATTAACGTTCTATAATAAATCTTCACAAATAGCAAAGTCAGGAAAATCACAGACAATAGGAGAGCAGCCTATTCTACCAGCTATAACGGAGGTCTTCATCAATATAATGCACAAGCCTGCATTTGATACTATAAAAAGAATTTCTTTTGAGCGATATTACCGTTTTGAGACAAATATACGAGATGGGTCATAACGTAGAAAACGTCATGAAAATATGTATCGAGATGCTTTTTGTTACACAGTTAGAGATTGATACCGGAGCGTAATACATTTCTTAAGGTTATGGGACTGTTTTTCATGGATAGCAGTGTGACTGTTTTAACGCATGAAACAGTGTGAAAACAGTGTGACTGTTTTTGAGACAAATATACGAGATGGGTCATGACGTGGAAAACGTTTTATGCAATTTCTCATATAAAAACAGATTGTTCTCTCCATTGGACGAGTCGGCCTTACCCAGCAACGAGACTCTGTTGTTAGAGTGTTTTGTATATATTAAGGGTGCTCAGTAGCACTACCTAAGTCAAACCCAAAGTGGGGTCTATATGTTATTATTCTTCTTTTTTTCTCCAAGCATTTTATACAGAAGGAGTTTTCGTAAAAGCTTCGGAGGGAGCTGGTTCAATTGGAAATTAAAACTTCTAGTGCCCTTATTAATAGTCAAAAGTAATCGGACGGCATGACTCACTTTTTATTTCCCCATATGTATCCGATAAAAATTTTGAGATCAGCCAATATGCTCAGGATAGTTGAAAGGTTCAATAACTATGCCTTTGGGGTGACACGGCCCTTGGAGCAAGAGCTGTAAGCTATGGAATTCACCTATTGTTTACATACAGTATTTGTTGTTTGTAAGGGAGGGGGCCTTTTTAATCCTTGGAGTTCAAAGAGGCAAAAGGATTTTAAGGCGAACCTTTCAGGGAATGTTGAGGGGAGCGTTGAACTAAATAAAAAACAAAAAAAAAATGCATGCAAGTTGTCAAAAGGACATATCCCAGGAACCGCTTAGGGTGTTAGATTGGAACTTTCAAGTAATAATGAAGGGAAGTTCAAATGACCAAAAGGCAATATGTTTCCTCTTCTACTACTAATACTATTACTGCTGCTACTACTTCGACTACTACTACTACTGCTACTGCTAAAACTACTACTAAGGCTATGGATATTAAAGTAAAAATTCCAGGGAGTGTTTAGGGAGAAATTGAACTAAATCAAAGTACACAATGTGCATGCAGGGAGCCAAAAAGGCGTATCAGCAATATCCTAGGAGTGGCTTAGAGCGTGAAGTGAAGCTTACAGGGTAAGTCAAGGGAGACATTGAACTAACTGAAAGGTACTATGTGCACATTACTGCTACTACTACTGCGAATATTTATAGATATTCGCAAAGCAGTCGATACAGCTGGCTTTCAAACTCTGCTAAGTCGGATGGAGTCGTTAGGTGTCCGCGGAAAGTGCTTAAAGTGGTTTGAAAGTTATCTCACAGGGAGTTCCCTCAAAGTAGTGTTGAATGATGTGGGCTCAGCACCATTTCCAGTGACATGTGGAGTACCACAAGGATCAGTGTTAGGTCCGCTGCTTTATCTCATCTATGTTGATCTCATGCGTCTTTATTTGAAAGATGTGTGTCTTATCTCGTTTGCTGATGATACCGTTTTAACTGTGTTTGCCTCATCTGTGAAGGGCCTGGTGAGAAAAGTGAATCTCGTATTTGAAAGGCTGGAGATTTTCACTTCATTAAGTCTATTGTGTGTAAATGTTCGCAAGACACTTTTAATGACGTTTTGTAGAGTTGGAACACCACTGGATGTGTCTGGCTAGGTAACTTTATGTGGTAATCTAGTTCAGCAAGTTTATGATCCCCGCTACCTTGGTTTATATCTTGATTGCCATCTGGCATGGAAGTGTCACAGTGACGCAATTTCATCAAAAATTGCCCGTGGGATAGGAATACTTCGACGTCTGCAGCACTTTCTTCCTCAAAGAATACTTTTAACTATATTATATTCGTTGGTTTATTCATATATCTCCTGCCTTCTATGGAGACGTAATTTCTTATGCAACTATAGAAGAGCGCAAGTTCTACGAAATAAATCTGTTAGAACAATCGGTAGGTATGTCCAGGATGTACATGACAGATGTGCTTGTTTTAGGTACCTGAAGCTCCTTAATGTAGGTCAGATAAGAGACTACCAAGCTGCAGTATTTGTGTTTCAGTGTAAGAACGGATTAACCCCTGATGTTTTTAAGAATTTTTACCAAATTAATAGTGACCTGCATAATTATGGAACTAGGCAAAGTGATAATATAGTTGTTGATCTGCGTCATGGTACCAGGTCTTCATTTTTTTCGTATCCGTATTTGTATTCGTTTAATCAAATAGCTGTCGTAGCAAACAAAACTGAACGCTAAATTATGCTATTTTTACAGTCGTTTAAGAAAAAAATATCACTTATTTAGTACACTAACAAAATATGGTACGAAGGAATTTGCAAATCTGATCGTTCGGCACTTGACGGGTTGTTCGGCACCTTTGCGCACGATATTGTCAACGTGCAGTTTAAACGAGCTAGTCTTTTTTGGTTTAGGTATACGGTTTCTGTTCTTCGACGTCCAGCATAAAATGTTGTGATCAGATTTTGCAAGTGGTCCTAAGGAAAATCGCGGTTCATAGTACTCTTCGAGATTTGTCAGTATGAGGTCTAGTATCCTTCCACTTTTATGAGTGGGAACATCGACAACTTGTTTAAGGTCCAACACACGTGAAATCCATTTTTTGTCGGTTAAGTTGAAGTCTCCTGCTATGACAAACGCTGGATTCCTGTACTGTTTCCAAAAACTGTCAACTTGATATTGCAGATACGTCACTAATTCTCGCCTATTATGATTCTCTGCTATTATGATGCATGAGTAAGTCCTTGGTAGCCCCTTCGGCTTGCACCAGAGCCAGATTGTCTCGTGGCACGAATCTGAGGGGATACCAAGTTGTTTGCATGGTAAGTCTCCGTGGCAATAGATTCCTACGCCACCTCCACGTCGGTTGTCCTCTCTATCGCGTCTGGTATTAAAAAAGTTCAGATATCCTTGTATTACACCCGTTTCGGTTGTCATATCCCAGCATTCAGTAATTACTGCTAATGGTGCTAAGTTTATGCGCAAGGCAAGTTCTAATTCTTCAACCTGGTTGGTTAGGGACCGGGCGTTGCAAAGAATCAGGTTTGGAAGATATGTCTTGGCACTCAGCGTTACAGGTTTTAGTACGGGAGGGAACTATTCGAGGGGAGGGGGTCCACAGGATTATCAGGAGAGTAAGGTGAGAGTAGGTTTCATTTTCAATAAAACACCTGGGTCCATAAGTATGGAATGAGCTACCATTGAGCATTATAGCGGCAGAACATGCACCTCAATTTAAAAAGAATTTAAAAGATTATTTGTTGGGGGAAATTTTGTTAAATTTTATCAGGGCTGGTAGGTTGGGTAAGGGAGGAAGAGGAGCTGGAGAGGTGAGGGTGGGCTGGGAAGGTAAGGGTGGGTAGAGGATAAGTTAAGGTTGGAAGGGCAGGGTGGGGGAAGGGAGAGGGAATTGAGCATAATGAGTGATGGAGATTGGATTTGTTATTATTATTTTTCTTTTATATTTTATTTATCTATTATGATTTTTAATTCAGTTATTTATTTATTTTATATTTATCTATTTTTATTTTTTTTTCTATAGATTAAAGTTTACCTATTTTTGATTTATTTATAATAGTTTTAATTAAATAGCTGAGGTTTATGTAAATAGTTGAGTTAATAGGTAAGTAGTTACGTGAACTTTCGCGCAATCGCAAACCTCCATAGGTTTTCTCCAGCGTGAAAAAGTTGTTTAATTTATTTATTTGTTTATGAATGTGGATTAATAAACTTATGAACTTACTACAGCTACTACTGAGGCTAAGGGCATTAAGGTGAAACTTTCAGGGAACATTTAGGGGGACTTTGAACTAAATCCAAACGCACTATGCAGATATAGGTTGTTGAAAGGATATCTAAAAACAAAAAAAAAAAATTTTAAACAAGAAAAACGGGTTTTAATTTTCTATAAAGCAGTGAAATACAAAACAATTAATTATGCACAAAAGCTCCGAATATTTCGGCCCCACATCCGGGAGCCTTTCTCAACGGAAAAAAAATAAATAAAATAAATAAAAAAAAAAAACAAAAAACTTAACTTACATCACAATACTAAACACATAAGAGAAAGAAAAAAAAACAAAAGAAAAAATATAAATAAATAAGAAACAAAACTCACATATTAAATAAACACTTCCATGCACTGGAAGTGTTCCATTAATATGTGAGTTTTGTTTCTTATTTATTTATATTTTTTCTTTTGTTTTTTTTTTCTTTCTCTTTATGTGTTTAGTATTGTGATGTAAGTTAAGTTTTTTGTTTTTTTTTATTTATTTATTTTATTTTATTTTTTTCCGTTGAGAAAGGCTCCCGGATGTGGGGCCGAAATATTCGGAGCTTTTGTGCATAATTAATTGTTTTGTATTTCACTGCTTTATAGAAAATTAAAACCCGTTTTTCTTGTTTAAAAATTTTTTTTTGTTTTTAATGGAAAAGCAGTGTGGTCTAAGAAATTATTTATGAAAGGATATCTCACAAGAACCTTAGTAGCGGCTTAGAATATCAATTGAAACTTTCATGACATATTGAGAAAGATGTTGAATTAATCAAAAGGTACCATTTTCATACTACCATTATTGCTACTACTACTACTGTTATGACTTTTTATATTGCTGAGGCTAAGGTTATTATCGTGAAAGTAATTTCTTGAACCACATTGGCATGTCATAATATAAAGAAGAAACGAAAAAAATGTTTTTTTTAAGCCCAAACGAAAATACTGAAAAAAACACACAAAGCGAATATTTTGAGAGGACAACGACCTCTCTTCTTCAGTGCAAACCAAAAAAAAAATGTATTTAAGGAAAATGCCAAAAAAAGACAAAGAAAAAAAATAAAGCAAACGCGGAAAGTCAATGCGAAAGTCAATGTAGTTGTTCACTATTATCTGTCGACGGCAGTTCAAATTTTTGGATTCTGTACAAATTGCGGATATTGGTAAATGACTCACTTCATGGTTGTTAGGTATTTGGTTTTAATTCTTCTAACTTTGGCTTTTATTGAATTATATATATCTTTTAATTTTGGTTTTTTCGTTGGTTTTTATTGGCCTTCTTTTTGGTTTTCAGGGAATGTTGAGGGAAATAATTCTACCAAATTTTGAGGGGACGTTAAACTAAATCAAAAGACACTACATGCTTGCAGGTTATCAAAAGGGCACATCAGCTATATTTCAGCAATAGCTTAAAGCATTAAGTAAAACTATCAATGCATGTTGGGGAGATTATGAACCAACAACAAAAGCATAATGTTGATACTAATACTGCTACCGCTATTAATACTACTACAGCTGTCACAACGATGACCCCCATTGCAGTTTTTGTTACTATAAAACTAAATCAAAGGGTGCTATGTGCTTGCTGGTTGTCAACAGAATGGATCTAGGGGTGTTACATTGGAAATTTTAGAGCGTGTTATTGGAGATGCTGAAGAAATCAAAAGCCACTATGTCGATCTAAATTTGTATCCAAGTATGAGGGTATTAGATTGAATCTTCCAGAAGTACTATAGCTACTACAGCAGATTTTACTACAACTGCTACTACTACAACTACTACTTATGCTAATACTATTACTGTTACTATTACTACTACTACGATTACAACTACTACTACTACTGCTACTGCAACTATTTTTGACTGCAACTGTGAATATTTACGAATATGACTGCTAGCATTTGTGACTATCTGCGACTGACTACTTGCTACTGTGACTCCATTTACTTTTGACTGCAACTGTAAGTATGTGGAACTGCAATCGTGACAACATGGGACAGCGACTGCAAAAACTAATCCCGTCTGCAGCTACTTGCGACTGTGACTGTAGGTGCTTGCAACTGCGACTGTAAATACTTGATGCAATAGCTGTGACTACTAACAACTGTAACTACTTGAGACCGCTACTTCGTCTTCTTGGAATTACGACTGTGGCTACTTGCAACTGCAACTACTGTTACTACTACTAATATGCTACTGCTACTACTACAACTACTACAGCAACTACTATTACTACTTCTACTACCACTACTGCTACTACTACTACAACTACTACTACTACTGCTGCTACTACTACTACTACTACTACTGCCACTGCTACTACTACTACTACTACTACTACTACTACTACTACTACTACTACTACTACTACTACTAACAACTACTACTACTAACAACTCACCGCAGCACCAAGCCACCTGAGGCCAACACAGCTACGCACGATCCTCCTCCACCCCAATCTATTCAAAGCCTCCCTTTTTACACCCGCCCACGAAGTTCCCATTTCCTTTAAATCTTTCTTTATGAAATCCTCCCGCCCCAGACGGGGACGACCCGCTTTCCGTTTAGCCCTAGATGGTTGGCCGAAAAGAACAATCTTCGGCAATCTGTCATCCTTCATCCGCACAACGTGCCCTAACCACTTCAACCTTTCTTTCATTATAGCCCTAGAGAGCGGTATTGAACCACATTTTTCGTATAGCCTATTGTTTGAAATACGGTCAGTCAGCCGGGTACCCAGAACAATCCTTAAGCAATTTCTCTGGAAAACATCTAGCAAATCTTCATCCGCTTTTCGGAGCGTCCATGCTTCAGAGCCATATTTGACCACTGTCATCACTGTAGCTTCTAATATTCTAATCTTGGTTAGCAGACTTATCTTCCTATTCTTCCAGACTTTTTTTTAACTGTGAAAAAACACCCTGAGCCTTGGCTATTCTATTTTTAACATCTTCACTGCTCCAACCATCTTTACTAATAATACTACCAAGGTAAGTGAAGCTGCCCACCTGATCAATCTTTTCATTACCCAACGTCACCTTTTCATCTTCACTTATTCCTAGCCTTAGTGACTTTGTCTTCCTAACATTAATTTTCAAACCAATTCTAGCACCCTGAACTCGCAAAACCTCTAAAACTTCATTCATTTTGCTCACACTTTCATCTAGGGTGCTTAAATCATCAGCATAATCCAAGTCCAGGAGACTTTTTCCTCCCCATTTGATTCCGTGGTCTCCCATTGCCTTTCCTGTGCTCCTTAAAATAAAGTCCATCAAAATAATCCATATAAAGGGTGATTAGTGCTCGTACATAGCACTAATCACTTTAATGTATTTGTCTGGTATACCATACAAGGATAAAACCTTTACTAAAGCTCTTCTATCAACAGAATCGAACGCTTGCTCGTAATCTATAAAACTGAGGACCAAAGGTGTTTGAAAACTCAGGCACTTCTCAATTATTAGCCTAAGAGTGAAAATTTGGTCGACACATCCTCTACCTTTTCTAAACCGCACTGCTCTTCTCTTAAAACTTTGTCTACGGCATCTCTCAGTCTAAAAAGTATCATATTACTAAGTAATTTACTACCTACAGAGACCAGACTAATGCCTCGATAATTACCACACTCACTTTTATCACCTTTCTTATAAAGTGGCTTAATTAAGGTTTTCCTAAAATCGTTAGGTACTTTCCCTTTTTCAAAAATCATATTCATAATCTTCAATAACTTATTTCTAACCTCAGAGCCACCATATTTAAGAAACTCATTTACCACCCTATCAGCACCTGGAGCCTTATTATTCTTTAATCCTTTTAGTACTGTTGCTAATTCCTCCTCACAAAACAAATCTTCTTTCACATCCAAAGTATCACAAACTTTTTCATTTTCCTCTATATTTTTTCCTGCAACTCTATCTCGGTTAAGCAAATTCTCAAAATGTTCGGCCCATCTCCCTTTAGTTTTTTCCTTACCGCTAATTGCAACCCCATTCCTATCTTTAACTGGGATGAGTCCGGATTGACTACTCCCTCTCAATTCGTTAACGTGCCAGTACAATATTTTACTATTATGCCGTCTAGCTGCATCTTCCAGATCCTCGGCAATTTTATCCATGGCCTCCACTTCACACCTCCTTACTTCATATTTTAATGCTTTCTCCACTCTCTTTACATTTCTTTTGTTTTCATACGATCTATCACTCAGATAATTCTTGTACAAGTCCTTTCTCCTTTCTATGAAACATAAAGCTTTTTCACTAATATTCTTAGCTGCAGTTCTAGCTTTCTTCCCTAATACACCTTCAGCAACTTCACAAATTATTTTTCTAAAATTATTCCAACCATCTTCCACATTATCAAATTTTAAACTCTCAAGTCTAGTATTCAACTGTTCCTGGAAAGTTTCTCTCAAATTCTCATCCTGGAGTCTACTAACATCATAACTTCCCGGAAGGTAATTACCCTTCCGATATTTCAGCTTTAAATTAACCCTTGAAACTACTAGATGGTGATCTTTACTTTTAACATCAATAACAGCACTCCTATATACCCTAGTATCTTGTATTGATCCTGCCAGTCTTCGGTTTACTATACCATAATCAATAACGTTTGCTGTCTTACCATCACGTGAATACCATGTTAGCTTATGAGCCATTTTATGACCAAACACCGTATTGGTTATAACTAGATTGTTATACCTACAAAATTGCAAAAGTCTGTATCCATTACTGTTTTCTTTTCCTACACCAAATTTACCTAAGCTGGGATACCATCTATCCTTATTTCTACCAACCTGGGCGTTAAAATCTCCCAGTAATAACATCATATTTCTACCTGGGACCTTGTCTATTTGCTCCTGTAACTGTAAGTAAAATTCATCTGAGTCACTAGTATCTCCATCAGTCGGTTCTACAGGGGCGTATACTACTATAACTGATACCCTGAACTTTCTAGTCATAAAATGAGCAATTAGTATTCTATTATTAATACCTTCCCAGCCTAAACAAGACTTAGCAGCTTCCTTATTCATCATGAGCCCTACTCCCTGTCTATGTACCCCATCCTTCCTGCCTGAGTAAACAAATTCTATATCACCTAATTTCATGCTTCCTACCCCTGGGATATGAGTTTCTGAAACTCCTAATAAATCCAGTTCGAATCGTCTGAATTCGTCAGTCAAAATGTCGATACGATAGTCATTTTTTAATGTCGTAACATCCTCCCTTAAAAATATCAAAAAACAAATTTTTAGCCTTAAAAGAACCTTTTATTAATTAACTGATAGGTTTCATTCATTTATGGATAAAAATATAAAAATTAAACTTAGAAAAAATGAATAAGTATGCATCAAAAAATGAACCAAAAAATTAACCAGATAACATTCCAAGTTCCAATTTTCATGTTCTTTAAATCATTGAAATTATTTTCGCCTCAGGAAAAGCAATGATCCCGGATACCAGTGCAGGACGGGGATCACATATCTTCTCAAGTCTACACCGAAGTGCTTAAGCCGGCTTAGAATCGGACAGCAAGAAGTCCCTGGGACCTCCATGAATGGAGGCTTTGTGCAATCCTGGGCCCATCTTGGTCATAACATGGTTTTCAGCACTTGGCTGATGCTCTTCTATCAACGAGAGTCGAAATCCTGCACAGACATTCTCAAGCCTATTACCTCCGACTCATTATATATTCATGCCTACAAATATTATGCTACTACGGGGAAGCAACCCATAATAGATAAATTAGCTAGGAAGAGGTTATTCAGCCCAAAGACGCCCATCAAAACATACCAAGCCCAGAAGAATTGTCCATTAGTCAGAATCCCGTGCCAATGCTGTGTCGTTTACTAGGCTATAATTTCCTCGAGGGGCGCCACTCCTCAAGTGGGAATAGAGTTGATCGCAAGGTCCCCAGTCTTGCAGGTACCCCGAAAAGGTCGAGGCAACCCTTTGCAGAGGCCGTTGTCCATAGATCTGGATCTTACGCCCTGCCACAGTTGTCCTCCTATAGAGGATCCTCCCGCGATGGTGTTCTGCATCACCATGCAATTTAACCCATTACTGGGAGAAGGTTTGCAACTCATGGGACTTGTGGACAAACCAGTGGGTCCTTTTGAGCGTACATTTGAGGGGCCTTCTTCCTCCTCCGCCTGTATTTATGACCCCGAGCGAGGGTGTCCCAGATTCTATTATTGACCCCCAGGGACAAGGTCCACCCTTGGTCCGTGCCTCCTATGGAGGTACCCAAACACGCAAACTACTTATAAATATATATAACTCACTGAATATATAAGTTATATACAGTAATATATAACTCACTGACATATTTAACCTACTAATTATAAATATATATAACTCACTGAATATATAAGTTATATAGAGAAATATATAACTCAGTGACATATTTAACCTACTACTTATAAATATATATAACTCCCTGACTAGGCCTATATAAGTTATATACAGAAATATATAACTCACTGACATATTTAACCTACTACTTATCAATATATATAACTCACTGACTAGGCCTATATAAGTTATATACAGAAATATATAGCTCAGTGACATATTTAACCTACTACATATAAATATGTATAACTCACTGACTAGGCCTATATAAGTTATATACAGAAATATATAATTCACTGACATATTTAACCTACTACTTATAAATATGTATAAATCACTGACTAGGCCTGTATAAGTTATATACAAAAATATATAACTCACTGACATATTTAACCTACTACTTATAAATATATATAACTCACTGAGTATAAAAGTTATATACAGAAATATAGAACTCACTGACATATTTAACCTACTACTTATAAATATATATAACTCACTGACTAGGCCTATATAAGTTATATACAGAAATATATAACTCACTGACATATTTAACCTACTACTTATAAATATATATAACTCACTGACTATAAAAGTTATATACAGAAACATATAACTCACTGACATATTTAACCTACTACTTATGAATATATATAACTCACTGACTAGGCCTATATAAGTTATATACAGAAATATATAACTCACTGACATATTTAAACCACTACTTATAAATATATATAACTCACTGACTATAAAAGTTATATACAGAAATATAGAACTCACTGACATATTTAACCTACTACTTATAAATATATATAACTCACTGACTATAAAAGTTATATACAGAAACATATAACTCACTGACATATTTAACCTACTACTTATAAATATATATAAATCACTGACTAGGCCTATATAAGTTATATACTACTACTACTACTACTACTACTGCTAGTACTACTACTACTGCTACTACTACTACTACTACTACTACTACTACTACTACTACTACTACTACTACTACTACTACTACTACTACTACTACTACTACTACTACTACTACTACCACTACCAATACTACTACTACTACCACTACTACTACTACTAATATTTCTACTACGAATTATACTGCTACCAAGTCAAGCTCAGGACGAGCCAAGACTAACACTAAGGAAGTAAGAATGTATCAATTATTGTGATTTCTGTTTGTTTTGGGATTTCTTTATTTACTGGTAGTGATTTATGGTAGTTTTACGCTTTGTACTTTGTTTATGCTCATCTTCAGTTTAGTCTACCTCTTCACTTTTCTTTGAAAAACTTCTTTCGTGGAAGAAATTTTTCAAAGTGACAGTCTTTTTCATTGGCTAAGAAAAAAATATCTAAAATCTTTTCCGTTTTTCTCTATAAGAATCCAGATTTGGCTTACAATTTACATGTTGGACAATATTTTGCAACAATAGTACTACTACTACTATTGCTAATACTACAAAAACTGCTACTACTTATATCTCAGGAAAAACTCAGTGGAGTTACGTTGGAACTTCAGGGTATGTTCTTGGGATGTAAAAAAAAATCAGAAGACACTCCGTGCATCGAATTTTGTCCAAATAGCATGTCTGTAACGGCTAAGGGTTCTAATTTAAAATTGTCAGAATATTTTGAATAGGAAACTGAACTAAATCAGATCAAACTATGTGCATTTAAGGCTGTCAAAACGGGGCATCTGCGATATCTTGGGAAAGGTTAAGGGAATTAAGCTGCAACTTTCAGGGTATGTGGAGGGCGGGGTGACTGATTAATCTGCTCTTACGCTCAAAGTCAGCATAATGGGGGTTAGAGTTCCATCAGTCCAGTAAAACCCCAAAGATAAGACAAATTTCCAACCTATATATTTGAATCTTTTTCTCCGAACCAATCCATCGAAAGTATAATGGTTCAATCGTGGTTAAAAATTGTTGCAAAATATTGTCCAACATATAAATACTAAGCCAAAATCTTGATTCACATAGAGAAAAACCGAAAATTCTTAGATGTTCTTTTTTAAAACCAATGAAAAAGAGTATTTTGGCTAAAAACGATTATAAATTAATCCAAAAAAATGTTTTCCATAAAATAAGTCTTTCAAAGAAAAGTGAAAAGTGTAAAGGAACAATAAATCAGTATCAATAAATAAATGAACGTCGAAAGAACAAAAATTACAATAAATACTACTATCGTATTCCACTTAGTGGAATAGAAATAATCTTAGTGGATTAGAGGAATAACCAAGCTCTGTTTTGAGTTTGACTTGGTTATTTATTGCAATTCCTGCTCATTTTGGGATCAGTTTATTTGTTGATATTGATTTACGTTAGTTGTGCACTTGAAAATTATTTATTGACTTTATTTCTGTTCATCATTGGTTTAATGTAGTTATTTTCTTTTGTTTGAAAGACCACCTTTGTGGAATTTTCTGAAACTTAAAAAAAAATGAGAGCAGCTTTTTTATACATATTTAGAGACAGATATAAGAGGAAAGTTGATTTTTTTCAAGCCATGGAACGTTTTTTATCAGCAAAGCTATTCAACAGAATAACAAAATTTCTGTTGTGACTGAAGGTGCACCATCTATGGTTGGTCGTCACCATGTCTCTATAGCTCATATAAAGGGACAAATGCCTGAGGTGCTGGTTATCCTTAAGTGATTCCCATGGAGTATTTAGTAGTAAAAAATCCTGAGTCCTAATTAGAATTAGTCTTTACAATATGTTACAAATTCTTTTAACCAAATTTGAAGGAATTTCCTGAACTCTCACTTATTTGCTCAGCTATGTGATAAAAATAACGAAGTCTTTATTCGATTATTCCTGCACACTTAAGTTTACAGGCCATCAAAAGGCTCTTGCGTAGCAACATTTTCAGTTATTTTTAAATCTATATTGGAGATTTTGCAAGAAAAAGGTCCGACCTTGAAACAAAAACCAAAAAGTCGTAAAACAGATATTCATTACTTAATTGATATGTTTTCTATGACTAAACAAGTTAAATTGTAGCCTCAGGCTGAAGATCTTAGCTTAACTTATCCTTTATGGAAGACTCCAGTAGGATACTATGTTTTGGTCTGTAAGCGATCAGAATTGCAAGATTCAGTAACGAAAAATACCTTTGCACTTTTAAAGGTGGGAAGATGGCTACAGCCTAAAGGTCCCACACTTGTGTAAACTAGAATTTCTCTAAGACCTTCAATTCACCAAAATATAACAGCTTGAAAAGTTGAAGAAGATATGCTAGATGTTTACCCGAATAGCTGTTTAAGGATAGCTTACTTATTCGCTTGGTTATAGGTTTGATTGACTTTGAATAAGAATAAGCATTGCGAAAATGCAGTTCGGTCCAACTTTTTAGGACTAAAATGAAAGAAAGGAAAAAGTCACTAGGCCACGTTTGAAGCATGAAGTATGATAGATCGCTCCAACTTTGAAATTTTTTAGCATTTTGGGGTACAAGAAAAGCTCATGTAGCTTCAGTAGCAGATTTAGAGGGGGGGTGAGGGGTTGCGTGCCCCCCCCCTCCGAACATAGTCTAAAGTACTGTAATTTACCTAATTAACGAAAGTTTGCGTTAATTAAACTTGCTCCTAACGTAAGTTTATCGGATCAACCTATTTTGCGCCCCTCCCCCAAAAAAAATCTGGATCCGCCACTGTGTAGCTTTGTCGGCCTTTGGTGGCAGAATTTTACTATGAGTTGTTAAAAGTAGTAGCACTGTCATGCCATAACAGCAACTGCTCAAAATAAGAATTTAAATTTAAAATAAAATTCCTTAGCTAAATACGTAAAAATGATTCGCAAATCAAAATAAATTATTTATTATGGGTCTTGTGTCAACCAGTGTAATATGCCTGCGTTGCCAATGTAACATCATCATTATAGTTGTCTATTGTTATCTTCTCTCGATATAAACCACTTAACAAACACATGTAAAATAATTTTTGTTTGGTCATCTTGAAACAATCTTCCAACCAAAAAAGGGCTGTATTGTTACGCATCTCAGGTAAGCCATTATGATTGGCCATTTTTTGACTGAGCCACATTATTGTCAAAATTGTGGAAAGAATCAAATTTACGTATGTGTGCAGCACTCATAATGTATTCCATGTCTGCATTGGTTAATTGAGCAGTATTGACCTTCCAACCCTAATGTGTGTGATTAATTAATCAGATTGAAGAACTTCAGCACATTTTTCTAATATTAGAATAGACAGAGGCTTAGAACAATAGTTTACATGTCCATAGGTGAATTTGATCCAAGATACAAACCCCAGTATTATTAGAAAATACTAAGAAATAACTTAGTGTTGAATTTTGGCTTTCTAATGCTAATTCTTGCCATTGTAATGTTTCATTTCTATAGCACAAATGTATGTGTTTATATAAAGATCAACAAAGATGATTAAAGAACGAAAAAAAGGCGACCAAGGCTTTGTGTATTTAAGAAACTAGTTATCGTAAAAACATTCATAATTACTAACTACCTTTATATAGAAATGGCCTAAACAACATATCTAGCCAATATATTCTTACTGTATATGGAAGATATAAATATAGTAATCTGATCAATACTAACTCAAATTGGTCATAAATGTTGCTGTATATTGTTTTGGAGCGAAATAAAGAACAAACAATTAAGCATGTATTCATCATGTTAGAGGCCATGTTGACCCTGGAAACATGTTTTCTACACTTTCTACTACTTCAAACAAACTGGCTATAATAAATTTTTAACCTGATATTCAGGACAGCTACCGGAGAAAAACAGGTACAAGGAGGACTTTGGTTGCATTCCACTCAAGTTCAGCCTCTAAAAATTGCAATAGAGGCCTCAATTTCCAACAAAGTCACCCTCCTTGTTACCTTTTACTAGTTGAAGGTATAAGGCTCATGATACTAGAAAGTTTCCATAAATTTTTGATTTGGCTGTCGTCTTCAAGAAGATGCATAAATTGATTTAAAATCAAGCTAGGATTTATTTGGAGAATTCTAAATAAAACTATAATTTGATTAAATTAAATGCTATTGGGAGAATTTTGATCATTTTTTGCAGAATAACAGTCATTACATTGAATAACAGGTAGGCTAATATCGTTTGCAAAGTTTTAAGGTGCATCAACTACATCAGAAAATAGAAAAATAAAGTTTGATTCTGCCGAAAAAGTAATAGCTATTATGATTTGGCATACGCTGCAATTCAAATAGTGGAAGAAAACAAGACTAATCCACGCCAAGTAGAAATAGGCCTAACTTCTTGGTAATTGAAAGATGGGCTCAGATAACAAAAGAAAACAGAGGATATCTGCTGTAGTAAACTTTACCAAGACAGCATTTCATTGGGGATTCATACCAACGGTCTTATATTTAGGTAATTTAGTTTGAACTAGAAAAGACTCAAGAGCTTCTGACCTAATTTAGTAGGAGTGCATTAGACCAAAACAACTCTGATAGCCAACAATTTCTAGGGCCTATGGTATAGCCTAGACTATGGTAAAATTCTACTTAAGCTACTTTTGGCTATCTTAAAAAGGGGTTAGGTTAGGAAAATGAAACTTTCAGGGATAGGTCTAAAGGCTACGGTATGTCCTGGGAAGGTATTTTGAAGTACCTACCTCCATTCCATCTCTCTCTAGAGGGTACTGACCTTTAAAAATCTGTGTGTTATAACAATGAAACCTTGTAAAATAGATCTTCTGCTTAAATGAAGTACAACAAAAGGTAAATATTTACTAAATCATATTATTGAGTTACAACTAAAGTGAATATACCACTTTAGGCCCTATGTCTTTTTTTATGCTCTTTACAAATATAATAATCATTTTTGTTGGAAATGAATTTTAGCCCCCACCCCTAGCCTATATATACCAATTCAGGGTATATATTTGCACTTTAGGGGGGTGGTGGGAAAGTTTAAACTTACCTCTCATTTACATCAGAAATAAAATTACCCCCACCCCCCTAATATGCAAATATATACCCTGAATTGTTATATATAAGGGGGGGGGGCTAAAATTCATTTCCAACAAAAATGATTATTATATTTGTAAAGAGCATAAAAAAGGCATTGAACAGTATATTCACTTTAGTTGTAACTCAATAATATGATTTGGTAAATATTTACCCAACAAAACTGTTTTCAACTTCACAACTTTGCTCAATCCCAACTTATATAGTTTTAAAGATATGCAAATACATTTCCTAACTTTAAAAAGAAGGACACTGCTATGGCTTAAAATTCTACTCAAGTAACTAGAATTGCATTTTCAGAACTAAAGCCAGAGGAAAAGAAACTGATCACTGAAAATTAAGGTAAAATGGTGTTCTGTCAAAATTTCAATAGGTTGGCTATAGACTTGTCATGTAGACAAATTTTGGGACCCTCTAGAGGGAGAAGGAATGGAGGTAGGTACTTCAAAATACCTTCCAAGGACATACTTTGGCCTGTAGACCCATCCCTGAAATTTCCATTTTACTAACCTAACCCCATTTGAAGATAGCCAAAAGTAGCTAAAGTAGAATTTACCAAATTTTTTGCAGTTCATATTATTGATTTTCAAATAAAGTAACCATGCCACTTCATGCCTTTTTTATGCTCTTTCCAAATATAATAATCATTTTTGCTGCAAATCAATTTTACCCCCACCCTTATATATACCTATTCAGGGTACATATTTGCACATTAGAGAGAGGGGTGAGGGTAAAAAAAAATTTCTGATGCGAATGAGCAGTAAGTTTAAACTTTATGCCCCCCTTCCCTAATGTGCAAATATACACCCTTAATTGGTATATATAGGGGTGTGGGTAAAATTCATTTGTGGCAAAAATGATTTGTATATTTGGAAAGAGCATAAAAAAGGCATCAAGTGGTATGTTTACTTTATTCATAAGTCTTAATATAAACTCCAAAACTTTCACCTTTTAATGTCCCTAATAAAGTTTAGCTAATAAAGTTTTTCATGAAAGTGCAAACCATAAAGTTTGTCCCACTCACACAAGGAATTCACCTTTTTGATTTTACAGCAATTTTTTATAGAAAATAACTGAAATAATCATATGTAGAGCTGAAAAACTATCTTTTTAAGCATTTTTTTCTTTTAATAGTAAAGGAAAATAAGTTTTTGTGTAACCTTTTTCCTTTACACTATTATATATGTAGACACATTTTTGCATGTGGTTTATTTGAAATTTTCTACAAGCTATTTTGAAATTTCTTCAGCTATTAGTTAAACTTTGCAGACTTTCTTGAAAAAGTTAAATAAAGCTCAACTTTTTTCTGACAGCAATAAAGTCAAAAAACTTATGCAAGGAAAATTGTTTATTAACTTTGTGGACAGCTTTATTGACACCATGAGAGCCATGCATTAGGCTTATTTTCTGCTAACATTTGATCCTATATTACTGTTCAAAATATAAATCTGTGCTCACCTTAAAAATTTCAGCTCTTACCCTTATTTATAGTATTTTCCATAGTTAAATTTCAATAATCTTGTGATTCCCTTTCACTTGTTTTGTGCAACTTGCTTACATTGCATACAGTATATTAAAACTAGGTATATGATGTTACAACACAGACCTTTGTTCTTTTTAACTGTGTAATATAATCACTTAAGGGTACAGTACAAATGATGCTTGCTAATGATGTATTATTTTTGAATTTCATGCTATTTCTAATTGACTGGCATTAAAACTTCATAAGTTAGATCTCAAAAGTTGTAAGGGTTAGACTATATTGATGAGTTTTCTAAACTGCTTTGACCTAGATTAATGAAAACTTCAGGGACAAATTTAGAGCATGAATTACCTCAAGGCAAGACTTTCAAAGTGCCCCCTCCCCCACACAACTTGAAAAATTCTTTAATTCTAGATGAATAATGGAAACTTCAGGAACAAATTTAGAGCGTGAATTATCTCAAGGGAAGATTATTTTTTTTAATCTTCCCTTCCCCCAACTTGAAAAATTTCTTAATTCTATCAATTCTAAATTAGTTCTTAATTCTAAAAAATTTTGTAACTCCAATGACTATCATATTTGATCAGAGCTAGATTAATGGAAACTTCGGGAGCAAATTTAGAGCATGAATTAACTCAAGGGAATTTTTTTTAATCCCCCCCCTGCAACTTGAAAAATTCCTTAATTCTAGTTTAATGTTTTCTTTTATTGTAAAGGGTATAAATTTATGGAATAATTTGGATAATGATATGAAGAACCGGCTATATGCCAGTCTATTGATGGTGCTGCTCAAAAGTGTAAGAATCTAGTCATAGTTGGCAACTTTAACTTACCTATGATTGAGTGGACTGAGGGGTACGGCCACACGAGTAACGCGGTTACGCAGTCTTTTCTTGACTGCTTAGAAGCACACTCGCTGTTCCAGGCAGTGACATTCCCGACCAGATATCAAGAGGGACAGAATCCTTCACTCCTTGATCTCGTTTTGGTAAATGATCCTGAGTCACTCATTGATATAGAATCGCAACCCCCATTTGGAAATAGTGATCACATAGCTATAAAATGCCGATTTTGATTGTACCCACAGACATCAAATCTAACCAGACATGTGTATACAAACTACAATCAAATCAGGCGTGAACTCTGTCAGTGCGATTGGTCATTTGTCGAAATGATGGAGGTAGAGGACACGTGGGAGAAAATGAAAAATATGTTGTTAGACATCGTCAGTAGAAATACAACTACCACGTGGAGACAAAAACCGAAAACTCTTCCCTTTATGACCAGAGAAATGAAAAGTGCAAGGAACAAGAAGAAGAAACTGTCGAAGCTCATAAATCAGGACCCCCACAGAACGGACTACCTGGTAAAGTTCAAAGCCGCAAGGAACAAAGTTCGAGCCCTGTCCAGAGAACTGATAGATAAATACAAGGAGGCCATCGCAGCAACCTCAAAAACCAATCCCAAGAAGTTCTGGAATTATGCCTCAGCACATAAGCCTGGTAGACACATGGTTTCGGAGCTGGTTTGTAATGGAGCCCAGTCAAACAACCCCCAAGAAATTGCTGATGCCTTGAACCACCAGTTTACATCAGTCTTCACACCCGCAGACAAAGCCCCCCTGCCAACCCCACCATGCTACGAAATCACCACTCAAATGTCACCAATAAGAGTGGATCAGGCTGAGCTCGAATCTCAACTTAAAAAGCTTAATCCAAATAAGTCTGTTGGGCCTGATGGCATACATCCACGACTCTTAAAGGAAGCTCATTCCCAACTAGCAATACCCCTCTCAAGACTCTTCCAGAAATCTATTGACACTAAAGTCATACCAATGGACTGGAAAGTAGCCCATATCTTGCCAATACATAAAGGAGGAGACAAGAGCAAAGCTTGCAGTTATCGGCCAATCAGTATTACATCTGCTGTTGGGAAAATCCTAGAAGGTATTGTCAACACTGCCGTTCTTAGACATTTGATCACAAATAACCTTCTATCGAAACAACAACATGGTTTCCGACCAGGCAGATCAGTCAAAACCAATCTGATTGACTCGTATAATTACATAACTGAGCTCCTCGACCAAGGTCTCCCAGTGGATATGATCTTGCTAGACTTTGCTAAAGCCTTCAATAAAGTCTGCCATCAAAGGCTTCATTTGAAACTGAAGGCAATTGGAATTCAATAGGGAGTGGTGGACTGGATCACGTCTTTCCTAAAGGGAAGAAAGCAGCAGGTCAGAGTTTTTGGTGAAGGTGGCAGAGCTTACTACTCCAAAATAGCTGAGGTCTTAAGCGGGATTCCTCAAGGAACAGTTTTGGGACCTACACTCTTCAATGTATATATTAATGATGCTCCAAGAACCATTACAAGCAAGCTTAGCCTGTACGCCGACAACTCGAAGCTCATTGGTCCTGTCGGAACTCAGCAAGGTGTGACCTCAATACAGTCAGATCTTGACAGCTTTGGCGAATGGGCCAAGACATGGAGGCTCGAGTTTAATGTCGAAAAGTGCAAGGTTCTCCATTTTGGAAGAAATAACCCATGATGGCAATACTTGATGTCAGCAAATGCTGGTGTGAGACAGCCACTCTGAGAGTCCCTCTGAAAGAGATCTGGGGGTCGTTGTAGATGAAGACCTTAATTTCAACTGCCACACCCGAGCTGCAGTAGCAAAGGCGAACCAAACTCTTGGTCTCATCAAACGTACAATGACAAGTAGATCCCCTGCAATAATCACAAAACTTTACAAGAGCCTGGTGAGACCGAGATTAGAATTTGGAATGTGTGTCGCCACGCCAATTAATAAAACAGACCAGATGGCTCTCGAGTCTGTCCAAAGACGGGCGTCAAAATGCGTAAAGGGGCTCAGAGACAAAGAGTATGAATGCCGACTGCAGAGCCTCAAGCTACCAACTCTGACATACCGTCGGCAAGAGGTGATATGATAATGACCTACAAACTGCTCAAGTCTGACAACAAGGACCTCTTTCAGCCTGCCCAGTTGTCAAGAACCAGGGGTCATTCAGCGAAGCTTTTTCGGAAGCATGCTAATACAAGGAAGAGGAACCATTTCTTCTCCAACCGCATCATAAGCCTCTGGAACGATCTGAGCGAAACGACAGTGAGTTCACCATCCATTGACAGTTTCAAAGCCAATCTTGATAAGGAATGGGAAACCAAACTATGGCTAATGCAATGGGATGAAGCTGATGTCCTGCAGCCCTATCATCACTAACTGGCGTACACTGGACTCGTCCATATCGCTAGCAAGTGCGATTTAAGGTAATTTAAGGTAAGAAGATAGAAAATTTTAGTGATTTTAAAGGAAAATTGAAAGAAAAATTATTAAGTAAGTATGCATTCTAGTTTTGTTTGTTTTGGAGGTGACTTGATTTAATTTAAATTAAGTTGTAATTGCTTGTTGGTTTGTGAGTGCAACCCCACAGCATGAATATGGTATTTAGTTGCTGTCCCTGTAGTATTATTATTATTGTTTATTTATTTTTTTCTTTCTTTTCTTTTCTCTCTTTTTTTCTTTCTTTCTTATTATAGTGAATGTAAATGATGTTATATAAATGTATTTTTTTTTACCTGTTTCACCCCACATCAACTGTTTGGTTTTGGGGGAATCATATGGATTTTTGTATTAAAATTTTTGTTAAAGTTAATTAAATATACCACTATCACTATCAAAAATGACTAATAATTATCAAATTTGATCAGAGCTAGACTAATACAAACTTCAGGAGCAAATTTAGAGCATGACTTATCTCAAGGGAGAATTTTTTTTTGAATTGCAACCCCTGTCACAACTTGAAAAATTCCTTAATTCTGGATGATTAATGAAAACTTCAGGAACAAATTTAGAGCATGAATTATCTCAAGGGAAGATGTTTTAATCCCCCCCACAGCTTGAAAAATTCCTTAGTTCTAGTTTAATGTCTTTAATGGTTATCAAATTTGATCAGAGCTAAATTAATGGAAACTTCAGGAGCAAATTTAGAGCATGAATTATCTCAAGGGAAGATTTTTAAATCCCCCCCCCATAACTTGAAAAATTCCTTAATTCTAGTTTAATGACTAATGATTATCAAAGTTGATCAGAGCTAAATTAATGGAAACTTCAGGAGCAAATTTAAAGCATGGATTATCTCAAGGGAAGATTTTTAAATCCCCCCCCATAACTTGAAAAATTTCTTAATTCTAGTTTAATGACTCTAAGGATTATCAAATTTGATCAGAGCTAGATTAATGAAAACTTAGTGAACACATTTAGAGCATGAATTATCTCAAGGGAAGATTTTTTTGAATTCCCCCCCCCCTCACTCCACAACTCAAAAACCCCTTAATTCTAGTTTAATTACTCTAATGTTTATGAAATTTGAACATTTCTATCTTTCAATTTCTAATAAGTTATTTCTACTTTGTCTACTCTTGTTTTCTTCCTGTATTTGAATCACAGCCATATGCCAAATCATAAGAGCTATTACTTTTAGATAACACTGAGACCATTCCACAAATTCTCAAATACCTTTTGAAATTTACATTAATTATTAAAAATTAGCATAAATTACTGCACTTTAAAACTTTATAGATAACAGTAAGCCATGTGTAGTTCAATATTATCACTGCTATTCTACATAAATGACCAAATTTCTTCCACTATCCAATTAAATCAATATCTAATTATATATGGAATTTTCCATGCCCTTCCTAGCTAGATTTTAAAGTGATTTCTGATCTTCTTGGAGGCAAGAGCCAAGTCAAAAATTAGTGGAAAGTTATAGTGCCAAGAGCCATGTGCCTTCAACTGGTAAAAGCTACCAAGGGGGATTGCTTATATGTAATCAGTATGTTACTGTATTCTGTCTAAATGCTAAAAAGTGATATTGCTTTGAGGTTCAAATTATTGATAACCCAGGAAAAGCCATCTATAGCCTATGGAAAATTTGGGATAACCCTGATTTTGCAAAGCAACTCTGTCCAGAACCCCCTTCATACATAAAACTGCCCTAACAAGTTTTTGGGTTTTCTAGCAAATATTTGAATTTTCCTTATATTTTTGCTTATTTAGTAGCAAAAATACTATTCAATGGTGATTATTTCAATATTGTTTCTGCAATCAGAATATATATTACAAGGGGGTTAAGCTTTACAATTGAAACAGCTATATTATAAATGCTGAAAGAAATTGAGTTTTAGCTATAGATAATTCTATTGTTCTTTCATTTTTTCTAATGGAAGGATATTTCATTAATTATAAGTAAGGTTCTGTTAAGCAAAAGTACACTAAAAAGGGTGATCACAAGTTTTTTCATTGTAAAGTTTTTTTAGTATCCCAATTTTAGGGTTAGGCCCTAGAGATTTTGGCCCCCTCTGAACAGCCATACTTAGATTTTGTAATCTGAAGGAGGAGGAGGTGGTGATACCTTTTAATTACAGTACATATTACAAGTGTGATTAATTTATATGTATTTGATGCATTTTGCTCAGGATGTCTCCCCATGTACATGAGTAGAAATTGAGTTTGGGAGAGGGGAATTCTTATGAACAACAGTTGTCTTCTTCCTATATTTTCTGAAAATAACATATTTTACTGTATATAGTAATCTGCAGAATTTGTGTCAGTATTAAAATACCATTACCATCAAAATAAAAGTATTTTTGTCCCATGGACACATCTTTGGTCTATTAAAACCTAAAAACTGTGATTTGCAAGATTTTTCTTTTGGTATGTCAAAAGTATGAAGTTTTTATGGTGGTACCACATTTTTGTTTGTTTTGTTATGCTGAACTGTGAATCTGAATAAGTAACATTGATAAGTTAATTTTGAGAATGCTTTTCATCCATAAAAATTCATACATTATCAATCTGTTGACTCCCAAAGAAAGCTACATCTTCAAAGGCAAGCTATGCATTTGCAAATAATATGCATATGATTGTCTAGTTTCCACTTCACAAATTCAAAAAATCTGGTTTCATTCTCAATGTCCTTTGTACTTAAAGATCTGTCTCAAGTATTATAAACTTGACTTAGAGATTTTGTTTGTTTCCCTCTCTCAGTTTCATGGCTGTAATAATTGAAGGTGATAAGGATGGCAATCAGGTTATCAGCCCTGTGTTTTGCTACAGTATCCTCTATCATAATGTTTCCATGGAAAAGAAGTTACCAGAACATATTTGGGTAGCAATAGCTTATATCAGGTAATAGACCAACTAACCTGCTAGAAGAATAACCAAATCTCATCCCTACTAGATTTGACAACCACTAACAACCCAGGATTGTTAGTGAACACTGAGTACCTCCCTCCTATTGGTGCCAGTGACCACGTCTGCATCTGCCATGACTTGCTGCTTAGTGAATGAAAAAACAATTGCAACTTACACCAACTACAGCAAAATCAGGGAGATAATACAGGCAGTAGAATGGGACCAAGTGATTGCTGAGGGAGGCATTGAGCTAGCCTGGCAAAATTTTAAGAACACTGCTCCAATCTCAGAGGACATGTACTTCATGTTAATTTGTGAAGGCACCAACAACACTGCCACACCTGAACTGGCCTATTGAAAGGGCTATGAATGATACAAAGAAGGCTTTTTCAAAATATAAGAAATCCAAATGCACACACCACTGGGATTGTTTTGCAAGAGCAAGGAATAAACTGAGGCAACTTACTCAACACTTCATAGCTGACTATGAAGATAACTTGGCATTGAACATCAAAGACAACCCAGAGAGGTTCTAGAGATATGTATCTGCTAAAGATAAGAGTAGACAAACTATGCCATTCCTTCTCAACCCTGAAGGAAAAAAGATGGAAGATCCAGAGGACATTGCAAATTTGCTGAACAACACATTTGCATCCAATTTCTCAGTGGACCCCACTGACAAGCCACCATGCCCTGCCCCCAGGGTGGTCAAGCACCCAATGCCAACAATTTACATCACAATGGACAAGATTAAGAAAAGGCTGAGTAAACTAGACCCCAACAAAGCTAAAGGCCTCAATGGTATACATCCCAGGCTCCTTAAAGAACTTGCAGATATAGTAGCTGAGCTGCTCTGTTTGCTATTCAAGCTGTCTCTTCAGACTAGTAGCCTACCTGCAGATTGGCAGACAGCCATAATTACTTTGATATTCAAGAAAGGATCTAGAACCCAGCCTGAGAACTATTGACCTATTAGCCTGACCTTAGTTGTGGTCAAACTTATTGAAGGGATAGTCAATGATGCAATCATAGCACATATGACCGTGAAAGGCCTTCTTTTTGGTGGTCAGCATGGCTTCAGGAAAGGCATGTCTATTGAAAAAAAATCTAATACTAGCTTATGAATCTGTAACTTATCTGCTGGAGTAGGGTTTTCCAGTTGACATGTTCCTACTGGATCAAGCTAATTCCTTTGATAAAATGTCTCACTGCTACCTGATGATCAAGCTGTAAGTATATCAGATAGACAATCACGTTGCCAAGTGAATTCACTGCTTCCTATCCAACAGAATCCAGAGTTGTGCTATCCCCCAAGGGACCAAACTAGGCCCAACACTGTTTAACCCCTATGTAAATGACACTCTGAGGTGGTCAAGAATGGCTTGGAACTATATGCAGACAATTCCAAACTCTTTGGTCCAGCAGCCTCTACAGAAAATTGCTCTTCTCTGCAAGAAGATCTCAACAACCTCTGTCTGTGGGCAACAGCCTACACTTTCAGAGTGCTGAGGAAGAGTGTGATTTTGGGGTATTAGTTGACAATAAGCTTAAATTTCATAGTCACTGTCAGAACCTAGCAGCTAAGGCAAACAAGGTCCTAGGTTTGATCAAGCGTTCAGTAACAAGTTGCCAACCAAAAGTTGTCAAGAAGCTTTACACAACCCTTGTTTGTCATTGAGTTTGGCATGCCAGTTACCAACCCACACTTTAAGTGTGACATGGAGATGCTTGAGGAGGTCCAGTGTAGAGCAACCAAGCTCCCTTTTGCCAAAAAACAAATCAAAAAAAAAAAAAAAAAAATGCTACAAGGAAATCCCATAAAACTGCATCAAAAATTTAGTAGAAAGCATGAGAAGTTCAACTTCTTTGCCAATCGTGTTGTTCCAGTGTGGAATTCGTGTGTTCAGTGTGTTCCAAGTCAGAAATGTCACATTATAGCCAGTACCTGTAAGGATCTCATACTTGTTGACTTTTGCTAAACCAGCTTGGGATGTACTGCTGCCTATCCATGTAAATACATAGAAGATAAGTTTGCTATGTTTGTGGCACAAATTAGAGCAAGTAATTGGAGGATTGTTTAAAATATGAGCATTCAGGGGACACATTGTAAAAATATTGCAATTCTGGAAGACACAAAACCCTCTTCCTTGTACACTAGACTTAAAATCAAACATAAGTAACATTCAAGGTTTTTGTAGACTACTGTGTTTTTTTGCATATGGTAATTTGCAGAACTTTTTCAAATCTTAAGATTGTATGCATATGTGTATGCTAATGAACTTGAATTTCGTTAGAGATCATCTTGTTTCTTTTAAAGTTAGGGCCAGTTTTGAAAAATGACCAAACTTGGAAATTGTTTGTATTCACCATAGGAACAGGAATTTCAATAAGAGAACTTAAAAACACTTCTTCTACACAGGGGCGTCCAGAGGGAGGCGGGGAGGGGCCCAGCTTTTTTGACATTTGGTACAATTTTCACCAAGAAATTTTGCACAATCAGCCGAAATTTAGCAAAATTCTTGATTTATGCAGAAAATTCGGCATAAATCAGGTAGCAATTTGGTAAAATTTACGAAGATCGCCCCCTCAAATAAAACGAGCCTCGGGACGCCCCTGCTTCTACAAATGTAGTCATGCATAAAATTTGTAATTTGGCTTGTTAGTGAACAATCAGTATCACCATATTAAAAGTTATCAGGATCAGATATTACCTTTTTAAATTCTCCCCTCGAACCCATCCTATCCCACATCACAGAAAATTAGCTTCCATCATCCTTTTTTGGAATTTCAGGTTAATTCTGTTGCACAATTCTTAATTTGCTACAATTTGGGTCATTAGAAACAAGTCTCTTGTTGTCTCTTGGTGTTGTTGACTGTCTTTGGAAACACTATCAAATTTATTAATAAAAAGAAACTTTAATTTTGCTTTTAGAATTAGAGGTAGACCTTTATTGTTTCTTTAGTGCACGAACTGCCACCTACCTTCACTATATCTGTGAAAGATTTCAAATTGTTTGGTGATGTGTTTCTCTGGAAAGAGATGTAAACGATGGTGATCTAATTACTTTATTTTTAGTTTGTCATGCTACTTAAAGATTTATCATAAAATAGGGATTGCCTGAATCCTTGTCTCTGTTTTCTTGAAAACAGAAAAAAGCTATCATTCCTGATCACTGGTCACTTACTCTATTCTCTTGGTAATTTTGATGCAATAGGCCTATCCCTTTTTTTGGGTAGAATTCACATGCGTTTTTTTTTTTTTATCTTGGGAAGTAGACAAGTTAGGTGAATGAAATTTTCAGGAACAAAATCAGGGCCAAATTTGCTCAGTGCAGGTGTTTTCAAGCTTTAGTGTCAACCCCCTTCCTTACAAAATAGCATAAAAGACAAGTCCAAGCCTGAATAAACTCATGGAAAAAATATGGTCTTCCATAATTTGTTTGAGCCTACTTTCCTTTTACTCTAGGTTTTGGCAACCACAGTTCTAATAACTGAATTAGGACTTCAAGTCATATTGAGGGTTTTTGTTTTCCAAATTTAAGACACACATTTCTAACTCTTTTAAAATTGTATGAATGAGTAGTTAAAGGTTTGACAGTCAAAACACTTTGTTTGGGCATTATTTGTGCTTTAAATCTATTTCTGAAAGCTTTGTCAAAGTCCATCAGTGGTCAGTGCCCTTTTTACTTGCACACATAGGATAAAAGTAAAGCATTTTGCAATACATTGCTTTCTTGTAGGACTAAATGATGCATTTTAAAGTACTGCAGATGTCAAATTGAAGGAGGATTATTTAACCCTCCCCCTTACAAAAAAAATTATCTGCCCACCCCTGAACACCAGAACTGCTTATACCTGGGACTTGGGATATGCAATGAAATTTTATTCTTTTTTTTAGGGTTCAGGAAAGGTGCTGAGCCAGGAATGCCTCCTCTGTCTGTAATGAGGTATTTATTTCTCAATATTTGGATTTCATTTAATTCTGGAAGCTTGTCTTAGCCTTTTAAAGCTCTTTAGATTGTGGGTCACCAACTCTGTGTTTGATTTGTTCTTGTTGATATTTTAGGCCTGTTTCTGCCAGCCTAGATAGTACCAACAACTTTACATTAGTTGGAAGAAATAAACACTAACTAGTAAAAATTTGCAACCCTAACTCCCAGAGACATAAAATTAGGTAAGCAATTGGAAAACGGGATCTTTAAATGCAAACAAAATTTAAGCGTTTCAGACTCTGAAACAAGCATACAACCACATGAAATCTTTAAAACACAAAATCTTTCCATAGTTCTTTCTTAAATGAAGAAATTTGCAAGTTTTAATTTTGTTTTTCAAGTTTTTAAATCCACCCACATTTTTTTTTGTCAGAACAGTGGCAAAACGCCTACAATTTTTCTTCTTCTTTTTTTTTGGGGGGGGGGGTAAAGTACCTTTGCTTGTCCTTTTTTTGCTATTAACAACCAACAATTTTTTTGTAGTTGTGTACTTAAAGCACAATGGAGAAAAAACAATCAAATTGATAATAGTCAATGGTCATATCTTTGCATTAACCTGGGTTGATCTAACCTAGCTTGAGTCATACAATGCTTCAAGAAATTACTTGAGTTTTATGAACAAACAATTGTTAATTTCATAAAAAATGAAAAGTTTAGCTAATAAGTTGCAAACCCTGGCATGCTTAGCTTTTGGTGTCCTGATGATTTCAATTATTATGCTACAAGATATTTTGAATGATATTTTGAGGTAGCTTGTTGGATGAAAATTTTTTCTCTTCCCTTTATAATTTTGGAATTTAGTATTTGTTTCGACACAAGCAGGTGTTGAGTTACAGAGAATATTTTGAAATTAGTTTGTAGAAATTGAGCTTGAAAGTGAAAAGGCTTTGGTTGACAGTTGGGGTTATGCAATTATGGGAGATAAACTGGCTGAAGGGTTATTCTTTCAGAGCTGGGATGTTTTTATTTTGATTCAGTTCTAGGTGAGCGATGGTGAAGGAAGCTTTGAAATTATTTTGGGTATATTTCTATGTTTTTGGGTATTATATTGTTCATAGATGTTCTCCAGGTGTCACTACATAGGGGTATGCCATATGGTTCTATGGCATGGCATGCTCATTTTGCCTGGGTAAGGAAATTTATGCACTGAAACCTGTATAGGCAATGAGTTTTCTTCTGAGGAGCCCTGATGTGTGGTGATTTCTTGGGGAATATTAAATTTCGTAGACTTAAGGTGCTATGGCTTGGTTTTGGGATAATGAGTTACATTTATTAATGCTGATTTTGCTCTATTTTGGACTTGATTTTTGGACTATTGGGTTGAATGTACTGTTTTGTCCTAGGTGATTGGATGGATGAGTAATGTCTAAACCTTGTTCAAGTGCTCATATATCTCAGTTACTAAATTAGGAAGACAGTTTTTTTTTTTTTTTTTTTTTTTGCCAAGTGACTTACTGACTTATGTCCCATCCATCCTTGAAGGTCGTTTTGGGGCCTCTTCTTTAACCAGTTCATTGATATGCCTCCTGTAGGTGCTTCTGTTGTTGGCCAGGCGGAGGAGTTGTGGCAGGTTGTAGGGTGAGAAATTTTCTTTACATCTCTTTGGAGGGCGACCTCTGGGGCGAGGACCGTGTATTCGTCAATCGAAGGCTATCTTCAGGAGACGAGTGCTAGCCATGCGTTGGGTATGTCCAAGCCATTTGAGTTGTTGTAGTTTTATTTTGTCCAGTATTGTGAATTTGACTTTCATATTATGGAGAAGCTTGGAGTTGGAGATTTTGTTGTGGTAGGTGATACCAGCGATGCGTCGTAGGGTTTTGGTTTCAGAGGCAGCTAGGCAACATTGATCGTCTGTTTTAAGCAACCAGGATTCACAGGCATAGATGGCGATCGGAATAATAAGGGAGTAGAAGAGTATCGTTTTGAGAATTGTTGTTAAGTTCTTATTCCTGCAAATGGGCATCAGAGCTTTAAAACTGGAGCGCAAGTGTCAGGAGTCTCTTGTCTTTGAGTTAGTTATTATCCGAAGTAAGTAAGCTCTCAGGTAGGTGAAGTCTTCCACCTGCTCAATGGTATCTCCACCAAGCTGAAGGCCGAGATTTGCCTGTGAATCGAGCTTGCGTGAGCAGCGCATGGCTTTCGTTTTTGAGGTGTTGATGGCCATCCCGAAGAGGTTGGTAGACGAATGAACGCTGTTAGTTTGGGATTGTCGATCTTGAAGGGACTCGGCTATTAGGTCTATGTCATCGGCATATGCTAGTTTGTCTATCATGACTCCTCTGACAAGGGTGCCGGTTGGGTTGACTGTGAGTGAAAGGGCTGCAGATAGGAAGAGATTGAACAGCTCCGGTGATAGCAGGCAACCTTGGAGCACTCTGGTAGAGGTTTTGAAGCTCTCGGTAAGTCCTTCTCTAGTCATGACGCGGCTTCTGAACTTCTTATACATGTCTTTGATCAGCGAGATCAGGTTGGATGGGATGCTAAAGTGAAGAAGGATGTGCCATAGACCTTCTCTCCATATGAGATCGAAAGCTTGTTTAAAGTCTTAGTTGTCGCAAACAGCTTTAGAGCCTTTCTTATGCAGGAGGACTATCGTGGCTTCATACCAGGGTTAGGGGAAGTGACCTTTTTCCCTAGCAGCTGTGGCAATTTTGTGGTAAAGGTCAAGGAGTGGTTTGCAGTTTACTTTCAGTAGTTCAGGCTGGATTCCATCGGGGCCGGCAGCTTTGTTTGTTCTCAAGTCTCTGATAGCTGCTTCTATTTCAGAGCGAAGAGGGGGAGGACTTGGGTCTGTAGAGGTTACGGGGAAGCTGTCGAGAATTGTTGGGTCTGGGTGGATGGCCAAATTCAGTTTATTTTTAAAATGGTTTTTCCATCGAGAGCGGATCCCATCTATGGATTGTATTTGGTTTCCATGTTCGTCGAGAAGGAACACGCTTGGATGTCCTTCTTATTGGGCAGTTCCCGCACTCTTCTATACATGAAGTGGGGGTCTCCTTTCTTGAAGGCCGATTCACATTGATCGCACTTTTCTTTAATAAAAGCGCGATGAGCACGTCTGATGGTTTTCTCTACAGCCTGTTTGAGTTGCTGGTATTGGTCCCTTCTTTCTTTATCTTGCTTGTTCGTGAGTTGGAACTTTTCGTCGCAGAGGGAGATGATCTCGTCTGTTATCCAAGGTTAATGATTGTTTTTTTTGGGTACCCAGTGTGGTATGAGCGACATCACATAAGATATTTGTGCTGCTAGTCACCAGGTTGTCGATATCTTCCTTAGACAGGATAGGTGGAGAGCTCGGCATGAGCTCCGAATTTTTTCGGATAGATTGGTGATGTAGGTCATACGTGTATTCTCGTCTTTCAGGAGATCTACTCGAAATTTGGGTGTTTTCTTAGACAACTTTGATGCTGTTTTAAGTCTTGTTTTAAACCTAGACATGACAAGCGAGTGGTCGCTGTCAAAGTCGCCACCAGCTAGCGTGACCGTGTTTAGGACAGACGTTTTCCAACGTCTAGACATGAGCATGTAGTCTATTAAGTTTTTAGTTTTTCCATCTGGTGAGGTCCAGGATGTCTTACAGCGAGGTCTGTGCTCGAACAGTGTGTTGTAATGACTAAATCCATGTCTCTGCAGAATTCGATAAGGTATTCTCCTCTTCTGTTCATTTTTCCATGTCCAAATTTGCCCATTATATCTTCGTGTCCTGTGTGGTTGTTTCCAACGATGGCGTTGAAGCCACCAATGACAAGGATTATGTCCTTTTTAGGGGCAGAATCAACTAGACTTTGAAGCTGGAGATAGAAGTTTTCAGACTCTTCGTCGTCTCTGCTGGAATTCAGAGTGTATACTTGGATAATTGTGAGGTTGGTGGATGAACCTTTCAGGCGGTTCATGATGGTCCGTTCCGTGAGGAGGGTTACGGTGATTAAGGATTTCTGGCTTTATTAAACAGTAGGAAACCTACACCTTGTCGATGTTTGCCATCATTACGTCCCGAGAGTAGAAGGGTGACATCTCCATGTTTCTCATCACCAGTGACTGGAAGATGGGTTTCGGCTAGATCAATAACGTCCCAGCTGTACCGTTTTATCTCTCTTAGGAGTAGGTCTATTTTTCCTTTTTTAGCGAGGGTTCTAGTGTTGAGGGTACCTATTGACATAGCTATTTTTGGAGAAACAATGGCCTCCAGGGTTGGAGTTGTCAACGTAGATATATACGCGCGATTCACGGTCGTCGAATCGTCGGCTGCCCTGGACGTGGTAGCACTGGTTCTCATATTTGATCTCTTGTTCATATTCATCGTTAAAATTAAAGAAGGGGTTTCTTGGCTGGCTTCGGGACAGCGGTAAGCCACTCCTCTATGTCCCTAGCAGGGGTCGACTGTATCTATTACCGATAGTGCACCCTTTTGGCGTCCTGCAACACCAGCAATTTAACCCATTGCTGGGGGAGGTTTGTGACTGACGGGAAGCATCCATACGCCGATGGGCCCTGCACAGTGCACATCAGAGGGGCTATCCTCCTCCTCCGTCTGAATTTATGGTCCCCAGATGAGGGTGCTCCAGCTATGTTTCAAGACCCCACAGAGACTGGGTCTCCCCATGGTCTGCGCCTCACTACCCATGAGGTACCCTGCATATCTGCAGGGCGTTCCTCTATCTGCCACCTGGGGACGCGCTGAGTTGCCTGGGGGAGGCCCCTACTGAGAAGCGTTACTCAGTAGGTACTTTTTACCAAGTAATTACCTGTAATACACTATATGATTTCAGGTAGGATCCAGTGCTGGTGGAGGAATTGTATAAAATTTTCCCCCTACAGACCATAACCCTTATCCAGGTTTTAACCTGATATGGATATTTATTTGGGGAGGTTATTTTGTTTTGGATTGTTGATTGGTCTTATGGTTAGTGGAAATGGGCTTGATTTTTGGATATGATTTGGATTTTGTTTGGTATGTCGTTATGGTTTTACTGCTTGATATTTTAATGATTAGAATGAATAAGAGTAACATTCAAAGTGGTATACCAGATATTGGTAAGTGTACCGGTTGTTGTTTTCTTTGCTGAGACTATCCCTCGGGCTATTGTACAAAGCACTTTATATAATAAAAAGTTTCAATATTTATTTCTGGGTAATGTAAATTGTAAAACAACTAATATTATTTATCTGTTGGAATGTAAAATATGTGGCTTACAATATGTGGGGGAAAGTATTAACAACATGTATGATAGATTTTCGGGACACAAAAGCACAATTAACGGAAAAAAAACTAATAGCTATCTAGTAAAACACTGTAATAATGGTACCTGCTCTTTAACTAATTTAACTATTACGATTTTAGAAAATTTGGATGTAAATAATTTAACTAAAGAAGAGAAAATATAAAATAACGTAAACGTGAAGATTATTGGATCCATGCCCTCGGTACTGCTTATCCTTTCGGGTTGAATGATCAAGTGGCTAAATATGGAGACATGTCTAATGTTGTTGTTAATTGTATAAATGGTTTAATGGACCATCCTTCTTTTAATCATCCCATTAAACGTAAAAATCGATCAAGAGGGCATAGGAAAAATAATAGAAAAAAGAATATAGATTTTGATATTTATTTCAGGGATTTGTGCCAGCTATTTGGGTCTAATGGTATGGCGAGTATGCTTAAATAAGTTATCAAAAAATAATTTAAAGCTGGAATCCAGCAATAGGAATGGCAATTATGACTGTTTTCTAGATTTTGATATTAATGTTACACCTAATAATACATTAGTTTTTAAAATATATAATAAAACAGATGATTTTAATTTTGAAATAGTTAATTTCCCATTTCCTAAAAGTAATATACGTTCGAATACAGCATATTCATCGTATTTTCCCCAACTATTTAGATATGCGAGAATTTGTACTAAATACATTGATTTTAAAAGTAGAAGTCAAACACTTAGCCATAAGTTAATCGTAAGAGGTTTTTCAAATTATCAAGATATTTTGAATGATATTTTGAGGTAGCTTGTTGTAGCTACCTCATTTTTTCTTTTCCCTTTATAATTTTGGAATTTAGTGTGTTTCAACACAAGCAGGTGCTGAGTTACGGAGAATATTTTGAAATTAGTTCGTAGAAATTGAGCTTGAAAGTGAAAAGGCTTTGGTTGACAGTTGGGGTTATGCAATTATGGGAGATAAACTGGCTGAAGGGTTATTCTTTCAGAGTTGGGATGTTTTTGCTTTGATTTGGTTCTAGGTATGTGATGGTGAAGGAAGCTTGGAAAATTTTTTGGGTACATTTTTATATTTTTGGGTATTGTATTGTTCATAGATATTCCCCAGATGTCACTACATAGGGGTATGCCATATGGTTCTATGGCATGGCACGCTCATTTTGCCTGGGTAAGGAAATTTAAGCGCTGAAACCTATATAGGCATTGAGTTTTCCTCTGAGGACCCCTGATATGTGGTGATTACTTGGGGAATATTAAATTTTGTAGACTTAAGGTGCTATGTCTTGATTTTGGGACAATGATTTACGCTTATTAATGCTGATTTTGCTCTTTTTTGGACTTGATTTTCGGACTATTGGGTTGGATGTACTGTTTTGTCCTAGATGATTAGATGGATAAGTAAGGTTTAAGTCCAACCTTGTTCAAGTGCTCGTAAAATAGGAGTGAAAAGATTAGAACAGCCAATAGAGCTTGCTTGATTGAAGTAAGAGTCTTGTCAATTAAAATTTTACAAAAAAAAATATCCTACACCTTTTAGAGTACTGTAGATGTCCGGTAATTTTTGAAATCTCACTGTTTGCATTTGAATTGGTAATTTTTTTGTGATTTACTACATAATCCGTGCAGACTTCACAACCCTTTCATGACGAGTATAGTAGTTAAATTTTTTATAGCCTTACATGCCTTTTTCTGAGGACTGGGAAACAAAAATTCGTCTCCTGCCCCCCCCCCCCCCAACTAAAAAGATGTCAGATAACAATTATGGAATACTGCAAATGACCTGTAGTTTTTAAATTCTTATTGATTTCTGTTGAACTGGTAACTTTATGATTTACTGTATAATTCAAAGCACATTCCATGACATATAATTCAACCCTTTCATGAAAACTTGAAAAAAAATAGTTACATTATTTTAGAAAAGCTAAAAATTGACCAGATCAATTAATTCTACAAAACGAAAAGTATATAAAAGTGGAAATGAATATTACATGTTTTTTTTTATTATATTGTGCCAATCATTGGTGGATTTGTTTTGTATTTGGATAATTTAATAATGTTTTTAATTGATTTGGGTTATAAATAATTTGATACCTAACAAATCAATCAATTTTGTTTATCACTTAGAAATGATATGAAATTTTTAACGAAATCTGTATTTCTTTAGCAGTTTTTCAAATAGATTTACTAACTGCATATACTCCTTAGATTGATTAGAGGTTGATTTGGATATTTTATTCTTTATTTCTGTCTTTATTCTTTATATTGTATAAATTATATTCTTTTTTTATATTCTATTATTCTTCAGCTTACTTTTTTTTCAGCTTACTTTGGGGATGAATCAACTAAAGCCTAGCAGAGACGTCTGACAACACTGTGTAGTCATTTTTGTTACGGAATGAATTTTAATAAAGTTCTTTGCCAGAATTAGCCAATCCACATGTATACAAGGGCAGAGACTTTTTTTAAACCAAAAAATGGTTGATTTAATTACATTATTAGAATTAATTACATTCATAATTAGTTTCTATGTATGAACAGAACACTATCATAATGATAAGGTTTTAAGAAATCACAAAAACAACATAATAGAAGGGAACGTATTTAAATATATATTGAAAGAATAAAGGATAAAGCGAACAAAATAATGGAAACAAGTAACCATATAGGCTATTTTTATGTAAAAAGAGAAAACAAAAACAGAAAAAAATACAATGCAAAGAATTCAAATAAAGTATGTGCAACAAAGACATAACTGCAAAAACAGTTGAGAAGCAGAATTAAAATATGAAAACAGAATCAAGCACTGTTGTTTGGGGCTTGAATACAGTTTAGAACGTATCGTTTGCATGCACCTTTCATGTTTCTATGTTTATATTTATGCCTGTTTTTAAATGTCCTTAATGAAATTTATGACCTTAAGACAGGTAAGTCTTTCTCTTTAGCTATTTAGTACATTACAAGTTGCATAATTCACGTTCTTTTAGATGGCAATATGTTTATATTTATGTCTATGTTTTTATGTTTATATTTGACGTCTATGTTTTTATATGAGAATTACATCAGCGTAAGAAAGGCAGGTCTTTCTCTTTAGTTATTCAGTGCATTGCAAGTTGTATGTCTTCTAAGATGGACAAACAATTGATCTATGTGTTGAAGTTTAACAACAAATGCATATTTTGATTCTGTATTCGCACCCAATGTCACATAAAACTTCTACAGTAATTGATTCTTTACAGACATCATCAAGAATCACATTTCACCATTCCCTTTTTTTCTTTTTTTGATTAACTAGCCATTATCCTTATTAACCCAATTTTTCTTTTAGCTAACTCCAAAATATTCTATACAAAAAACTTCATTGTTCTTTACCGAAGTATGGAAATACGTCGAACACAGATCTTTAATTGACAATTAGAAAAAAATTCTTTGCAGATTTACGAATGCCAATCACCTTTTCCATTTTATCTGGAATAAAACATCAGAGAAACATAACATTCACTTTCTTAATAGTCAGCTTATAATATTACTTCGGATTTTACAAATTTGGCCCTATAAGACAGAATAGGTTTGGTTTTCTGCCAGGCCTGATTTGGCTGACTGCTATTCTGAGACAACTTCTTAATACTGTCGAACCTTTGGTAAGCCTCTCGGGAGAGGCTTACCAAAAATATTAACCAGTCTAACCCCTTATCGAAAGGTCGAGGCCCTTCCTTCTGTCCGCAAGCATCAACATTGACCGTCCTCATTAAAACACGACAAATTAGAATAATTTAATTTAAAACTGTATCCTTAGTTGAAAGTTTATGCTTATGAATTTGTAGCTAGTATGGGTAGATTTTTGGACGGGGGCAGCAAATATGATTAAATACTTTCATAATTTCTGCTCAATATACACTTATGAGCCAGTTCAATTTCGTTAACATTATGAAAGTCGTCTTTCTAATTTCAGACTGCCTTTCCCAACTTATTAATATACGGTTTTTTCTTACCAGTTACAGGACTTACCCTTTTCACTCACTTTAGTTCTTTCTCATGTATTAGATAGATTGTTTCCTTTGTTTTGAAAAAAAAACACAAAAAAACAAAACAGTATCGTATCTTAAATAAGAAGATAAAATAATAACTTTTATTATGCTTCAATAAAAAAGACGTTATTTTAAAAATCCAGTGAGTTGGTGCTGTTGTGAAATTGTCGTCCGTATTGCCTAAATAGACCTCAAAAAATTTGTTAACTATTTCAAGTAATTTCCAAAATTAAGCTAAGGAATAAACATGGTTTTGACCAACTTCGGCGTTAAGGGATTCCCTACTTGCGTATGATTTAGATTAACTTAGTGTAGGGTGAAACAATTTCATATCGGCAGGTCAGGATTTACCACTAGGCCCGGGCCTAGGGGCGCAAAAAATTATCACTGGGTGATTTTTTCCTTCGAAACAACAGGAATTCGGCGGCCACTTATAAACTGCCAGATGTCTCCAAAGGATGGCAGTCGAGAGTTCGGCATCACCTCTCTTTCATTACTTTTGGCTCATCAGTTGCGTTCTGTTCAATGCTTCCACTACCCCCGAATTTTTGGGGATTTCCCAGAAACGCAAAACGGAGTGGCAAGAACACTTGGGCCTAGAATAGAATCGTCACAGCTTTAAATCTAGCCCTGCATATCGGACGCCAATCCAGACAAAAGTGCAACCGTTTCGTCATTGGCTACATTTGCAATGGCATTAGCAAATGACATCATCACATGCTAGATAGCAATAGAAATGAGTTTAGCTGGGATCTACGTTCCACTTCTTCTTGGTTCTTTTATTTATGTGATTTCATATTTTTTCAAGGAGTTCTAAGCAAGAAGTCAAAATTTTTTTATACGAGAACCTGAGGTTCCTATGACAAAACTAGGTTTAGACAAGGGTAATATTTGTATATCGAAAGTATCGATAATAATCGACCTCTCAACGGAGTATCGATACTTGTCGTGTTGAAGTTTTTTTTTATTGAGTTTTACTTATTTTATCTTTTAAATATGTTACGACCAATCTCAGTTTGAATAATGACTCATGAATAAATTGTTATTCTGAAAAGTTTCCTTAAGCGTTCTTTTGCCAGTCTTCGTTTTCGTTTGTCCTGTTTTTATTTACCGACCTAGAAATTCTAATTCGACCCTTCCAGGCTTGTGATAGCAACTTTTTAAAACAAGTATCTTATCTAGTCACAAAAATAATTTGTTTCTTAAAATTTTTATTTTATTTCAATATTTTATTCAGTATTTAATTATTTCAATATTATCATACAAAATTATTTCACAAATAGTCACAAAACAATTATTTAGATTAAAAAACAAAGCCTTCAAAATAATCAGAGCTTTTTAAAAACAAAAACAGGGAAACCTTAGTTTTCCTCAAGAATAAAAAAGTAAAATAAGAACATGAAAAGGTTTAAGAAAATGCAAGTCGAGTAAAAGCACGGGAATTCTCTTATTTGCCAGGAAAATGGGATGGCAACTAACCTATTCCATAGAATTACCACCACAATAATAATGGCCTGCCAAAATTAAGACATTAACTTTGTAACTATGTATTGTGGGAAGCAACATCAAACAATAAAATTAGGAAATCAGAAAGATGGCAGTCAGGCAATTACTTGGCCTTTATGGTACCACAAGTTCTTTTTTTCTTGATTTTAAAAATCGATGCTATGTCAATGGCCCATTTAGAATATTTCAAAACTACCGATAAGCCGTCATGACGTACAATCTTGCGACAATCAATGAGATATTAAATATTTACTCAGGGTCAAATGGGCGGGGATTTATGCTAATCGCATTCGTCTTTTCTGGCACAAAAGGATTTCAGCGTTCGATACTAATGTAGTTATATAAATACTAGTTTTATGTATCGCCAAAATATTTTGGTGCCAGAAAAGAACCATTCAAGCCCAAAAGACTGCTAAAATGAAATAGCGAGTGCATTGATCGGCTAGGACAGGCGTCTGTCAGTTCTAAAAGGTGAATTCGATAGTGTCTTTAGATTTACCTATATTAGATATTAAATACTTTATTAGACAGCGTTTTATGATGCATGCGCGTCAATTGAAGCGTCACAGGGGCGTCAATTGAGTGGGGTTAGATCTGCTCCCTAGATTCGAAAAGCTCTCTTTGTTATTTTCATTGCAAAAAAAATTCCCCCTCTAGATTTAGAAAAATGCATTCCCCAGTGCCTCTCCCCTATACTTTCGTGGCGCCACTGCATGTTTCCGCCGTCTAAATTGGAAATTGCTAAAAAGAATTTAAGGAACTATTGCGTTTACAAGAGCCAACAGTAAATTCTTGTTACAGAAAATTGTTGATCAATTATATGATAATGATAATATCATGAATGGACACAATATCGTAATATCAAATCAGTTTGTATATATAATAACATCAAAACTACAATAATGTCCGTTATTTAAAACTATAAACCGTTTCAGGTGATGAAATAAATATTAGAAACTTAATAAACAAACTTGGACTAAAAGTCCAAGTTCTGAATATGATTTTTACCCAAGGATTTCAGTGCGCGTAAGTTCATACATATAGTACCCAGTAAATCATGCTAAGGTGCACGGTAATGAGCCACTAGTGACCCCACGAAAATGTCCCAGTGAGAAAAGCCTTAAGGAAAATTGAGCAACGACTTCAACTATTAACAAAAAACACATTAACTATGTTTCCCAAGAGGCTTCAAATACCTCCAATGAGCATTTAAAATAAATAAAGACAATTAATGAGGAGTTAATGTGCTCTCATTAGGTTGGATATTTTCTGACTATTAACTGACCCTTATTTTGTGACAGCTCAAAATTGTTAGACAGTTGGAAAGACAAACAGGCCTATAATTAATTTTACTTTCGTACAAAACGAAATAGAAAAAGCCTGGCACCCTCTGCAGGTTCAACGATCCTACTCTATCGATTGTTGCCGTCTGAGAAATTATTAAATGTATCGAATAATTTTAGTGCTTGATTTGTATTGATTTTGGAAAAGCGAAAAACAGGAAAAGGCATAGGACATATTAAACGCTTGGCAATCACCTGATCGATTGTTACCGTCTGATAAATTATTAAATACATCGAATAATTTCGGTGCTTAATTTGTATTGATTTTGGAAAAGCGAAAAACAGGAAAAAGCTTAGGACAAATTAAAACGCGTGGCAATCACCTGATCAAAATTTACATTAAAAACAACTGAAAAATTTCAATAGCAGTCTAGGTGGTCTCATTGGGCTGGCTACTTTCTGACTGTTGATTGGCTCTTGTTTTGCGACGACAGCTCCTCTTGTGTTCTTTCTGCCAATGGACTTGCTGACATTCAATTGAACAATACGCCGTGTTCCAGCAACAGTGGTATATTGCTTCTGCTTCACAATTGTAGCACTAGAAAGAATACGACTAATAAACTATTCTTTCTGCAAATTTAAGGTGCGTTATAACAACAAGAATGATCTGACACAATGAACTTCAACAAATTTCAACTAAGTAACGGATTTCTGCATACCAACTGAAATATACTGTTAAAATTTGTGGCAAGACCTTGGCGTTGGTCAAGAGATATCCGTCAAATTTAAGGGTGGATTTTGAGTGCAATAGTAATCAAAGATCAATACACACTTTTTATTCATGGATTTATGAATCTGAGGAGATTCCAGCAAGCTTTTGTCTGTTGTAATTTATTTTGAAATGTTTTATAGAATAGTGTTTTGTATTTAGCGACTTCATTTAAAATTCAACTCTAAATCGCATCTTTTCATGAATTTGAACCAACGAATTTCATTTATCAACCAGGCATGTACAGTGGGATGTCCAGAAAAGTTATCTTTTAGTAAGCTACAAATTCCAAATTTCCCTCGTTTCTTTTGCTCCAACTTGAAAAAAAACTTGGAAAAAATGAGAAGATACTGTTGTAAAAGTAACACAATATTTCAATGCTGATGTGGTTTTAAAAGCAAAGGTTTTGGTTTCTTAGAAGAATTTGTGATCTTCGAACTGGGCAAGGTTCTCTTGGTTCCAGGAGAGCTCACTGCGAATCTGGCATTTAAGATAAATAAGGCTTGTTTTACTGTTGAAGACCTGAAGGGTCATTTGGTTGTTTCAAGTTATTGATAATGACAGCCACCTAAACCAACCTATATGTTTGCTATATCAATACATAGCCAAGATCTACTCCTCATTCTTAGGGTTTGTTAAAAAAAAACACCACTTACACACGGCAGAGGGACTTGCTCCTTTTTTACATTTCCATCAAACCTTAAGGCATATGTTCCTTCTGAAAACAAGCAATGTTGCGACAAACCTGCAGCTGTAACTTACATAAAAAGGTACTTATATCATTGGTTGCAATAGTCTCAGAACTACCCGTTGACCATGCATTAATTTTATTTCAACAATTTCCAACTAATATACATTGTATTTTTGATCTGAAAAACCATGTAAACCAAATTTCAAAAATCTAATTGGGCAGATACATAAAGCTGGATCTCAGCTATGGAATGATAGCAAATTTATTGTCTTTCGTTGATACATTAAAACCGTATGAAAGCAGAAAATAACATACCAAAAATTGCACAAGGATTGTCAACTCGCTAAGAAAGAAAAAAGCAAAACAGAAAAGTTACAGAAAGGAAAATCACGAATTAAAACTAATCAAACAACGATAAACGACATCGTAGAGTATGAAACGCATTGGTATAATACATAAAAGTTTTTTTTCCGTCTATTGATGTACATACTATCACTGAGAGCTCTATAGTTACTTGGCAAATCTTGGCCTGGCCAAAGTTTAGACAAGCTGCAGATTATATATTCTCTGAGGCCAACCTGACTCTTATGCAGGATAATGGTAGATGGTAATAAGCTTACCTAAGCTATGGATGTCAGGCCTTGATTTTTGTTCAAACAATAATTTCGACAGGACCTGTGCCTGTCATCATCAGGTTCAAAATCAAGTCTCTTGCCAGAATATAAAATCACTAAATAAAATAAAGATTTACCGGCATTATTTGAAAAACGAACAGATACTATTCTATATTTCAAGGGTTTCCCCCCTCCTCAATACGTTGCTCTTAATGCTAAAGTTTGACTGTTTGTCCCATTTTTTAAGAGTTTACCAAGGCCGTGTCCGGGGGGGCTAGGGGAATATATTTCCAAAGATGGTTGTACCTTGGTCTAATGTTAACATATGTCCTAGCTAAGCAGCATTTGAGCTAATTTAGCAATAAAACGAATTGTAAAAAAGAACAATAAAGACTGATAACGTTGAACCATAGAAAACTTTTTTTTATGCCTGTGAAAATTAAGAACCATTTAATTCCTTTAGGCGATGTTTTAGGCTTTGGTATTTGCTTTAGGTAATCTAGGCGGATTTTTCATTTAAATTCTGATTGATTTTCAAATCATGCCTGAAATAACCCCCTCCCCGTGAAATTTTTCTGGAAATCATCCCATGGAAAATTCAGGCATTCTCTTGCCAGAATATAAAATCACTAAATAAAATAAAGAGACTTGATTTTGAACCTGATGATGACAGGCACAGGTTCTGTCGAAATTATCGTTTGAAGAAAAATCAAGACTTGACAGCCATAGCTTAGGTAAGCTTATTACCATCTACCATTATCATGCTGCAGATTAGAATGGACCACCTTCGAAGGGTAGTTTGGTCTTTTGCTGGCATATTATAAAGGAAAAACCACTCAACAAAGACTGGTGGGTGACAAAGCCTATAGCTGTTTCCCCTAGCCGGGCGCTAAATACAACGACGAACTCAGATATGAAAGGGGAGTCCGCTTCTCAGTACAGTACAGTTAGGGACATGATGTAAATCCAGACAATTTTTGCTCTGTTTAAATTTCAAACCGGCCGTTGCAATGAGAGGTTCAGCTACAAAAGTTCAAGCAGATTCTCATCAACTGCTCAATTAGTTTTCTTTCGTTGCTTTTTAAATACTAAGTTGGAATATTCAACTTATATTTTAAAAAAAGATGACACATCAGTGCTACCCATACAAAGAAGTGATTTTTTGTTGTTGTCGTACCGGGCGGGGGCCTGTAAGTTTTACTTTGCAGGGTTTTCGACAATGACAATACCAATGGTAAAGTTTTAATTTTCACCAGACACCATTTTCTTACCTGACAGCATTTTCTTACCCGACACCATTTTCTTACCCGACACCATTTTCCTGGATTTTCAGGCACTTTTTTTTAAACTCCCATAAATTTGTTTTCGTAATAAACTTTTGCTATCAAGAACAATCGAAATAATACTTACCACTCTGAATAAGCTACAAATATAAATTATTTCTCTCTAGATAGTTTTTTTTAAACGTGGTTTTAAATTTTCGGTTACCATTGGCCGTGGTTCGTTCTTTACTAGGTTGCGGCTCTCGCAGCAATCATGATAAGAATCAAAAGGATTCTAATAAAAATCGGTAAATTACTTAAACTTACCCATTGACGTTTTACAGGGTTGAATAAAAATGAAAGAGAAGAATATAATTATAAGGCTATAATTATGATTATAAGGTAAGAATATAATAACAAGGTTCAACTTACCCACTGCCTTTTCTTGGTTTCAGTTATTTCGATTTTGTGGCGCTCAATGAGATCTTTGATTTCATTTTCATATCTGGTTTTCAGCCTAGCTAGTTCCTCCTTCAACTCGGACTGGGTTTTATCATTTGTAGAATCTCGTCGGGTCTAGAAAATTCATCAAATATGTAAAAGAAAAACGAAGTAAAATTGCCTCCAACTATGGTAATTTACCCGCTATTAAATTAGCTCTAAGTTTGCCGAAACGACTGATTTTATAGGAAAAAACATCCAAAAAAACTGAAGTTACTGTTTTTGACTGCTAGCACTAACCTCTTGGAGCGAGCAAAGTTTTTTATAGAAAAAACATCAAAAAAGAGCGTTCAAACAGCAAAAAAAAAAAAAAAAAAAAAAAAGGCTGGACAAACCGATCTTTTGTCTTCTTGTAGATACCTGCTCGTGCATCAACCACTCGGAAAAACACATATTTCTGGAGGGGACTGATAAATAGTAATAATAATACCATTACTCTGATATTACCTAGATTAATTCATAGCTGTGTTCCACCTCTGTTGTAGCTAATTTTAGGGGAGACTATTTAAACTAATCTAGATTAAATTATTTATTTATACTATTATTTTTGATTATTTATATATTTATAAATTAGGCTAATACGTTTACATTGATAAAATTCGGTTAGACTAATAGGAGGTTCTAACCCAAGAGAATATTTTTCTTTTCTAATATGTCACCAATTCAGTCAGTGGCGTAGCCTCCATAGCCGCAGGGCCTTTTGAACTGAATATTAGCATTAAAGACAACTTTACGGGCTGCGTCGGATGTTTTACCCCTAACCGGGCATAGTACTTCTGGCCGAAGGTAGAGAATCAGCAGATAAGGTATTTTTGCTATGCGGACCTTTAGTCTGCATTCGAAAAAGTTTCAAGTTTAAGTTTATTCACGCTAATCGCGTTTTGTTCACTCTAATCCAGGAATATAGCGGAGACATAGTCTGAAAATATAGTTGATTTCATAAATTGAGTATGAGGCAATTAAAAGATTCAAGCTCTAGTATATATATATATATATAAAAAAAAAAAAAAAAAAAAAGACTGGAAATTAAAAACCTACAAAACAATGTTTTAGACGAGGAAACAAAAAGGAGGCATCTAAGAATTTTGCTGATGTCACAAAATACTGAAGCCTGATTGCTGCAGTTGATCTAACAAAAAAAATTTTTTTCCTTTTTTTTTGCAGAGGACGTCTTGTGAATTTAGGTCTTCCTTTGTGCTTCAGAATCCGTCCGTTGCAAATTCCAAACATTAATCACTACCGAATCCAACTAAATAAAGAGCCAATCTTTTCGATCTAGATTGAATTCATTTCGAATTTTTGCCACTGAATTATTTGTTGTCAGTTACCTTAGCCTATTGAGAGTCAATAACGATACTTTCTTTCAAGTCTCGCAATTTTTACCAAAATCCCGCAATTTTATATAGTTTTTAATAAATTGCTCATTTCTGATTTTTGACGAATTGCAATTTTCGCACGCCCTTGATAACACTGAAGAACAGATTCAATTACCATCATTGGTATAGTTATTTATATTTATTTCAATTCATGTATATGTTTAATTTGATCAAATTAATCTCTTATCCTGACATTAATCACATTAAAATTAATGTCACAATAATAAAATAATAATTTCATATTAACCAAACTAATCTTTATATTTAATAATAAGTTAGATGTTGTCCTACTTCATACCACAATATATAAATTTGATGTACAATTAGGGGAATGTTTTTAACATACAAGGTATGTTAAGGTCTTCTCAATGAATGTAGTCATTTTAAATATATTTCTTGTTGGGACGCATATGCTTTTTGAGTGAGAAATGGCAACGGCAATAATTGACCCAAAACCTTTTACCCCCAACGAAAAGTTTCCTAGACCTACGCAGTCCATTTTAATGTTCAATAGCATTTGAAACATCCACTAATATATTTAAATACCTTGGGCACTTTAAAGAAAAATAAATCTAAAAGAATTAGTTGTGTGTCTACTTGAGGCTGGAATAATTTTCTCTTCGACCAATCTTTAATACATTTTCTTTCTTTTTTTTTGCTTTGTTCTGCGCAGTAAAACTAAGCATAGAATATATTACAAAATAAAAGCTTACCTTCGCGAGTTCTTGTGACGTAGATGTGACTAAGTCTTCGGACCCAGCCTACAAAAATAACAAATAAAACAACAATCAAACACGAAACTAATATAATAATAAAATTGCTGTAAATAATAAATAAATAACAACTAAAACACAAATAACGAAAGGTAAAACAACGAAGAACTATTTTAATACAGTGAAACTACTACTACTACTAACAACTTACCGCAGCACCAAGCCGCCTGAGACCAACACAGCTATGCACGCTCCTCCTCCATCCTAATCTATTCAAAGTCTCCCTCTCCCTCCCTAAGACAGTGAAAGTTTTTCTAAATGAATATTTCGGCTTTGTATCTAAGAGCCGTCGTCAACAAAGCGCAGACAAATACAAAATTTCTTTATTGTATGTATAGACACCTCCGATTACGTTTAAAGATTGGATCCTCGCTTCTTCCTTCAGAACTCCGTATGAATATTGGAATTAAACAGGGGGCCATTACCTCTCCTACTATTTATAATATCGCGACCCTAAGAGCCCTAGGGAATTTATCGCCTTGTTGCATATTGAACGGTGTTAGTGTGTCTGTTTTATGTTATGCGGATGACGTTCTTAACCTAAGTAGGGCTGTGTTTAGTTAGGAAAAAAGTTTTAGGGAAATTGCTAAGAACTATAATGAGATTGGTCTTTCTTCAAATACGGCTAAATCTCAAGTGCTATTATTTAATATTAACCGTTCTGAAACCCCTGATAGAGTAAATCTGGGTGAAATCTGTAATCTGTAACACTGCAGGAGCTATTGTACCTTGGTTTACCTATTGGTACATCCCTAAAGTCAACTCGGAAATTACTTATTGCCCGAACCGAACGTAAGATCCGTAATGCATATGCTGGTGCAGTTGGATCACAGCTGAATCTTGGTAAACGCCAACTTGCGAAAGTATATAATGTTGTTTCTCTTCCTCATGTTTTATGCCTGGTTCCTTTCTGGGACATTTTTAACCAATCAGATAAAATAGAAATCAGGAGGGCCTATTTTAAATATTTAAATTTCCTTATCCGGGTTCCTCCTTGGACTAGGAATGATAGACTGAGGGAGAGATACAGCTTGCCGGATCCTCTTGATCCTGCAGATAAGGTTTTTCCCAAGCTTACGGGTTATCTGTCGAACCACCCTTGGAAGTCTATCCTCTTTTATTTATTTTTTTTTTATTGGGTTATTATTATTTTTATATTGTATTTATTTGTATGATACATTTAAAGAGGTTTACAACCCTTGGAGTGGCTTACTTTTCTGAATTCTTTGGTTTATTGAGTTTTAATTTGCACGTATTTCGTCCTGTTTTTGTATGTGTTTTTTTTTTTCATTTTCTTTCTTTCTGTTATACTCCATCGTCATGCTTGGTATTTTCGATGGTTTATAAAATAAATAATTTACTTAATTAGTTAAAATTAGACTTACAATAAAGACATGACCATTAAAACTAAAAAACACAGTCCAAGCATAATTACTTCAAGGAAGTTAAACTAGGACTGAAAAACAAACACGAAACAAGGCAATTCGTTCAGATGAAAACAGATCAGGAGCATGTTTTTAACTTTAATCCTTGCTTTTTTTGCTTCCTACCTGCCGATAGCCTTCAAGGTCTTTTTGATACAAGCTCATTGGTATTAACTATTGGTTTTGTCATTTGATATGTTGAATCACTTTTAATTAAATTTGTGTATAGTTCGTTGAGTGAATATTCTCCCAAATCTTACTTAAAGGAGTATTATTATTTATAGGCGCAAGTGGCCCATTTCACTGACGGCTACCAAGCGGTGGTATAAAAATGTAAAAGAAGCTCTTTGATTTTGGGTCCGATGTCCAGTGTTAAGAGCTTAACCATGATTCCGCTTAAGAACGCTACGAAGAATTTTCTCCAGTACTGTGATGAGGGGTGACTCCCAGGAGTATACTTTTTGCTAGGTCGTAAATGGGAGTATTTCTTGTTTTCCTCTTTTGGTAGCTTTTCAAAATGTTTCTTGTCCGTCTTGTCCAATCAATTGATTTAAATAAAAAAAAAAATTAGGAAGAAAAAAGTGATTAAGTCTTCGTCCCTAGCGAAGGCTCAGTAGCAGGTAAAAAATGCAGCTAACGAAATAAATATAACTACCTAAACTTTATAGATACCTAGTAATATAAACTACAGAAAAGAGGCACATCAGACAAGAAAGCGTGAAAAAATTATAAATTCAAGTAAAGGACGAAAGAAAGAAAGAAATAAACAAAAGTTGCCAAAACCCAAAGAATTTAGTCATTTTTTTAAAAGGTGTAACAGAGCGATACCTACAAGTTAGGTCGGGTAGTTTGATAATATCCGACCCAGTTTATGTTTTAAATCAAAACTGGGGTAAACTAAAAGGAATTTCTATTTTATAAAAATTTCAGAGACGAGAAGAAGAATCAATAGAAAGAAAAAGAGGAGTCTACTTATGCGGTCTACTCTGCTAAAATTGCCCCTCTGTCTGAATACAAATGTCTAAGAGAAGCCCTTTAATTTGGGTAGGCCTATCCACTAATTAATCATAGTTTCAAGTACTTTCACTAACTAATATTGGTCGTAATTAATTATTATTTTTATTATTTTGTTCTTAATGGATACTGATTACTGAAATTTGTTGATCAAAATTCAAAATCTGTTGATCAAAATTCAAGTTTGACTAAATGTTGACCCTGACCGATTAAGCTTTACAGTCACTTTAGTATATAACACCTAAACTCAGGCGGCGAAAGTTGAATCTTACTTTTAAAACCGAGTAACATGTTATAACATTTCAGAGTTATTCACAAAGTTTAAAATTCTTTGGCACCCACACGATATATCAATTGTTCGACCATCCATATTTACACAATTTCCATTTCTTGTTTTTTTTTTTTACATTGTAAACAAGACCTCCTAATTTAGAGATGAAAAAATAATAATAATAAAAAAATACATTATTATGGAAGTATGCTCACTATATTCTGCTTTAAACTTAGTAACTATTGCAAGTAATAACTTTAGGGTCAAAGTTTTATGTTTCAAAGTTTCTAATTAATTTGAAATCCGAGGACAAAATTTAAAATTTACCTATGAATTTTTTTTTCATTTATCTATGAAACAAAAGTTAATCACCAAGTTGGCATCCTATTTGATTATTATTCCCCACTTTATTATTATTACAAGATGTTACATTTTACATAATTACATAATATTACAAAACTAAAATACAATCTTGATTTGTAGCTTTCAAAAGAGGACCAACAAAAATCCACAAAAATTTTCCTGCTTCAAGCAAACTCTCATCCTTGGTAAATATCCTAAATTATTCTGCTTTTCATTTAGTGTTAATTGCCAATATTGTCTTAATGCAAAAATTTGTATTTTTCTAATTTAATTTTTACAGTTTTAATCTAATTTGGAGCATAAGTATTTGGTTTTAAAATTCATGCAAAAAGTCTTAAATCCCTTTTCTCCGCAATTTATCGGTAAAAAAAGATCACTAAGCTAACATTTCATTTGGTTAGGAGATTAAAAAAAATAATAATAATAAAAAAAAAGTTGATAGTTGGTTCCTCTGAAAACAAGACACACTTACTCTTGAGTCATTCACTGGGGCAACTTTTTTTTTCTTCTTTGGTACCTTAACATCGTCATCTAGTTCCACTATATATTCAACAATTGATTCCCGTTTTATCTTCTTGGGCGGCACTTTTCGGACTGACATAATTGGGGATGGAGTGGGAGCTGGAGAACTGGGGATCTTTTCCTTCTTGGGAGTCTTCGGCTTTTTTGAGGGTGTTTTGTTGTATATTGTCAGAGACAGCGATGGTAAAGGGGGACTAAGATCCAAGTTTTTCAATTCCTCCTATAAATATGAACTTACAAACCAAAATTCCCGACTTGAGCCAAATTTCGCTTAGCGAATTCGCGTCACTATCCCAATGAAAAAAAAATATAGGCGAATATTCAGTTCGCTTTATTTAGAACCATGGTAGAAAAAAAAACAATCATTTCTTAAACAGGATTTTATTTAGAACCATTTAGAACTTTATTTAGAACCATGGTAGAAAAAAAACAATCATTTCTTAAACAGGATTAAATTCGCTCTCTCTTTTTCAGCTCTCACTCTAATGTTTTTTTTTTCTTTTTTTAAGATATTGATTAAGTCTAAGCATAAAGAATGTATTCAAGTACATTGTTTAAACAGGTGGTCAATTGGCTTAAAAAAAAAGTTATGCTAAAGCCAATATTTTCGTCTTTTTATCGGCATCAATCCTTATTCTAATGAAATTTTCTTAAGAGCCACCTCAATTTAATCCAATCTAGCTTTGATGCTAAAACCTAAATCACTGGAAAATTTAGAGTGAACCAACTGGAATTCTTATAATGAAAGGCAAAAAAAGAAATAAGCAAATATAGAAGTAACACAGCAATTAATTGACAGTAAACTGGGTAAAAATCAAGTAATTGGATGAGTAAAATATAGGCTAATCGTAACATCTTGTTAACAAATTGGAATTGGAAAGAAGTGTAACTATCATGGAATAGCTAAAACTCTAACCTAGGCATTAACTTGTTTATTATTAAAATTATTCAACGCTTCAAATTATTAGTTGTTGACTTTTCTATAACTTTAGGCATCTTTTTTTGAAAGATCAATCATCCTTTTTTATCATATTTATCCCTTCCAAATACTCGTTCCAAAATATCAATTTTTTGCTTAACTTATATAACGTAAAGTACAAATATTAAATTTATTGTTTCAGTTCAGAAACCAATGAAAGAAATGAGGACATGACACATTCAAATACAACAAAGGTAGATTGACAAAGGTAGGACAAAGGAAATTGGTAGAAGATAAAAGGTAGAAGACAAAGGTAATTGCAGGGCAAACCTCATTGCGGGCTAATAGTATTTACGCTTCAGTATATGAAAGATAAACATCAGGGATGTATTTAAGGAGTGGAGCAAGGACCCACACAAAAGTATTGTGACACGTGTTTCTGTTCAATATAAATGCACAGTTGCCATATAATTCTTCTATATTTAGTTGTTTGACAAATTCATCAACCCGAAACACAAATTCCTTAGTAACTGTCTGATCAACATATATTTCCGTTTGCCAGTTGGCAAAAAGCAAATCAATCTTTAAAAAGAGAATTAAAGCGAAATGCAGCAAAATCTTTTTATTGTTCGTTTTTTTGTAATTAATTTAATTGGTAAAAACATGATGTCGAAAAACTTCGAGCAGTCAATTAAGCTGATAAGCTAAAAGCAACAAATGCAGAAATATTTTAGCTTTCATAACTGATCAATGTCGTCATCAGAGTCGAGCTGTTCAGAGGTCAAACCTACCAAGTCTATATTTTCTAGAATTTAGTCATTGCACCCGATTGAATCTTAACTTGGTACATTCACCAAGATGTTGTCACAAACAAAAATTAATGTAAAGAAAATGACATAAGAATTTTGGTCGTCAATTGTTGAACAAGCTACTAAGAAACCAATTTGATTGACTCACATCCAGATGTGCAAAATTCATTCTTGACGCTCAAAAAGAAACAGAGCAACATAAAAGGAAATTTTCTGAATACTTTCCATATAGACGAGTCATTTGTTGAATAATTGGTTCTGTCTTTAGCTGCGCAATGTTTCTACCAAATTTTTGCGGCAAAAACAAATTATCGAATTTTTTAAAAATCTAAAATTCCTGAATAAAATATTAGTTTGGCTCCCATTCTTGGCAGTGAAATGCAAAATACACTTTAAAATAAAGCAACAAATGGTATTCGTATTCAACCTTAGCAGTGGTGTCAGATGCTTAGATTTTTTTCCACAAAACTTCTGCGCATTTGTTAAATTATGTTTTACCGTTCATTTTGAATATTTTTATCGAGTTTTCAATTCTGTTTTTATTTCAGAATTCAGTTTTCCCTTCTGGTCATGACCATTAAAATTCTTTTAGGTTCGACAGAAAAGTTTGATCTTTAAGTAGAAGCAAATTTTCTTTGTAATTTTTTATAAGCAATAGATATTTTTGGCAAGAAAAATTAAATGGGGCGGTGCTATAACCAAGTTAGAATAGTGCAACTATCGATTATGGTAAAAAGAGGCGGATTGACCTGGGGAGGGGGGGGGGTATTAAAAATTAGTTGGTAATTTAAATAAGAGGTGCCTTACAGCGGCTGACAGTGATTGTGACAATTGAATAATTCACACAGCTCGCAACACTTTCGTTAGTGATAGATTAAAAAAACTACCTCTTCTTCGTCAGAAGGAATTGGTTCATCGTCGCCATCGGGTTCTGTAGGTTCAGTGGGCGCCTTGACAAGCATCTCTTGGTGTAATTTCAATTCTTGATATGCCTTCGTCCACAACGCCGTCTTTTTTATCTGGATGAAAAGTCAAGAAAGATTTTATTACGTTCTTAAAGTAATGGAACAGCTTTAAAAGAAAAATAGCCTCCAGTTAAAAAAAAGGTAAAGGTAAAGAATACGGCACTAGACCATTAAGTCCAAATCGGCGGTGCTGATCTCCGTTTCAAGGTCTTTCAGCCAGGAAATGCAGCGGGGGTGGGGGGCAATCCTGTGCTTTCGTACACTCTTTCTACTTACCTTCCCCAGATTTTTCCATGCACGTATTTAGAGCTGGGACGACTCTGGCTGAGCTTACAGAGTCACGCCACTGACCCCCGTCCCAAACCAAACAACCGGCCACGCCAGGAATCGAACCCCCGCCCTTCGAACAAAGGATTCCAAATCCAGAGCGCCAACTACTCGGCTAGGACCCTCAAGCTAATATAGCCTAGTTCCGAGGACCCCCCTCCCCTCTTCCACCTATCTAAAAATATTATTTAATCAAAATGCCATTACATTCAAGCTCCTTTTCTTTTTCACCTCCCCCTTTCATATCTCCGTCTTTCAAGCACATTCTATGGAAAATATAAATAAATAAAACGCGCATTTGGTCAATTTGACTCTTGACAGGGGAATTTATCCCGCTGAATAATGAATAGCTCGCAAAAAATTGCTATTGCAAATTTAACATCATCTAGCACATTCACAAAAGAAAACAGCAAAAATATACAAAGACTACAAGGTTCATACTCCCCAAACAAAATTTTATTTTGTGAGCTTTGCTCACAAAATTATTTAATTATTATTGAATTATTTAATCAAAATGCCATGTAAAGCTTTGCTCACTACGTATAACAAAGATCTTCTCCAAACAAAAATTTTGGGGAAAATACATATTACTATTTTGTGTCTGATGAAATATGGGTTTGACCCAGTTCGATCAAAGTCGTCATGAACAAAAAATAAAAGTTATAGGAAGTAGAATAACTATTTTGCTCCTCCCTTTATTTTAATATAGACTTACACAGACACGGATCTCCTTAATTGTCCAAATTCTTGACTATTCCTGGCTTCATCATACAATGTTTAGTGACGAAACATTTACAGGGTTAAAGAGACAAGCTGTCATTCGAGTACAGATAGAGACTCAGAGACATAAACACAACAGTGAGGTGACAGCCCACCAACATGTTTTTTTTTTCTTAAGCGGCAGGGTCTTAAAAATTCAGATACGTCAGTATATGCATAAACAAAACTGCTTGCAAAAAAAGAAGAAATCTTCTACCCTAGACATCAATCCCATAGACACCCCTCCTCCTCCCAGAAAAGATTGAAACAAGTATCCCAAACGCAGGATTTTTCTATCTTTATTGAACTGCTCCCCATATACCCTAAAAATTCTCTGGGAAAGATCAAACGTGTTAACACCTATGTATAGTGACATATACCTAGAAAAAGGGTGAGGAAATCCCTTAGAGGCATTGAAAAACAGTAGTATATAAACTATTCTTTCCAATTTCACTCCCCTCCCCCAAATCTACTCTAGTCCTCATTTCCCTCTGAATCAGACCCGTGGGCAACAATATTTATACACATCCCTTCTCTCAAAAGATACCGCTACCCTCCCTTCCTGATAGAACAGTGGCGTAAGAATGAACATTTTTTGTATCCTTTTGTACATAAAAATGTATTTCATCAATGTATCCACATTTTTGTTATATGCAAACAAAATTAGCCTAAATAGAGTAAGCTGCTAGAATGATATCTCAGCGACCGCAGTTTATGAGCAAAACCAAGAACCAATCTATATCCTTTAAAAATTTTAAAAGTACTTAGTAGCCGTCTAATTATTATTATTATTTCTTTTTTTTTTATTTATTAATCTTTATTATTATTATTTCAGATTCAACTCTACAGGCTCCAAACTCTACAAAAGGCACTAAAAAAAATAAAATAAAATAGCTTAATACTACTAATACTACTTGGTGTACTATCGATGCAAGCTACTATTAACACACCTTAATACAAGCTTAATAGCATAATACTACTTGTAGGGTAACCTAGCGATCGTAGTTGATGAGTAAAATCAAGTAATGACCTATATTCGTTTACGATGTTACAAGTGGCAGGTTGACAGTTGTAATGTGAAACTCTAAAAAAGAACAAAGACCTTTTAATATACAAAACAGACTCACTTTTAAACTTGGAAGGTCTGCGTCTATAGGACGAATGTTACTATGGTCAATCGTGGCTCTTTCATGATGACCTCCAAAGAACCTCACATCATACGAGTTTTGTATTTTCTTTATCACCTGCAAATACAAAGGACATTTAAGAATTAGACTTAATTAAGTCTAATCTTACTTAATTACACTTAATTAAGAAGATATCATGTCATAGAGTTAGAATACAACTCACAAACACATGGTTACCTTATTCAATTCCGGCTTAAATACAGTGTTTTATAACTAATACAATCTCAGTGCTCTCATGTCGACGACATGTAATACCTGATGCAACCTCAGTCAAGGGTGCCATCCAGTGAGAGAAAAAAACACTAGATTTTAGTGATTTTTTGGTTGTTTAGTGATTTCCTTCAGTATTCTACTGATGTATGTGCTGATTTAGTGAATATTGTATTTAGGCAATATAAAAATAACTAGAAATAGAGATAAATCACTAAGGATGGCAACCCTGACCTCAGTACTCTTCAGATCTCAAATTGATCACACATAATCTGTACTCTCAGTGATACAGCTGCAATACGACCTATACAGTTTTGTATATTATTGGAAAGCTTCATGAGATTTATATCTCTGCATGCCAATGCTGTTATCTACGAAGCGTCCAAGGACTATCCTGGATAAGTGACTTTCCTGAACTATTTTTGCTTTAATATAAAATTGTCAACTAATTTAATTTAATGGGAAAGTAATTTATTGTAGCGTCGACGAAGAAATCAGAAATTGCAATTTATAAAATAACATCAGAACATTTTTTGGTAAGAGCCATTTTAACAACGAATGGGGTTGTGGTGCAAAGACGAAGTATAGAGACCCCCTTCTACTTATACGTGCCCTTTGAAAAGAATTCCTTGAATGAGACAATCTGTGCTCTCTGTAATACAGCAGTGAAGCTTTACTGAAAACTTTTATGAGATTTCTATCTCCCCTTTTCCTATATAGGAAAAAAAGATATAAAAATTGACTAAAGATTGGTTGTAGCAATTCAAAAGGTGGTAAGGTCTGATCTTACCACGTTACGGTAAAGTGTGTATCCGTACGTTAAGGTGCTATATGACAGGGTTTCTGGACTTATGACCAGAGATACGGCAAAGACTGACCGAATTTCTTTTCTTTTTTTTGTGGAGGGGGGGATAGCTAAAAACTTTTAAAAAATATCAAGAATTTGTTTGTATACGATTTTGCATTTTTATGACCCGGAAAAAAATTTCGGGGGGAGTTCAAACTCCTACCACCCTGGATACGGCCTTGCCTTCATTTGATTCTCGCTAAAACTAAAGTGAGTAAGTTTATTAGTCATCATAAATTTACCCGGAGAGCGGAATAACTGAAAAATGTACTTAGTTCGTTCGACTTATATTATGAAGAAGTTGTCTGTAAAAGGAACAATCTGTTAGGCATCGAAAAAAATATTGATATCAAAGGCTCTGATTTCGAACTATTTCGGTTAGTGAGAAAACAGAACAACACGTATTTTAGAAAGAAAAAAGTATTTTCTTAAACATACCAAAGGCCCAATATGCTGAGAAAAACCGAACCTATAAATCTTACGTTGTTTTAAGGGGGTGAAGTGTCCAAAATCTAATCGCCAAATCTAGTCCAGCGTATTTCTCCGTAAACTATTGAACGTTTTTTAAGAATAAGGACTGCTCAAAGACAGGGATCTTACTTGAAGATCAGAAATCTAACTCACCTTAGCTGGCCAAAAGGAATATCCTTTTTGTTTTGCAAAAACAAGTTCATGTTTGGGATAGCACGGCTCACAGAACCAATCTTTTGTTTTCATTTCGTTTGAAACCTGGTAGCAAAATCGACATTGTCTGATCTCGTTTATGTCATAAGCACAGTCCCGAATCATAGCTCTAGCTGCATCGGCAAAAATCGAATTCACTAGAGAAATAAATCATATTATGTAAATAAATTACATAAATTATAATATACATTATTAATACATTATAAGTAAAATAATAAATTACAAATAAATTAGAAATAAATTATAATATATATTATAACTTCTTACAGTAGACACACGCAGCCTGTATACAGATTAATTACGATATATGACATTTTAATCTAAACAGAAATATGGTGTTTTCTTAAGCTAATTTAAGCAAATATGTTTTTTTTTATCCTTTTTCAGCTAAAGATTAATTTCTTTGAAATTAGTACAGAGGTGGATCCAGAACCTGGAGATAAACATTATTCATCAAAAGATTCTCTTTTTTCTTTTTAAGAAAAAAAATTATTCTAATAGATGTATTTAAACCAAAGTAAAAAATTAAACACAATTTTTCCATCAATCATAGTTTTTTTGTCATTATTTTTTTCTTTTTTTCCAACACAATGAAATTTTCTAAAAGTAATTCAATGGAAAGGATAGCTTCCCTTTTTGACATCGATTTTTTGTGCATTGATTTTTGAAGTTGGCTTTAGCGAAAATATCAAAATTTAATTTTTTACGGAAAGTTAACGACTTCATCAGCTTTAAAAAGGTTACAAAAAAAAACTAATATTACTATTGTAAATCTAGAAAGGTAGCACATAAAACTAAATGAGACAATTTGGTAAAATTCTAGACGAGCTACTTTTTGCTACCTTGGATTGTGGTTAGGTTAGGAAAACTAAACTTTCAGTATTGAATCCAGGGCCAAAAGCACACTCCGGGAAGGTATTACCAAGCAACTATGTTAACCCTCTTCCGATTACTATGTCTCAGAAATTTGCCTGCTTGATCTATTGGAATTTTGACAAAACAACATTATACCTTAATTTTTAGCTTCTTTTTCTCTGGTTTTAGTTTTGAAAACCCTATTCCTGTTATTTAATTAAAATTTTAAGCCATGTCAATGTTTTTTTTTTCTTCTGAATTTAGGAAATGTATTGCAGATCTTTGAAACTTCATAAATTGGGATTGAGCAAAGTTGTGAAACTGAAAGTACTTTTCTGGTACTTTATTTAAGCAGAAGATCTATTTTGCAAGGTTTCCCTTTTGTAAAATAGAGGTTTTTAAAGGTCATCAAAGGTCAGTGCTCTCTAGACGGAGGAGTGGAGGTAGGTACTTCAGAATACCTTCCCAGGACATACTTTAGTCTGTATCTCCATCCCCGAAAGATTCATTTTCCTAACCTAACCACTTTCCAAGATAGCGAAAAGTATCTAGAATTTCACCGAAAAATTATTTTGTAATTTCTTAGAAAATTTATTCTCCTTATTTTGGAATACAAATAAGATGACACTTAAACGCAGTAATGATAATTACACTAAGGAACTATCTTTGGGCAGAAGAACTAAAATATGTAATCCTAATAAAGCCCTTTACACTAGGATGAAAAATATTATCTCTCCACCGTCCACATTCACACTTGTACAAGAGCATTTTTAAGTTTTTTTTTTATCTAAAAAACCAAAAACTGAACGAAAAAGATTTCCAAAAAAAAAAAAAAAAACTAGACAAAGATATTTCATGACGTCTAAAATCTGATCATATTTTTTCATTATCATTTAAAAACCCCATTAGTAGACTCGTAAACTAGTTTTTTAGTTCAAACACCCAAATTTGGAACAAAAATAAAAATAAAAATAATTGCAAAAATTTACGGGTGACAGAAAACTCTGATATTTCGAATAAGCATAAGGAGTCATATTAGCAGAGACACCAATTTGCAAAAATGTAAGGGGTGGGGCCTGATTTTTTTTTGTCACTTTTCTAAAAGAAGATGAAAAAAAATATTTTTCAAAATGTAAAGGGAGAATTTGGCTTTTTTTTCAACATAGATACCAAAAGTGGTATTTTTGAAAATCTAGGCGAAAATTTGACCCCCCCCCCCCTCGTAAGTTAGCGCTCCTGCGCCCTAGAATCAAAAAAACACTTTTTCGGGCAAAAATATTCATTCCTAGCGTTATCCGTCCTTATTAGCTTAGACAGTTTGTTCGAAAGAATGGGTTCATGTGCCATTACTTCCTAAATTTCAAACTGGGATTCAAATTTACTTATTTATTATTATTAAGTTCATAATACATTTCATGATAGGATTATGGCTTCCAGAAGGAATTACTCACTAACACTTGGCTTTAGCAAGTCACTTCAAGTGTTGACCTAGCAGATAGTCAATACTATGGAACTGGTTGGGAAGAATATAATAAAATCAGTAATAATAGAAAAATACATATAAAATATAATAAACTCATTAATAAATCATGTAACAAAATCATTGGGAAGAATATAATAAGATCAGTAATAATAAAATAATACATACAAAATATGATAAAATCATTAATAAATGATTTAATAAAATCAAAGGGAAGAATATAATAAAATCAGTAATAATAAAATAATATATAGAAAATATAATGATTTAATAAAATCAATGGGAAGAATATAATAAAATCAGTAATAATAAAATAATATATATAAAATCAGTAATAATAAAATAATATATATAAAATATAATAAAATCACTAATAAATAAAATCGAAGAGGTACGCCTCTGTCTCTTGAAAAAAATGACACAAAATATTTCTAACTATATTTTTCTATTTCTAACTATCTAATATTTCTATTTCTATTTCCAACTATCTCCAGTCCCGTTGGCCTGAGAGACACGAAAAAGGATGGATCTTAAAGCATAATGGAACTGCGAAACTCAAAATAAGGTACAAGCAGCAGAAACTATTCCTCCCCCCTATTAAACCCTAACCCCTCTACCTCTTCTCGATCTTGAAGAAAGCTGCTAATGATTTGCCATCTCAATCCCTGAGTCATTATGATTGCATATGGATGTAACATATCTATGCATAGGGATTGAGGGGGGGAGCAGGCCTGTACGTGGACAGATTTCAAATGAGATTCTGTTTCCAATGCGGCCAAGTATTACATTTCTCCAATATATACTATGTAGCTACAATCGATGCAATGTTGAATCTATGTGGCATTTACAAGGTATATAGCCTGCCATAAATAAAATTGGTCACGATGACAATTTTTGTTCTTAAAATTCATTAAGTAAGAAAACAAATAGGCCTTTTCTTTCAAAATGATTCCAAATTAATCAACAAAAAGATTGATAATTTGTTTTGAAACTGCACACACAAAAATATGATCATACTTACCTGGGTCTTCAATTTTTTTTTCAAATTTGTGAAGTAGTTTTTGATTATTGTTCGATTGTAGCCATTACATAACCGAGAAGCGTATACATTAATATAATTTTTTTTTTGGGGGGGAAGTGGCTCAAGCCCTAAAGAGAGCCTACCTGCCGAGAAAGCAAATCACGAAATCACCACGTCAAGGTTCATTTATCGCAAGCTTCACACATACATCTAGCTTCACTCGAGTGACTCCTCAGGCCTCCTTCATCATAATTCACTCGGGCGGTGTTTATGATGCGTGGTTTTCAAAATTGAAGTTATTTTCAATTATGGAACATATCCAGTAGATAATTTCGAAGACCACACTGCCCTTCCACGACGATAAACAAAAGTTCAAATAGGGATAAATCCTTTTATTAGAAAGTGATAATTCGCAAGAAATATTGGACATTTTGGTCACATGGGCAGTGACCGTCATCAGTAGATATACCGCGTTTTGAAAGATAAATAATTGCTTCGTTACATCTGCGTGTCTTGAATTCCAACTCCTCTAATACTGACCACAAGTGGTAAAATTAAGCATGGCATCAAATTGGTTATAACCAATCAAAAGCAAGATTTTGGCCTCGGCATTTCAACATTTTAACTTTTTGCCACATAATTTTTTTGATAGTATGGACCTGAAAGTAACAATAAGCAGCAAATGTTTTCTAGTAATAAACCATAAGTGTTTTTTACTTGTAAACTCTATTAAAATAGGTGAACTTGTTTTTATTTTTTGCCTATATTTACCAATGAATTACCTATAAACCCTAATTAAATAGATAAGACTTTTTTCTTAAAGGTTTTAGCGTCAAAACACCCTTAAGTTTGAGTAGGGACAAGAATATTCCTTTGAACTAAGGATCAACACCAAAAAATGACAAAAAACTTATTGCCTTTAAACAATTGCTATTTATATTATTCATCTAACCCTCTTTAAATTTAACTTGACCATTTACATACTAAAGTGCTCTTGAAACATTGTCCATATTCGAGTACATTAGGAAAATCCACAGTTCCTAAACTTTTTTCCTTTTTACTGCGGGAAGAATAGCGCTACAAAGTCCGAACTAGCATTCGTTTGCAGAAGAATAGCTCTATAAAATACAAACTCGAACTGGTTTGCAGAAGAATAGCGCTATAAAATCAAAACTAGCATTTGTTTGCAGAAGAACGCTATAAAATCAAAACCAGCATTTGTTTGCAGAAGAATAGCGCTATAAAATCAAAACCGGCATTCGTTTGCAGAAGAATACCGCTATAAAATCAAAACTACCATTTGTTTGCAGAAGAATAGCGTTAAAAAAAGCAAAACGAGCGGTTAATCTTCTTTCAAAATTACTGTTGATTATTTTATGGCCTTGGTGAATTTGAGCACTGAACGGTTCAATTGTCAATATTCTAAAAATTGTCCCAGTTCTCACCTCCATGATAAACAGCAGCGTTATGCATCACAGTCTGAACATCGTGTAAGAATTCAGTCAAATTTTCATACCGCCTTAAAACAGCCTTCCGTTTAATATCATGAAGCTCTAACGGAGTTCTTAAGAGTAGTTTAACTCGAAGGTAATCTTCTTCACTAGGGAATGAATCTAAAAACACATAATGCATATTCAGTCCAGTAAATGATAAAAAAAAATTTTATCGGAAAATATGTGTCATGTTCAGCTAAACAAGGTAATGGATAGTGGTATTGGGTTAGGTACATCGAATTTCAAAATGACTTACACTAACCATCTTCCCCCTTTTTTATTCCTAAAAAATTCTTATTTGACGGGTTTAAAACACAATTATGGTTATAGAACAAATAACCCAGAAAAACAAGCGAATTGTAAAGGAATTATATGGGAAAATAAGGGAGCGGGGGTGGAATCGCGAAAATCCCAGTATGTGGGGGGAGGGCTCAAACTTACTGCTGCAAAAATACGACCTCTCAATTGTTTAAAATCTGTAAATCCAAACTAAACCCAGTGGTGCAGCAAAGTGACCTAGCCTCCACAGAAAATTCAAACATTCCTAGCGCTTAGACCAATTAAAGTTTTCAACTGTTCCTTTACCCTTTTCTTCTTTAACCTTTTCCCCATAAGATGTATTTAAGACAATGGTGGTAGTTGGGAGGGGGTCTAGATTTTCTACCCCTTTTAAGATTTTCAGAAATACTGTTAATGGGGCATTTTCATCGAAAAAGGCTTTTTGGAACTTTCATTGAGAAAAATATAGAAAAAACGACAAATTTGAACCCCCTAGACATTGAAAAATACAGTTCCCCCTCCCTGATTCTTCGTGAATTAACGCAACTGACCTTAGGAATTCTGTGCTCGTGATCCAATGTCCAAAACGATGGACTCCACAGTCCAACATAATGCAAACAATTTCTAAAGAAAGGTTATCTCACACAAGGACACAAAAGATAATTTGCGGGAAACAATTTTTTCCGGATAATTTGTTAAGAAATGCAAATACTCGGAATAATATGCCAAGTACACACTCAACGCCAATAGCAGGACAGCTTGACAAGTTTGTGCGCTTTGTTACCATCATTAAGAGTTACAAGTGCTCGGGATGCTTTGCCAGAGACACTCCCAATGCGACTAGCAGGTCAGTTTGATAAGTCCCTCCGTTTCATCATCATCATTAAGAATTGGAAATACTCAGGATAATCAGCCAGAGACACGCTCAACGCCACTAGCGGGTCAGTTTGACAAGTCCCTCCGTTTCATCACCATCATTTACAATTGCAAATACTCGGGATAGTCTGCCAGAAACACGCTCAGCACCGCTAGCAGGTCAGTTTGACGAGTCCCTCCGTTTCATCCCCGTCATTAAGAATTGCAAATATTCGAGATAATTTGCCAAACACACGCTCTAGGCTACTAGCAGGTCAGTTTGACGAGTCCCTCTGTTTCATCATCATCATTAATAATTGCAAATACTCGGCATAAATTTGCCAGAGACACGCTCAGCACCGCTATCAGGTCAGTTTGACGAGTCCCTCGGTTTTATCACTATCGCTAAGAATTGTAAATACTCAGGATAATCTGCTAGAGACAACCTCAACGCTAATAGCAGGACGAGTCCCTCCGTTTCATCACCATCATTAAGAATTGCAAGTATTTGGGATAATTTGCCAGAGACACGTTCAACGCAAATAGCAGGTCAGTAAGACGAGTCCCTCCGTTTCATCACCATCATTAAGAATTGCAAATACTCGGGATAATTTGCCAGAGACATACTCAACGCCACTAGCATGTCAGTTTGACGAGTCCCTTCGTTTCATGATCATCATTAAGAATTGCAAGTACTCGGGATAATTTGCCAGAGACACGCTCAACGCAAATAGCAGGTCAGTTTGACGAGTCCCTCCGTTTCATCACCATCATTAAGAATTGCAAGTACTCGGGATAATTTGCCAAGGACACACTCAACGCCAATAGGCAGACAGCTTGACATGTTCGTGCGCTTCATCGCCATCATTAAGAGTTGCAAGTGCTCGGGATAATTAGTAATACAAACCAAGAAAAAAAAACATACATCATCATTTTTAACCGACAAACAATAACCATAATAAAATTCAACTTCTATAAATGTTAACCAACACCCCTCAAATAAAATTCTCTTTGTTTAATCCCTATACAAAGGAACTTACACAACTGTTTAATAGCATATGCGTTCCTATCAGACATTCGTTCTATTAAGCAACAATCACTCCCAGACACTCGTCCAAAACATTCATCCCGCAACACAAGCAGCTCTTCACACTCGGATGCAAAATGAAAGATTCTCATTCACACACAGGGCAAAATTAAGGGCCGGTCGGTAGCCTAAACTTTCTCAAAAATTTTCTTCTCTCTCCTAAATCCAAACTATCCCCCCTTAGCAACAACAAATTCTTCAAATCCTCCCTATTCAACCCAAATTTAAAATAAAACTCCTCCCCCCAAACACTCTTCAGCTCAGGAGTAAAACCTCAATTCGTCCTTTTGGGTTAGCCATTCTTGTATTTCTTGGTCATTTAGGGTTGGCTGGACTTTCTTCCATACTGACACGCTCTCATCCACCGGGCCCTTTCCTTCATTCCAAATCTCCGTCAGGCCACAATGGTCCAATATTTTCACGACCTAATTTTGCCACGAATCTTGTCTGCCATTCTTCAAACTCTCCAAATAAGCTAACTAAAAAGCGGAACTCCAGGTAGCCTAATTAATTTCTCCCCAAATTCCCCAATTCTAATCAATCTAGCATTCTTTAAAGTAAAAAAGGATCAAATCTCTTTTCAATACCACTCAACTAAATGGATGCTTTTAGGCCTAAGATTCTCTTAAAATATCTTAGCTGAAATACTTCTATCTTAGCTGCTTTAGCGAAACCCCAAACCTCTGACCGACAATATAGACTATAATCTATTTTGTCTGGGACACTCTTTTCTGAATCCTCACATTAGCTAGCTGACCTAAATTACTTCTCAATAGCATATTTATTAACCTCTTATCCCTTAAAATTGCAACCTTCTACTTGCATCAGGCATGGCAGGTTTTCTATTGCAGTGTTATAGTCCCCTTTGACTTCAGCGCAATGTAACTAAGCCCATGGTTTGACTCTAATTATTATAATGAGGCTCAAGGCTATTTTGAACAAGGGTTTCAAGCTTATGGTTCGTTAAGGTGGTCTTCTCTTTGTCTTTACTGATTATTCAATTGGTTTTAGACAGAATTTCTGAGGAAGTGTATGCCAATACCTTTTTCTAGTTTTTCTCTAGAGCCTCTGGCATGTAGGCATTATGAAGCAACGTTTTATCTACGCAATTGTTCCACCAGATCTGCCAAGATTTTTCGCAAAACTAAGGATCTTCCCAAGGGAACTAAGGATTTTCTCCAGGATCTTTAAATTTCAGTCCTAATCTTGAAATATCGGGAAAAGTGTATTTAAACAGTAACTTGAAAAAGGGTGTTAAGTTTATTTATCATTATTATTTAATATCTTGGGATTTTTTTATACTTTGGGATATTTTTGCAAGCGAGTCTTGGAAATCGTTAATTATCATTGACAGCCGTATATCAATTAATTTTTTAATTAGTTAATAAATTAACATTTATTAATTAATGGATTAGTTAATATATAGTAATCAATTTTTAATTATTTATTTTGTTATTAATTAGAAAAAAACTTCGCAAGTTTTTAGAAACTTGGAAAAACTTTTTATTAATCAATTGATTCTACTAACTACTTAATTCTTCTATTATTTTTAAAATTAAATACTACGCTCTCATCAGCCCCAGCAGATCGTGAAATCTGTGAATTAGTGCGTTTTCTGTAGCTGTGATGTTCAATCCGTGTACCTTTTCTTACTTGTTTTTGTATTTTAATTGTATTTTGTACACCGCTATTTATTTTAATGCAGGTAACAATTAAATTATTATAGTGCTTTGAACGGCACTGCAGAGACGATGCAACACGACCATACTTTTGCCTTAGCCTGTACATCCGTGAATAGGTATGGATTGAGTCTGACTGTTTCAACAAGTCTTATCGACAAACTACATTAAACAAAGTATCAAACACTTCATAACTCACTTGGAGATTTCTTAGCGGACTTATCTGTTTTTGAAATATCTATCGGTGGTATCGCCAGATCTCTTTGCATCACTGGGTATGGCAGCTGCAAAGAAAAGTAAGGATTACTTTTATTTGCAAAATTTAAAAATTTAATTCTGATTTAAAAATAACAAATCTGGGATTCTATAAGTTAATTTAATATTAACTTACGATTATTCATTTCTGAAAATTTTGAAAGATGACTAAAACACTATTTCGTACTCCCTAAGACCCTGCCCTCCCCAAAATTACTCAAAGCCCTCCCCCAAAGCAAAAGTTGTGGTATAACAATGTAATTTTTCAATTTTTTTTCCACAGACCTCACCATTGAGCACCAAGAATTGTATCACTCTTTAGAAGCCTTCAAAATAAAAGTTTGACAATTAGGATACTTTAAAAACTAGATTTTAGCTATTGGTTACACTTGGGACTATCATCAGACAGAAAAGAGACAAATCGACAAAAGTTGAAAAAAATATTAGGGAGGAGCGCTAGATTCTTAGCCGTTCAAATATACACCACGTGCAGCTAACTTCATGGTTTGACTTAGAACTCGCCCAAAGAGTATGAAAATTATTAAGAGAAGAAAACTCAAGCAAGTTTATGAGAAGAAAAAACAACTAAGTCCAGCGTTGCCTAGCAAAACCATTTAATGAATTCTAAAAAGCTAAATACCGATATGAACTTGAACAGAGACTGATGTTAAGTTATAAAGCTATCTAAATACAAACTATAATCTGGTTAAAACTGCCGACAAGCGTACACAACCAAGTTCCGAGAAAACGAGGAACCTCACGCCAATCACCAAACTCAAATAAGATATATCACCTCATAAGAAAAGGATCTTGATAACAACTAACAATTGATTTTTTTCGTATTTCTAACTCAGTGTTTTTTTTTCAACTTTTAAAATACCCTTGGCGTAATTCTCCTTGATTTAATTGCTTTGATCCATTTACTAAGTAAAATCTCATTCTATGCGTATTACAACCAGATTACCATTGATGTATAGCCGTAATATAAACGGCTACCATTAGAAGAGCATTGTAGCAAAGAGCATACAACCAAAAAAAACCTGCCCCCCCCCCCCCCGAAAAAAGAGCCAAACACCCACCATCCAACAAAATTAAATAGAATATCTCCGCAAACACTTTGAAAATAATAATAAACAACAGATTTATTTTTTCATATTTCCGCCTCAGCTTTTTAAAATTCTTTAAGATACCTTTAACGTATTTCTTCAAATCAATTTGACCCATTTGCTAAGTAAAGTCTCAATATGTGTGTAATATAGCTTTCGCTTCATTCAATCACTTTTTTAGTACCAATGCCTATCGCCCTTTCTTTTTGCTCTTTAGCTATATCAGTTCATAAGATAAACCAACGATTTTCAATTATTAAATTATTTGCCTTGATGTCATTTATTAACTTAGTAGGTTATGTTATAAATCTTAAGCACCACAAGGTTTTTTTTTTTGTATGAAGATGAAATTCAAGAAGAATGAGGGGGGGGGGAAGTTGAAGCGGGACAAATTCCAGCATTCTTGCAATTTAATCACCTGTATTGAAATAGTTTATCTAAAATCACATTGATTGGATTTCTAGCGTAGTGGTAACCATGTCTCCCTTTTGCACAGTATGTTGCCAGTTTGACACCACAAGGAATTAATTTTTGCATTTTGTTAAAGCTGCTAAACTGCAATTTTACCCCCCCCCCAAAAAAAAGCCAAAATTCGAAATGAAAAGTCACCATTATGAAGAGAAAAAAAGGAGTGGTTGCCCTCCAAAAGCAAACAATCGCTTTCTGGGAAACTCCCTTTGATATTTTAAACGAGGAGTCGCTCCCTCTAAGAAATTATGCATACCAGATGGCGTGTACCAAGCGTGGCAGAACTGTGTCAAGCGTTGCGGGGACTGTGCCAAGCGTGGTGGAACTGCGTGGCACACGTGGCGTTCCGAGACGTACACCAGGTGGCGTGAAGTCAGTGTCCCCTCGATTTTAAAGAAAGTAGAAGAGCCTTGTAAATAAAGCTTTTTGGGGATAAGCTTGATTGAAACTCAGAAGATCTCTGAAAGTTGCATTTATGCAGCTCAACTAATTATCTGTAAAATATTAAAGACATTTTTTCCAGAAAGCAATTGTTTACAACAGATTTGTTTTTGGATCTGTGAGGTGATAGGCCCCCCGAACAATATTTTTAATTACTAACTTACCGTAATGACATAGTTTAACTGAAGGAGGAAAGAGCTTTGTTGTATCAAAGAGTGAAAGAGGCTTTCACTCTTTTCGTGATATTTATATAGAATGCGGAGTAGCGCTCTCATTGGGGCATACTTATAAATACTTATAAAATGAAATTCCTTAACATTAAAAACGAAATTCCTGATTTAAAATGAAATTCTGTAACATTAAGAAAGAAATTCCTTAACATTAAAAATGGAGTTCCAGATTTTCCCTAATTTCTTAAGACATATGATTGTGTAAGTTTGCACTTAACCAAGTCAATCAGATTTCATTTTCATTGTCCTCTGTACTGGAGACTGGAGCCAAAGCCACCATTCTCGGAATTGAGGTATACGATAAACAATACAACCCAACAAAACTGTTACCCAAAATGATTATGAGGAATTAAGGGCGGAAGATTAAGAATAGATCATAAAATAATTAGATCATACAAGTTGAATGTCGATCAAGTCAAGGAATGAGCAGGTCCTATCAGGCAGAAGCACAGCCATATTCGCAATTAAGAGTAAAGCATTTGGATCAATACGCTATCAAATACAATGACCATCAAGTTCTCTACGGTCCAGGGTTGCCATTACTTCAACTGACTCGAGGGCTCTTAACGAATACTAGGACCGCTGGTTATCAATATAACGGGTCTAGGAGATTTCCCCCCGTAGGAGATTCCGACCCTCCTAGCTCCACAAGGTCCGTGAGACCTTGAGACTGAAATTGAAATCTCTTAATTTAATCTATTAATCTTCTTAATTAAATCCCATAATTAATATGTCCTACCAGTTAACCACCCCGGATTATTCCATTCGAAAGCTATTTAGGCTCCCGAGCTGTGCCATACAGGGTCAGTTCATTTTTTTCGTGTCACATCAGAAGTACATAAGGTTTATTAAAATAATGAAATATTTCAAATCAACGCGTGGAGTGGACAAGATTGCCTTCGAAGGGTTCGTTTACACGAAACAGAAAGACTTAGCGGCTGGAGTGGTCAGTTTCGAATTCGAGTTGAGACGACAGACGAATGAAAGGTAAGGCAAAGATCAAGGTGAAGGATGGTGCTTTGGTTGGGCGTTTGAACGAACATTCACATGCTCCCAACCAGTCTAACTTTCAAGTACAGGAACTCCACAACCAGATGAAGAGGAAAGCAACCGAGACGCTTGAAACCCCGCAGCAGATTCTAACCTAGTCCTTGGTCAACATATCTGAAGGTAAGTGTCTTACGATTTCTTCCAACTATTTCTGCAACATGCTCAGAGCTTGGGACAGGTGCACACTCGGTCATATTTTGACTTCTTTTCAACCTTTCTCGTGGAGACAATCCAAAATCTGGATCATCCTGATTCTGATCTAAACCAAGTAACGACAGTTCTAATGCCAAATGTAGTGCTCTTCTATCTTCAAATCCGTTCTTTTCGATTTCACTAAACGCAGTAGTTGCCATATTTAGGTTGTATTTAAAAAAATGTGTAATATCCTATCCCATCCACATGACTAATAATTTAGTCATGTGACTAATCAGCGATAACATGTGACTAATAATTTTTAGTAAACATTCCGAGTAAAGCACATGGCGCACGCTACTCTCTAAAGTCTCATTTAACGAATGGAGGTCCAACATCTGTATTGTCTGATTTTGAGTTGGGCGTGCAGAATTCCTTCAGGAAAGGCTTTCCAGCCACTAAAGTGAAGGGCTGTTTTTTCCACTTAAGCCAGAATATCTACAGGAAAGTACAAAACCTTGGCCTTCAGACGAGGTATGGAGACGATGATGAATTTGCAGTCTCCGTTCAAATGCTAGCTGCTCTTGCATTTGTGCCCATTTCGGAAGTTCATTCTGCACAGCTGTCGTAGCAAAACTTACTGACAATGTGTTTGGGCCGATCATTACCTACTTTGAAGATAACTACATCGGTAGAATACGTGTACTAGGAGAGTACCTTGCAACTTTCCGCCTCGTGTCTGGAATATGTTCGACAGAGCGAAAGATGAACTCCCCAGGACAAACAACAATGTTGAGGATTATCATAAAAGGTTGCAGTCTTCAGTTTCGGCTCATCACCCTAGCCTTTGGAAGTTCTTGGACATCCTCAAGCGCGAAAAAGCACTTAACAAGGCGGTTGTGATTCAAGCACATGCGGGACAATCTAGTGAACCAATTAAGAAAAAGTATGTGGATTTAAATGCCAGAATTCTACGATAGATGGGAAACTACGGGAACGTCGAGACACTGGAGTACCTGAGGCTTATTGCAGGAAATATTAGTTTTAAAGTGCAGCGTTTTAACCGTGTATGTATTTCCGTGTATAACCAACTATTTACTTGACAATTAAAAAGTGCAGGCTACTCCACTCGCTCTTATATTTTAGGCCGCTGAGAAAGAGAAGAATTTTCAAGCCATTGGTGTCATCCAATGCAAATAAGTCTGAGGCAAGCGTAGTCTCCGGTGGCAATTATTTCCAAGAGGGGGAGGGGAGAATTTTCAGCGGGGGGGACATGTCCTAGGGGGAAAATTCACTGGAAGGGGGGGGGGGGGGAATCTCCTAGGAGGGAAATCACAGGGGGGGGGGGGAATCTCCTACGGGGAGAAATTTCCGGGGGGGTGAATTTTCTCGGAGGAAATCACCGGAACCCCAATTTAACACCCCAACCCCCACAAAAATCGTCAGAAATATTCACTTTTTGGTTACAAAATGCCAAAAACGAAGATTTTTTTCAGTTTGATCCTCCTCCTTGGAAATGTCGCGACTACCTCCCCTAATAATGAAATCCCATGTCTTATATTAACATATAATGTATCCATGTCTTATATTAACATATAAATACAATAGAAATTCATTACAGAAGCAAATACATCTTTGGAATGGAGGTCAATGGTGCGACCCTATAAGCTAAGTCGCCGCGATTAAGGGAGTAGAGGCAATAGGTCTTAAGGGCCTGAGTCTCAACCCCGAATACGGGTCTGACTCGCTACAAATTACGATTATAATATTACATCTGGATTCTAAAGACTAAGGAGAGAAATCATATACTTACTCGGCCAATTAGGCGGTAGTGCACGTAATTTAATAACCGGTTCAGCATTTTACGCTTAATACTACACTCTTCTTTCGTCTTCTTCTCCTAGAAAAAGAGGGGAATACTACACACAAGTTCAAGGTCAAACTTATAAATTCCTTATTCCTCAAGAAAACCTTACAGATTCCTCCAACCTAAATATTATACTAACTTATTACTTATTTCGAAAAACACAGAGCACTTATTAACGATACGCAAAAATTTTGCTAAAACTTCCACCAAGGTTTTCTAACAGGGGATCTCATCTATATACAGAGCCTTTAATTCTTCAACAAAGGTGATCGACAATGGAGAGCTTCAATGCGATCTCTCAGCAAACTATATGATTTACCGCTGACTCAACTGTTTATGTGATTTGACGATTGTAATTAAGTTTTGGTGTTACATATATTTTTCTTTTTTTCTTTATTTGGTACTCCACTTTTTCTCTCATTTTTATTGTAAGCGAGCATACATACATATATATATATATATATATATATATATATATATATATATATATATATATATATATATATATATATATAATATATATATATATATAATATATATATATATATATATATATATATATATATATATATATATATATATATATATATATATATATATATATATATATATATATATATATATATATATATATATTATATATATATATATATATATATATATATATATTACAAGTTGCAGCACAAGTAATGCCCTTTGATAAAGTTGAGCAAAAGTAGATCTTTTTTAATTATCTTTTACTTTTTCGAAAACGAATGCATTCTACTGGTCACATATTAAGTCTACTGGTCATACGATATATTAACAAATTGATATAATGAGTATTGGGTTCAATAGTAGTAAAGGTAAAAAGGTAAAGGATGCGGCACTAGACCCTTAAGGTCCAAACCGGCGGTGCTGATCTCCGTTTCGTGGCCCTTCAGCCAGGAAGTGCAATCATAAGGAAAACACAAAAAAGTCACAAAGGCATGGACTTTAAAGATTTTAGACATTTAAATTAAAAAAAAAAAACCTTTTCGCATGCTGACCAATGGTCTGCGTTACGCATGTACCGATCTCCTGACTCAATGCCTTCGGACGGGAGTGGCAATGCGTAGTTGGGAGCAAATCATCTGACGCTTCCCGTGTTTTTTTCCCGTGTCATTTAAATTAAGATGCATTAGTTTTTTAATAAAATTTGCGAAACTTGATATTTACATCACATTTATCGCAATATTCTCAGCTTTAAAAATCATACTAGGCTGTAAGTTTCATGGTGCTTAGATTATTTCGCAGTGGTCACAAGATCTGGTCACTTGATGTATCTTTGTAACAATTTTTTAAAGGATGTAAAAACAAGACTAGTTTTCGGTAGATAATGAACTCCATTGAAAAGGGAAACGATCCTTAAACAGTACGACAAAATTCAAAAACATTAATACCATTGTTCAAGCAGTTCCTATATTCTTCTATATTTCAACGGTTTCCAGGGAAGTTTCTGTTCAGTTTTTCAGTTAGTAAATTATAGTTTCCTTTCTTTGGATAAAAAAATCCACAAATAGAAAGAAAATAAGACAAGCTAAATCTTACTTTATTAAAATAACTCCTTTCAATGTTGCTCTGAAAGCGCTTTGAAATCACACCTTGGCTAGTTGGTTGAAATTCTTTTTAACATTTTTTTAGTCACTTTCAACATATACTGCTTTTAAAAATTTTGCTTCCAAATTTCTCTGTCGGGTTTTTTAAAAACATACCACGTGGAAAAAATGGTAGAAAATTTTTAAATTCTAAATACCTTTGTAGATAAAATAAAAAAAATGAGAAAAAATTATAGGACAATTTTAATCTTAAATATCTATAACTATACAGAACCAATAAAACTTGGATTAAATTGAACCCACTAATAAATGGACAATTTATCAAGTTATGCTAATGAGTAAGCTGTAATACTTTGGGCATTTTATCAATTTTTGGCTAAAAAATGCAACAAAAAAATTATTTAATTACCAAATAAACCAGACAAAATATGTTTTGTTTTTCAAGTACAATCCAAAATTCAACATTTTATGGAGGTGGCCATTCAAAAGTTGGAATTTTTTTTAAAAGTTGGAAAAGTTGGAAATTTTAAAAAAAGTTGGAACATTAAATGGGGTACTGGAGCCGTTCAAGAAAAATTCTTGATCATTCCTCAAAGCCAAACCACAGAGAAACAGAGGCTAAAAAGAAAAAAGAGAGAAACAGAGGGGAAAAGAGAAGAAGAAAAACCCTTGACTCAAAAGCTTTTCGTTCTTTTACTTTTGCATAGGGGAAAAGCAACCAGCTTTTAAAAAGGTGGGGTTGTTTGTCTCTCCAGAGATAGAAAAATACTATGAAAACATGTAAACCAAGGAACTAAAACACGCTTTTTACCATTACAAGAAAATTATCTCTCCTACTCTTTGGTTAGACGAAAAAAGAAGAAGGCGACAATAACTTTATCAAAAGTTATGGTAAAAAAAAAACACCTTTAAAAAGCTCCTTAAACTGCTAGCGTTATAAGCACTCAACATTATCGATATAATTACTCTAGTACGAGACTTTTGAGACATTATTACGCTTTGTGGCTTATTACACATACTCTGGACAAAAAGCATTACCTATCTCTATACAACTAAGAAATTATTCCGGGATTACACAAAAACAAAACATCCTAAAAGCCGAAACACATAGGATATTACAGAGGAAACCAAAGAATCTTATGAATTTTTGGGACGGAGGGAAAGGGGGCTTGAAAATTCACTGTTATAAAATGTCCTCTCTTTAAGAGGATTAAATAAAAAAAACAAGTTTTTTTCAACTGAAAGTAAGGAGCAACATTAAAACTTAAAACGAACAGAAATTATTTCGTATATAAAGGGGATTGCCCTCTCCTCAACACCTCGCTCTTTACGCTAAAATTTTATAGTGCTTTTAAAAAACCGTCTTATTGTTCTAATTAAACGGCCCTTGCTTCAGGAGTCATTCTTAAAGAATTGGGACGAAATTCAAACTTTAACGTAAAGAGCGAGTTGTTGAGGAGGGAGCAACCCTCTTTATATACGTAATAATTTCTGTTCGTTTTAAGTTTTAATGTTGCTCCTTACTTTCAGTTGAAAAAACTTGTTTTTTTTTATTTAATTTCTGATGGTTTTTTAAATAATGCCAGGAAATCGGGGCCCACCTCCAAGGAGAAATCCCGCCCACAGAAATATTCTCTAGAAAATTCAATCCCGGTGAAAATTTACCACAGACAATTACTTTTAACCACTTCGCGCGTAAAATTGAGACGGAAAAGAGAAAGCAAGACATACAATATAAAAAGAATTTTGTATAAGAATTCTGGAAAATTCCCCCAGTGTATAATTTCCCCTGACAAGTTCACTCCCTTCGAAATTCCCTCCCCATGGAAAATTCCCCCGTGGAAAAAAAACAGCAGAAAATTTGTCCCCTCCCAACCAAAAATGTATTTATACATCCAGATAACAAATACTATGCGCAAACAATGGGCAAATTTTATAACTTGAAGACCTTTCCCCTGGGGCTGGAGGGGGGGGGGGGTCATTTTATACTCAAAGGCATAGTTATTGGGCCTTTCAACTATGATGAACAAAAAGGCTATCTCAAAATTTTGATTGGGCGATTTTGGGAAAAAAGGAGCGGGTGAGGGGGCCTAGTTGCCCTCCAATTTTTTTGGTCACTTAAAAAGGGTGCTAGAACTGTTACTTTCTGTTCGAATGAGCCCTCTCCCGATATTCTAGGACCGCTGGGTCAATACGATCATCCCTGAAAAAAAAAAAATAAATAAAAACACGCATCCATGATCTTTCTTCTGGCAAAAAAAATATATAAAAATTCCACATTTTTTCAGATAGGAGCTTGAAACCTACACAGCAGGGTTCTCTAATACGTTGAATCTGATGGTGTCATTTTCATTAAGATCACTTGACTTTTAGGGGGTGTTTCCCCCTTTTTTTGAAAATCAGGAAAATTTTATCAGGCTCGTAACCTTTGATGGGTAAGACTAAACTTAATAAAATCTATATATTTAAAATCAGCATAAAAACGATTCTTTTGATATATCTATTGGTATCAATATTCCATTTTTAGAGTTTCGGTTACTATTAAGCCGGGTCGCTCCTTACTTACAGTTCATTGCCACGAACTGTTTGAAAAAAGCCACGCTAAACTAATTTAGTGACGAAACAACTCCCACTTAAAACAGCGATTGTCTTCCTTTAATATTCCAGGGGTGGTTACCTCTCTTTTAAGTTTAGAAAAATATGCAATAGAAAATTCAACTCTAGATATTGATTATTTTGAGGAAAAGTTGTGGCATAAAAACTTTAAAAGACCTTTTCTGCTTCAATTGCACACCGCTTCGCCTCCATGCCACAACCAAAGAAAATATTTACCATATTAAGAATCTACATTTATCATCTCCTTTAGAAGACGAAATGCAGACTAACCCAGCCAGAAATACAATCGAACCAACGTAATGGATGTTTACCACATTAAATAGGGCAACATGGCCAAAATTTTTACACAATTTTGCCCAAAAATGGAAAATTTCAATAAATGATTCTGAAATTTTTACTGTTAAATAACGATTTTTAAATATCAAGTAATGGTAAGTAATCAGTAATGGTAAGCTAAACAGTTACTAGGCCTGTACAATCATCACTATAGATCTTCTTTTGGGCAAAAAATAGAGCCTAGCTATCATTTTTTCCATCCAGATGAACTGAGTAAAAAAAAAAATCAACTACTTTTACTCTGAATACAGTAGTAGGCTATTAGCGAATCCTATTTCTACTGTCATTTTGCCTACAATTCCTTTTTTTATTCGACTGAAGTTCAATTCGACTTTAATTTGACATTTATTTTCAATTCAACTGACCTCTGCTATTCTACTTATGTCGCTGCTTCATGCTTTTTACATACATTTATTTCTGATTCAATGGATCAACACACGACTTCTTGTGGCACTAGTGTTTTGTGCTCCCATAGAGCAATTTCATGTCATTAAAGTAAATGTCCTTTTGTTTCCAATGGAAAGAGTACAGGTAGTTTTTAAGTTTGGAAACTGGCGTTAGTGTTGACAAAAATCACCAACGACATCTAGCATTTGGCGTTTCTTGGCATCCTTTCAGTGTAATAAATAAAGCAAACGTAGTTATAAGCAGCAACAATACTGCAATAGTAAGTATCTGAAGTCATTTTATGAGAAAAACGCAATTAAGAAGCTCGAAAAAATGCCAAGAAACGCAAACACTAGATGGCGGTGGCGATTTTTTTTGTCAACACTAGCACAAGTTTCCAATCTTACAAGTTGCCCATACTATTTGTCCCAATGATGGCATTCGATTAGCCAGATACATCACTTAATCTTTATTGACGCTTAAAACTTAAACGGAAAAATGTCACTTACAAGACATTTGGGACACTCAAATTTGTCAAGAAATACAACCGTGCCCTCTGTATTCTTGTACGTCAACGGAAGACAGTTCCCATGGTATACTCGGTGACATCCTTGACAACAGTAGACTGGTCCAGATTGATGACATTCAAAACAATACCAATCGTGGACGTCCAGAGATTGCTCAGCTTCCTTTAAAATACAGATATACGTATATTATAATTATTAGACATAAATAGGAATAAATTAAATAGAATGTATACAAAGAAATGGAAACACATATATATATATAGAAAATATATACAAAATGTATAGACATAGAAGAATAGAAATAATATACCCAGAAATTAAATAAATATAAATAGATTTAATAGATGAAATATGTCAATACAAAGTAAATAACTAAATGTATAAAAAAATGAGATGAATTGAGAGAACGAAAAGTAATTGAAAAAGAAACAATTTTTGCGGTAAATAATTTGACTATAAATAAGATAAAAAAGTAAATACAATTAAGACTCTAATGAGAGTCTTGCTGTAATAAGTAAATACTCTGTTGAAACAAAACTTTTGTTTTCCTTTTTTTCTATTTTATGTGAGTTGTTTTATTTGTGGCATTGCAACAGCAATCAACTACGAGCGGGCGCGGGAGGGGTGCAATTATAAAATCAGACCTTAAACAGTTAAATAAAACAAGAAAACCAATCAACCGAACATCCAAGGACTAGTGAATTGCTCATTATCCAGTCGCAATTCTTATGATGATACATTGCTTTTTGGACAGTTAACAGAATATGCTCTATCTATGAAACAATTACAAGGTTGGATAGATGAAGATTCTTGATACAAAGAAGCATGACAAACCAGAATAAAAATGACTAGTAAAATTAAATAGCCGAGAAAACGAGGGTAATATCAGCCAGTGGACAGAAAAAGAAGCAAAAATGACAAAAGCATATATTTCGGCATAAACTGCATAACAAAAAAAAAGTTACACAACTAAATAAGCTTGACGTAAATTTTTCATTTGTCATTTTCACTTCTTTTCTATCCACTGTCTGATACTACCCTCGTTTTCTCAGCTATTTAATTTCACTATTCGTTTATTATTATTTTCCTTGTTTGTAATACGCCATGTACAGCCAGTGTGTTCTTATAACGATTCAAAGAATTACCCCTGATATTTACCCCGCGTTCTATACACATTATTGCAATCGATTACAATTGAGTTTTGTCACTAACAGCCAATGAAAACCATTTTCTTTCAAAACGAATGATTTTCATTGGGCTTCAGCGATGAAAATCATTTGCAATTGATTGCAATAGGCTATACTGAACGCATGGTTAGTCATAAGATAGCCTAGATCGCGTAGATCGTTTCTGCAAGCATTCATACTCTCAGTCACTGAGCACCGTATTTGATCCTAGGTTCTGATAAATTGTTGCACAGCAAAAAAGATGTTGTAAACCCTGCCGTTGCATGGGAAAGATTTGTTTTGCTGTTAGGAGATAAGAGTCCAATCCTTAACCTTATTTCGAGATTTGGTTAGGATACCTCTTCACGTCTATAAAGAACACATGAAGAGTCAGGATGCTCACGGAAACCCCAGAAAAGGATAGAATTGAGACAAAAAGGCATGGGAACGGTGGGAAAAGTAAAGCCGGGGAAACACCTCCGAAAGATCTCAAGCTGCCAGGTCCATCTATTGAGTTGTTTCATAATGGCAAAAAAGATAATTGGGAGACAAGCTTTTCAGTCCATCTTCTATGCCAGAAGTCAAGTCCTAGCTAAAAAGGTCAACCCACTGCAGAGGTGAGATAATCTAGAATCTTACAAGATGAGGTAGCTATAATCAGTTTCCTGTGAAAAAAAAGTTGGTTTTCCCACATCATAGGAATTGGCAAATACGGCTTTTGAAGACATTTTTCCAAGTCTATCAAAAGCTTTGTTCTAAAAAGGACTGGCACAGTACTTCGCAGTTTTTTACCTTAGTTTTTGTAAAAATGTATTCGAGGGGGAAAGACTGCTTTAGAAAATAGTCTAAAAACATTTTGCCAATGTTGTCACACACAAGAAATTTCGGTACATACAACAAATTTGTCTTGAGAATGTACTAGTTTAAAATTCAAAAACTTATACAAGTCTTACATAAAAATACGAAAACGAAAATGAATTTATTTTCCTGAAAGCTTTATTTTCACTTTGAGTTAAAGCATGTCTGACTTCAATATCCCGTTTTTGAACTGGTATGTAGTAGCCGTGTCACTTAGCACGTCCTTGGATTATATAATTTAATTCCAAGCATTCAAAAATCCTACGTTGACTAAATAAAACAAAGAATGAAAGCCTTGGTATTTATGGGTGTTTTGGCTCTGTTTCTTTTAATTTTCTCTGCTATTAAACCTAGTTTGCTACTGTGCCAATCCTGTACTGAAGACATATGTATGGTGGCAGATAATGCTATTTTACTTTTTAAGTTTTGGTTTTATTTTACCATTTTATTACATACAACTTCGAATGTAGAAATGATCAATCATACTTTAGTGATAAATACGTTATAGATGAAAGCTAGGCCAAAGTTTGGCAACAATTAAATGCCAAACCATCCTAGTAAAATTAAAGCACGATATAAAATATCAAATGTAGAAAAAAAGGCGAACACACACTATTTACGTTAAGTAAACAATTAAGTTGGCCTGTGATGGTCCATTGGACTGATCTCTGTTTGGCAATACAGGGCCAGCGGCACAATGCTGCAACAGTGGCACAAGCTGCCACATGGCCGACACGGAAGGAAGCCTATCGGTTAAATAAATCCAGAGAAAATCTATGGATGTCCTGTGCACCGTAAATGGCCCAGGAGGAACTATTTATTTATTTCTCTTAAATACTTCTTACTCGTCCAAAAGGCTACCTCTTTGATTAAGCTTTACATCCCCAGACATAATCCCACACTTACTTGTAAGTTAAAACAGTTGAGATAATCAAGAACAGAAGCATTGTCCTAAGATCTGAACATTAGGGTAGAACAGTCGGTGATAAAAATAAATTTTTTTTATAAAATCACCTATATTTTCTTATCCTTTTTCTTCTAAGCTAAGTGATCAGGACACTTTTTCCATCCCATTTCATTGTATAAAATATCACAGGCTATTATGCCTGAGTCACTCTGAACGTGTATTTTTTTTAATACGAAATTAGTTATTTACCTCCATGTTAGGCATTCTATAAGAGTCATGATCAGATTTGCCTCCTTTCTTCTCACAAATAAGCAGACCATCAGCTACTAACATATCCAAATGCGTTCTGACATCCTCTAAAATAATAAAACAAATAATTCCTTTATTTTTCTAAGCATAGATCAGAGCAGCATAGGTTTTAGATATGGTGTAAAGTTGCGCAAAATGAAGGCGACAGCCACCTCAAAAATGATTTTTGGGTGAGAGGAGGGGTCTAATTCCCTTCCCCGCCATAAATGCTTTAAGAGCAATAAAGGATATGCCGACATTGAGTTTCAGAACACTGGAATCAGATTAAGCTAAATATGATGAGCCCCAGACCCTTTTGGAATTTTTAATCATTTGTGACAATGCTTACTGCCATACTACCTTGCGTTTTCTTCTTCAATAAACAATAAACGTTTCAATAAACGTTTTCTTTTCTTCACGTACAATAAACATTCAAAAATATGCACTTCCCTTTTAGTTCAGAGTTTATTATTGAGAAATAATGGTTAATTTAACCTTATTTGATACAAGAAGGAAGGTTTAGACATCTCAAAAAATTCAACATATTACATACATTTATAAAACGCAAATATTTTCGCTTAGTGGCTAGTAGGGGTAATACCTTGTTTTATGATAAGCTTAGAAGAAGAAAAAAGGCTGACAAAGTACAAAATATTAGACCTACTTTAATATTCAGTATATAAACGTATATTGAAAAATTTCGTACCCAAGATAAAATATGTCAAAATGAAAATATATAAATGTTTTTACTAAATGACATTACAGAGAATTAAATATTCTGTATATTTTTTTTCTTAATGCCCAAATTTTGTCAAGAAATTAACAAACTTGTGAACAGTAGAATATAGTGAACACAATATAGTGAACAGTAGAATATAGTGTCATAGGCGCAACTAAGATTTTTCAAAAATCTAAAAACTTAATTTTTTTTCACTAACTCTCTTATGTGCTTTTCAAGCAAAGAAAAGTCATAAGAAATTACACAAATATACAATTTGGAACAGTTAGTTTGAATTTTCAACCAGTCCTCTAGTCAAAGAGCAAAACAGGATAATAAAATTAGTAAAACAATTTAAATGTTTTGCATTAAATTTCTTTTAAAACGAATCTCCCCACCGTTCTACACATGACCGTATTCATGTTGTATTATGGGTGAACATAAAATAAAACTAATTCAATGCCAATTTCCTTTTTTATTCTATTACATTTGCTTTGCATTAACATTAATTAATTACAAACGTGAATAGTTTTCGTAAAAATCAATAAACACTAATGATACATTACATTATCATTGGACAGAAACAATGACGAATCTATATATTTGTGAACATCATTTTAATGCATTTATGCAAAGCTGACTTCAAGATGATTTTTGCTCCGAGAACAAGGGCACTATGTTTCCAAACTCCAGACTCATTGCTCCAACAAACCTTTTTCTCTTGATGTTTATATACAATTTTTTTTTTTTTTTTTTTTTTTTTTTTTTTTTTTTTTTTTTTGCTTTCCTAATAGCTAGAGCGTATCTTTAAGCCAAATATCCAGGTTTATGCACTTTTCCAAAATTTTTACAGTGAGGATGGGGGTGTTTGGATGGCTCTGGAAGATATGGTCAGGGCCAAGAAATCAGGGTGTTCAACCTGCAGGGACTTTTTTTAAAGCAACAGAAGAATGTGTGTTTGTCTAAACGTGAAAAGAAAATACTTAATAGGAAACTTATAATATCATTAAATGACAGTAACCTGCAAAGTCATATCAAAAAAGGAAAAAGGATGGTTCTAGGGCGGAAATAAGGGATGAAATAATTCTCTACCATAGTCTTGATCCAGATGACCCCAGAGCAAAAATTTACATTTTCTATAAGTATAACCCCCTCCCCCCCCTCAACGCCTGGGGAAATAAATGCCCGAAATACACTTTACAAATCTTCAATACATTCAATCCACTGTTTTTTCCAAATAATTCTAGAACATCCCACTGACACCTGATTCTACATGCAAGCATGTAGGCTACTATACTCGTATATGAGCAACAGAGTGGTTCCCTAACATGGCAGCATAACACCACCCTGAAAAAGAAAGAAAAAATAGTTGCAGAAGTCGCGTTCCTTTGAATTATTACCCCCCCCCCATAAATGTTCTAACATCCTCTCTCTTTCATAAGAGATGAACCAGTATACACTTTTATAAGCTGAAAGATTAAAAGATTAAGATTAAGATTAAAAGATTAAGCTGAAGCTGAAAGAAGTTGAATGATTAGCCTTAAAGATCCTTAAAATATCCTACCTTCACTCATTTCATGCTGTTTCAAAAGGGTTTTACTAATCTGTTCAATGCCAACACCTTGTTTTCTGAGGCCAGCAATAGCATCCCAGAACCACTGAGCAATATGACTTGTGCTTTGTCTGCGAATCACAGGATCCATAATTCTTCTTTCAGCAGAAGCTCAGATTTCTGAAATATTTTTCAATTGATTAACATTTCAAACAAGAAGTTTGAGCAAAGAGGAGATCATACTTCCCTCAAACCGTTTGAAGATGTTGAGAGGAGTAATACATCATTTTGTGAATTTGAGTGAATGTCCCTTCCTTTGTAAGAAGGGTTCTTTGGCTTTCCCTTGATTTTTTGAAGGAAACAACTATAAAAGAATCAATAATCTCAAGAACATCTGATTGGGATGCCCTTGAATAGTGTAAACCCTACTTCACTATCTGAAATAAAGTTGGAGGGGAAGAGAGGTCGTCTGGGATAAAAGCATTAAAGACGACAACAAATATTGCATGTTTTTTTTCTACTTGTGAATCAAAATAAAAATTAGATATTGAATAGAAATTAAACTTGACAATCAAACTTTTAATCAAAAAGGCCTATGTTTAAGAATGTCCACACATGTAGACAATCATGAAACTGCAATATTACTTGTAACCAAAATGCTATTAAGTACAATCAGGATATGGTAAAGGGCCAGTCAATGACATGCCACCTTGATTGAGATGCTATGTAAAGAGCATGGGTAACTCACAGAGGTGGAGACTGGCCCTAATATCAACAAAAAAAAAATCACAAATGCCATCAAGCATTTGTCACCTCTTGGCATTTTTTCGAGCTTAGTAATTGTGTTTCTTTCAGACACTGAGATCAGAAACTTATTACTGTACTACACCAATTTTACATTATTGTTACACTGAAAACATACCAAGAAATATTAGATGCTAGATGGCGCTGACGATTTTTTTTTCGCCAACAAAATCACCAACTTCCATTCTTGTGCATTACCCATACTCTTTGGTGCTACCTATCACCAGAATGTAACACTTCTGTTTAGCCTTTTACTTCAAAAGTTTGCAATCTACAGTTTTATTGAGGTGTTTGTAGATAGTTTAGTGATGATATCCACTCTGAGACAACTAAAAATTAGATGATTTGGAGGGAGGAGCGCGCCAACCCCCCCCCCATTTTTTGGCATTCGGTAAAATTTTCGCCGAAGGCGAAAATTTCGGCAGAAATTTTGCAAAATCGGCAGAAATTTAGCAAAATTCTTGATTTCTGCAGAAAATTCGGCATAAATCAGATAGCGATTCGGTAAAACTTACGAAGGTCGCCCCCCCCCCTTCATTAAAATGAGCCTCGGGACGCCCCTGGTTGGTGGGAGACATATTTTCACAATAAAGTTATCAGTTTGCAATCCACATTGTTGCTAGAAAACCCCTTTAATGTAACAGCGCTTTTGAACTGCCAAGTCAAGCCTTCCACACTGCCTTAAGGCCCATTCACATTCATATTTTACTAATACCAAGACTGTTGCAATCCAGACTGTTAGTAGAAAACCTTTTAAATGCAACAACACGTTTGAATTCCCAAATGAAGCCTTCCATACTACCTCAAGGCCAATTCAGAATGAAATTTTACTAATATCAAGATTCTTGGTATTTACTAATACCAAGAGATCTGATTGGCTCAGATTAGCAGTAGGTAAATCTCAGTGTAAATACAATTTTACTGTGAATGAGTCTTTAGATGGCTTTTTACACCAAGAAATTATTGTGTGCTTGCACCCTAAGGGCAAAAGTAATATTTTCTTTTATAGTTTCTCTTTCACTTGGAAAAAAAATTCCTCTTTGGGATTTTCTTATTCTTTTCTGCAATTTTTCATGTATTGTTATCACAGAGGTATTTCTGTAGACATGACAACGACTTTAGACAGAGTCTGCATTAGGAGGTAATATATATTATGATGTCTGCAATTGGACAGCAAACAACATTTCACAATGTATCACTGAGATTTTGGAGAGCAGAAATCACATAGCCAAAGCAAAATCAGCAGAACCTTGAAACCTGTTTTAAAACCTTAAAAACAGGAAATACAAGTTAGTTATAAATATGTTCTGGGACTCATTACATTAAAAGATGGTTTGAAGAGTTTGGTCTTGTCAGAAAAAACGTTACATTGAATCAAAACGTAGTAAAATTTCACTGTTTTTCTAATATATTAGTCTTCTGGGAGGAGAGGGTCAGCTTCCATTGTTGTTCCCTGAGGGTTCCCATATAGCCTCCTTGTTTAGTTTTTTTTATTGTTACTCTAACAAATTGATCATGACTTCATCAAGAGCATTGCCATTTCCTCGCCAGAAAAGATACTGTGATGCATTTCACAATGTGCCAAAGAGATTTTGGAGAATGAAAATCAATTAGCCAAAGTTGTTTTTTGGTAAAAACTGAAGAAGTTTTCAATTGAAAAATCACAAGGATCATTGACAGAGTGCTTCAAGAAAAATCAATGGGCCCAATCTAATTTAACATCTCTTCTAATTATGCACAGTCGTTGATAAAGGAAAAATAAAGAAGACAACTCTATGCTGAAGAATCCAGTTTTGTTGATGCCCAAGATTACATCAAGTGGATGCAGACCAATACTGATCAATTTTCAAACAGGTTCCCAATGAACAGAAGGCAAAAACACTCCATTGCTCTACAGCCAATGAAAGTACTCATTGTGTTAGGATCTAATGATATTTTTGAATAATGACAATCAAACAGGGTTAAAGCTGAGAGGGTTAGAAGAAACTGTCCTATTAGACTTGCCCTCTCATTCCTTCTCAAGCCCCTAGTTACAGCCTTGTCATTTATACCTAAGCTAATTTAAGAGTTGATTTAGCTAAAGTTGTAGATCATTACATGCACTGCATCTATTTTACATGGAACAGCTCTATATAGCTTAAGCTCTATAAAAGTCTAATGCCTAGAGTAAGCAATGGAGCTCCAGACAATCTTCCTCTCTCATTTGGATGAGCAGTTGAGCTAAGTAAATGAAACTTAAAGATGTTCGGGATTTGAGCTGATTTCTCAAAGCTTCATTCATTTGCCTCAATTGCTTTCTTTAAATTTCAAAAAAAACATTTCTTATCAAACAAATAATAATTAAGAAAGCAAATGTTATGTATTCTTAACTGTGATCAAAATTAATTTCAACATTCCTGCCAAATCATGTCCAAAGTGTGCCTTATCAATGAAGTTAGGTAGTATGTACTCTCATACATTGTAAAACTAGAATCACTATGAAATTTCAAATATACTTATATAATTTTATTATATGTTTACATAGTATATTATAATATAAATATTTTATATGTTTATGAATATTTATACATTCATAATTATATTATTTATATAGTTTCATATATTATTACTATAAATTTCAATTACTATATAAGTTATCTGGCCATGAGTTCTGGAATTCTACAATTCCATTAGAAAAGAGTTAATCTGCAAGACTGTTGAAAACCTTTAAAGAAACCTGGATAAAGCAAGTGGAAGACCTCTGAATGCCTTCATAAGTGGAATGCTGAAGATTAATTCCACTGCTCTCTATTCATTTTGTTTGTCTGAGATGATAAATGCTGTTTGAGGTAATTTAAAGATATTATGCCAATTACTAGCTAGCTGCCACTTCACTGACAGAATCATACTGGAATTTTTAATCATCAGTTTTTAATTAAATATTGTTAGATTTGTGGTATTTCAGATGATTCATGAGAACAGGGTGATTAAAGATTAATCGTGAATATTTTTTATACAGAAATTGTGTATTTTCTAAATTTCCAGTGATGATAAAAACTGTTTGAGATTATGTGCATATTAACAGCTATCTGCTGTTTCACTGGCAATATCTTACTGGCAGTTTACCATCAGTTGTTGGTTATTTTATTGGTAGCCTTGTGGTAATTTTAGTGTCTACTGATAGGTGGTCCATGAGAACATACACCCTTAGCCAATTAAAATCTAAACATGAATATTTTTAACACAGAAAATTTGAATTTCAAAATATCCAGGGTATGGACTTTACAATGATACATGTTTCATGAAATTTAGTAACCTGCAAGTTCAGCTATCTTTTTTTCAAGTCAAAAACCACAATTTTAAATGCTAGTAAGTAGGAATTTACCTTATATCAGTAAGAAATGGACACAAAAGGGATAGGAATCCTTTTTCTCTTTTATATATTATTATTAGTGTTTGGTTTGATCATGTTTTAGAAACTGGTTGCTATTAAAGAAATATTAACAAATTAATTAGCTTCATTAGAAAAGAAAAGAGCAGAAGAGTTCTCTACTATGCAGCTGTGGGACTATTTTCCTATTGCTTACCTTTTGGTAAAATTCTAGATGAGGGGCAATCAAAAATTTCAGGATGCTTCCAGAGCCTAAACTAAGCCCCAGGACAGTCTTCTGAAGCATCCATCTCCATTTCTTAATTTTGTTTTGAGTCTACTCTTCTTTGACACTATGTTTGGAAACACAATCCTAATGATTTGAGTAGGATTTCAAGCCATACTGGAATTTTCTTTTTGAAATCCAAAACATACTTTTTCCAGGTTTTTTAGAACCTTGTGAATCAAGACTGGCAAAGTTATGAGGCAGAATAAAATTCTCTTTAGCCATTTGTGAGTTGTAGATCTGTTTCAGAAATTTTTGCTCTAATAACACAATGTTTGCCCAAGTTCATTAAAGGTTACTGTCCTCTGAAGGAGGGAAGGGTGGAGTTACATACTTCAAAAGGCTTTCCCAGGTCATAGTTTAGGCTCTGGCAACATTCCTGAAAGTTTCATTCACCTAAGTCAGCTACTTTTAAAGATAGAAAAAACCCTCCTATCTAGAATTTTACTTCAACAGGAGAGGAAAAAAAAGTCAGCACAAGAGTTTGGCTGGATAATAAACATTGACAAAACAAAACACATGGCAAATACTGGCTCCCATAACATCAAGTGCAGCCCCCAAATTGTTGGACAGGTTACTCAATTCAAGCACATTGGAAGGATCATTCATAACACTGGCAAATGTAATCATCATGGAAGAACCAGAATTGGTCAGGCAAGTGGCACTTCTAGAAGACTGCAGTAATAGTGGGAAATAAAGTTCATTCATTCATTCAGTTTAGAATTCTCAGAAATGCTCCCTGCACTTCAAGCTGAGGCTCTGTTTCACCATTTAGAAAACTGGCACTTGAACTAACAATCAGAGTACTACTGGGATACAAGAATATTTGCCTACATCTAAGCCTTCATTAGACAAAGCAAGTCACAAACACAGCCATGAGAGAGATTACATTTGCAACTATCAATCACAGATGCAATAAAATACTCCAAATGAAGGTATCTGTGTCATGCCAGAAATTTGACTTCATGAGACTCTCCTCCAATTTACACCCAGTTGGATTTAGTTCTAATCAGTGGACTGAAGAATACCCTCAAATAAAGCTACACCACTATCCTTTGAAATCTCCCAGCATATTTAAAACCCAAATGGGAATATGTGTGTGCAGTAGCACACCTGAAATCAGACTGGCAGCTCTTCTTGGATGTCCTAAGCACCTCTGGAGGTGCAGGAGGTCTAAGGTAAAGAAAGGAGCTTATAAAAACCTTACTAGGACACAATTTCAGCTGTGAGTTCATTCCTGGAAGTTTGATTTTCAAGAAAATCCATGTCACAAAAATGTAGGTCAAAATTTATGTTTCCAGGCCTAGCAAGAGTTCATTTTTCCATAAAAACACTGTTATCTATCAATGCAAAAAAGAAACAGTCCCCCCCCCCCTATTGATGCTTCTTATTTATTCCCCTATGTCAACTAGTTTCTAATACAGCAGAAAGTAGTAAATGTATCAGTACTTAGACAACTTTGCTAGCTAAAAGATGAACATACCCCTTAATGTGCCTTATATATTTGATCCTACATATACCAATTGTACCTTTTAGAAATTACCTGCATTCCAGCCCCCCCCCCCTATTTGGGGCCAGATATAGCTATAGACTAGATACAAAACTGATGTTGACTGTTAGTATTATTTTTGTACTTAATTCTAATTAACAGTTGTTTCATAATACTATCTAAGCTATCTTGCTTCTAATAATGGAAGCTTTGTTATTCTGCATTTAAATTGAGACAAAAGTCATCCTTACCTCCTAGTCAAATCCAAAACAATTATTCTGCTTCCCAACACTTGCCTTAGATTAAACCTATCCAAGATCAAGTCTTTATGTGATTCAAACAATCTATTTTAATTTTAAGACCCTGTGTCCAAAATAGGACAGCACTTTCCAAGATCAGGATTAAGCTTCAAATGTGTGTCCAAGATTTGACTCCAGTGCATTTAAAATACTCAGCATTTTAAACAGTTAGAATGTTTAAGTTAATAATAGTCTTATCAAGAAAATCTAGACAAATTCAAGGATAAAACAATCCAATTTGTAGTATAATAGAAGATTTTACTGTAGCCTTTAACAGATTGTAGTAGGTCTGGTTGGTTGGCTGAAACAAACCTGATTGATACTTAAAATTAAGTCACCAATCTTCTAGATCTAGACCATGGGTTAGCTGTTGACATTATACTCCAGGATTTGGCAAAGTTTGCCATAAAAGACTTCAAATCAAGCTCCAAGCTATTGGAGTGAATGAGGATGCAGTAGAGTGGGTTAAGCAATTTCTAACAGATAGGAAACAGACAGTTAAAATATTTGGAAGGGATGGATATACATTTTTTTTCTATAAGGTGGCTGCTGTTGGAAGTGGAGTGCCCCATGGCACAGTATTGAATCCAACTCTATTCAATACATATATAAATGACATACCAAAAATCCTTAATAGCAAAGTAATCCTCTATGCTGATGACTCAAAACTTATTGGTTAGACAGAAAATATTGAGTCAACATAACAAAAGAGTTCAACAAAGAGCAACCAAAATGGTTGAAAGCCTCAAAAAAATGCCATACAAAGTATTTACATCACTTGAAGCTTCCTACTCTTGCTTACTGGAGAAAATGTGGCAACATGATAATGACCCACAAAATTATTTCCAAAAATGTTCTCCTTAGTCTCCTTCCCCCCCCCCCCCAGAACAATCTGTGACTAGAGGTCATTCCAAGAAAATCTTCAAGAAATGCTCCTTAATCCAAGAAAGAAGCCATTTCTTCAGCCAGAAAGTAACAAACTTGTGGCATCAACTCTCTGAAGAAACAGTGGCTACTGATTCAACAAGTGCATTCAAGCAAAATCTTGACAAAGAATGGCCACAGCAAGAGTTCCTGCACAACTGGGAAGCTGCTGAGTCCTCAACCCAAATGTAGCAAACAACCTACAGAAGTCACAATGGAGCATTGCAAGGATGAAAATCTTTAAATTTGCTCTGAGCTGCAATTTAAGGTAATATCTAGACCTTGATGCATTCACTCACTAGACTAATATCTGGAAGCTTGAATTTAATGCAGCAAAATGTAAGACTCTCCACCTTGGGAAGAAAAAACCCACACACTCAGTACCATACAAATTGTAGTGATTGGAGCTGATTAGCTATTTCCAGTGGCCATGCAGAGAGAGATCCTGGTGTCCTGGTAAATGATAAGCTGAATTCCCATATTCACGCACAAGCAACTATTGCAAAGGCTAATCAGACACTTGGCTTAATCAAAAGAATGTTCACTATCAGATCTCTAACTGTCATGACTATGGTAAATAAGAGTCTAGTTTGACCAAAGCTAGAGTTTGGAATGTGTATTGCATGCCTAACCAACAAGACTGACTAAGCAGCAATGGAATCAGTCCAGAGGAGGGCAACAAAATGTATTAAAAACCTCTTATCCATCCTGTCTATATAAGCTCAGAATAAAATTTCCAATGTATAGATGCAAACAAGGCAATATGATAACATCACACAAGCTCCTAAATGCTGAGGATATCATTCCTGACCTTTTCCAACTGGACAATTTAAAGAGAAATGACAGTCACCCTCATAAGCTTTTCTGGAAACAAGCAAATAACAAACTATGGAACAAATTCTTCTCAAATAGAGCTGTCAGCTTGTGGAACCTCAATGAAAAAACTTTAACCTCTACCTGTGTGGATAGGCACAAGTCATCAGCAGATACAGAGTGGCTCAATAAACCATGGACCTTGGGACCCCACAGAGGACTAACTATCATCACTGAAGCTGGTGGACACATGATTCATCCTATTATTGGCAAGTGTGATTTAAGGTAGGCTAATAGACTGTATAAGAGGTATAATAGATTTTACTGTTCAAGTGGTGCTGACAACTGAATATCTTACTATATGTTTGTCTTTTAGCTAGCAAGGTCATCTAAACTCCAATAGATTCCTCCCCCCCCCCCCAAAAAAAATTCTATAATCTAGAATTTACCTGATCTTGTTATGTATGGATGGGACAGTAAACATGATCATGATTTTTAGCTGCTACAAGTTAAACTTGAGGTAGGTATACACAGTGCCAGCCTTTTGGGATGACAGTATGGCTGGGGTTTCCAAATGTGCCTCTCCCCTTTGTGTGGAGCAGGGCCAGTGGTTGTAAAAATGTCAAAACTCCCTTTGTTAGGGCCTTTGGACCCTGATTACCAGATAAATCTCTTTTTCTTTGGTTTCTTTAGTTAATTTAATTTATCCCCTCTCTGGGACTCCTTGTGGCACCCACCCCCAATTTTCTTCTACTTAGAAATCTCTAGTTTTTCTGTTTAGTGTAATATTTTTCTCCCAAATGGGTTAATTATATTATGGACTATTATGCATTGCGGTGGCTCATCTGTAAATACTGCTGTCTTATCAAAACTATAACATTCCTGCTGAACCCTAGGAATCATATTGTTACTGCTCCTGCTGAGGGCTACATTATGACCAGGATGTCAGGCCCTGCACAGTGGTGACTGCACAAGACCCTACACATCAATAAGGCCATCTCTGGGTATAGGCCTACAGGCTAGGGTGCTTAAGGTAATGTTCACCTAGCAGTTGAGTCTGGTGAATTAAACCTCAATGAATTGGCTGAAATATCAAACCTCAGATCTAGCTGCACCCAGGATACTCCAACTGTTTTCTTTAAAATTTCAGAGAAGGTTGCCCAGAAAGCAACTATTTACCCAATGCCTAACTAGGCTACTAGATAAACCCATACATATCTGGATTCTTTAATCTATTACAGTTATAGTAAATTTTAAATTTTTTAAATTTTAGATAGTGCTCTCACCCCCATTCAATCCTACTGATAAAAACTCACTTCTAAATGAGAAATGTGGTAGGCCTATTGATTCCAACTAGTTCAGGTTTAGAACAGAAGTTCAAAAGAAAATGAACTTACTTCAAACTCAAATACGAAATTAGGAAAATTGAGCAGGATGGGATAATTTCGTTTTAACTTTTGCTAATTTGCATTCTTTTACCTTTTTTACAATTAAAATATAAAAAGGTAAACAATTGTTTTATATGACCGAGACATCTAGGCCGGTATTGTTCTAAAGAACAGATGGCGTGCGGTGGTATTGTTTGCCTACGCCACAGACAAAAAAATATAATAAATAAATTGCCTATTTTCGAAGTAACACCTTAAATTAGGTATTTTTTCTTAGACCACACTGCTGTTCTATGACGGACAAATAAATTATCAAATGAAGATAAATTCATTTATTGAGACAGTTAAAAAACAAGTACAAAAGTCCAGATATTTCGATCATATATACTACGATTGTCATCAGTAGAATTACTAAATATAATTGAAACTAACTTTTCGGGTCATTCACAAAATGATGAGCTCCCGGATTATTCAATTTCAATTCAATTTATTAAATACTACAATAAATATATAAATACACTTAAGCACTAGAGGTCCCAAGAAGCACAGCTTGTAGAGGACCTCGTATCAATCACAAAATCCACACAAAACAAATCAGGGAAGGAAAAAAAATATAAAAATATCTCAAAAATATAAACACAACGCGAGAAAAAAAAAAAAAAACCGCTACACAATAACCTTTGACTTAATTTTATCCAAACTGACAATGTCCTGTAATTTATTAAAATTCCAAACCATTAATAATATTATTAAACAACGGAGTTCGAATCTCATTCAACATAATAAGAGAGGAGAAAAGAAAAAAAACTGTATTAAGTAAAGCGGAAAAAATAGATAAAGCAAAATGAATAAAGAAATAAAAAAAAACGAAATTACTTCAAGCCTTAGAGAATATTTTTCTGCAAAGGGAAGAAGAGTTTTTGATAAGAGAAATTTCACTGGGACTAGAGTTCTAAAGAGCAACTGCTTTATAAATTGGTGACCTCTGAGCTGCTGAGGATACCCTTTTAGGCAGCAAAAAATTGGTGAACAGAGCTCCAAAGCAAAGTCTGGCACTTATGTGTTGATGCTAGATCAAAGTAGGATAAGATGTTTGGAGGAAGAGAGAAATTGAAGGGTCGATGAGCTAGTTTTAGGTTCTGCTTCTTGATAACCACATCTAAGGTATCTAGACCTGTATCACTGTAAAGATCAGCTGTAGGATAGAGTCGGGGAAGGTGAAAAGTTGCCTTCACCGCTCTATTCTGTGCTGTTCGGAGTTGCCGAAGGGAAGAATAGTTAGTATTGCCCCATACAGTGCAGCAATAAGAAAGATAAGGAAGGACAAATGAATAGTAAAGAGAAAGCATTACATCGGGAGGAAGAAATTGATTGGCACGATGAAGCATAGACACTTGACGAGAAATTATAGAATGTGTATAGGAAATATGAGTTTTGAAAGAAAGAAAACAATCAACGTGCACACCAAGAAGTTTAACACAAGAGCACTGGGGAATTATATCAGTACCATAAAAGACAAAGATTGTTGGGGAAGGTTCAGACATGTGGTATGGGATTCGAAAATGAATAATGCTACTCTTAGAGCTATTCAACAGCATCCCGTTCTGCTCACACCAATCACGCACATGGTTGAGCAGAAGCTGAGCCTTAGCAACAGCAGAGGGCAGATCATTAGAAACCACAAAAAAAACTATCGTCTGCAAACAAAACAGTGTGGGTATCAAGGTTGGGAGATGGAAGAAGGTCATTAATATAGATAAGAAAGAGGAGTGGTCTCAAAATTGAGCCTTGAGGTACCCCTTTGGAAACCGGAGCTGGATCAGAATATTTCCCATCGTAGCAGACAAACTGAGATCTATTAGACAGGTAAGATTTAAACCATTCAAAGGCAATTGCCCGAACTCCAAGCAGAGACAGTTTTCCCAGTAAAACAAAATGATCTGCCATGTCGAAAGCTTTATAAAAATCAAGAAATAGTCCTAGAACACAACAACCCCTGTCTATGTTAACACGCACGAATTCTGTAACGTCAACTAGAGCAGATGCAGTGGAGAGTTTAGGTCGGAAGCCATACTGGTGATCAGACAGAACAGAACCACTTCCAATTGAAGCACCAGTAGACAGGAATGAAAAAAGCCTCTTATGCACAGCTTTTTCAAGTAATTTCGAGAAAATTGGTAGAATTGATATAGGTCTATAATTTGACACTAAGCTGGGGTTACCCTTTTTAAAAAGAGGGAGTACTTTTGCAATTTTAAACGAATCAGGGTATACACCTTTTGAAATAGATAGATTAAAAATATGGGTAAGAGGTTCAACAACATAAGAAGAAACAGACTTAAGCACATGGTTTGTTAGTCCAAGCGCATCAGCTGCGTTACTGCTACTTAAAGAAGAAATAAAATCACAGATCTCTATGCTTATACAAGGAGTTAGAAAAATACTTCTTTCAGCTGGTGAAGATTTACCTAGTTTAGGAAAGGAGGGGGTCTTAACAGTTGGTAGGGTGGTAAAGTAAGAGTTGAAGGCACTAGGTACAGCTGCTTTTTCAATAGTTGAACTATCTGCATTCTAGAAGGCAGTAGGCTGTTTCTTTGATTGTTTCCTACGAGATAAAGCTTCATTAACTACACTCCAAACTTTCTGTAAATTACCTTTGTATTCCTGAACTTTCAACAAAAAATAATTCTTCTTAGCTAGTCTAATTGTTAATGTTAATACATTCTTATAATGCTTATACTTTGATAAATCCTCAGGATCAAGGCTTTTGCAAGCCTGCTTAAAAAGCTCTGACTTCTGCATTATTGATCTCACAAAACTAGGAGACATCCAAGGCATCTTGGGTTTATATTTACTAGAATATTTTACTAGGAGAAATTTTTTTCAATTAGTGTTGTCAGCCAACTCATTAATGAGGCCGAAGCCCTATTAACATCTTCAGAAATCATTACTGAACACCAATCACTAGCACTAAGATCAGACATAAGGTTATGAACATTGCTCTGACTATAAATTCTTGAATAAGACACACCTCTGGTATCCTCTTGGCTCAGCATTTTTAATTTGGGAACAGAACAATATTTTGGAAAATGGTCAGAAAGATCAGAGAAAATAATACCAGAGGAAAATTTAATATCATTTTTAGAAGACAGAAAAATGTTGTCAATCAGAGTTGCAGAAGATCTGACTGGATCAACAAGAGTAGGAAAGAAAATGCAAGGAAGAAGGCCAGAGGAAGAAATAGATTAAAAAAACGGTCAGACTCATTATCACACCCAATTTTCAATAAATTGCAGTTAAAGTCTCCAAGCATAAAAACATTTCTTGAAGCAAGCTTATCAACAGAGTACATTTCACCAATTAATTCAGAAAATTTCGCAATTGGGAAAGGTGGAGGCTTATAAAATAAACAAATAGTGTCACAACTTACTGTATCACATGACAGGTCAACAATCAAAGCATATACACTTCTATTATTTATGACTGGATCAAAAATCTTCTCAAGATCTGAACGTCTCACAACATTAAGATTACTTCTGACAAAAAGGGATATACCACCAGAGCACTTAGTTAGAGATCTAGTTGAGTGGTATGCAGTAAAACCTGGCATGTCAACACAGACATATCATCACTTGAAGACAGCCAGGTCTCTGTGAGACCTACTACATCATAAGGGCAGCTGATACCACCAATATATTGCAGAACATTAACCCATTTGTACCTTAAACCTTGCACATTCAAAGTAAACACATTAAAGTTTTTAACAGAAGACATTGAGGGCAGCACTTTTTCAAAGTAATGTTGATAAGAATGGTAACAACAATCAGACTGATGAAGTGATTTTAACAGAGGATCATTTTCACTATCATCACTAGAAACAAAAGGTGAATCAAAACACACTGAATCTAGAAGAGAAAGTTTAGTTAGGAAACAAAAAGAACCTTGAGTATCATCCATTTTCATTATCCAATATGAGGAAAAGTGGTGAAACAGATAAAGCTAAATTAGTGTGGACAGGAAGAATACAGCATGGAAAATAAGTTAAAAAAGACAAACTGCATGTAATAATTTTGATGACAAGGGAAAAAGAACAAGCCAAAGAAAAAAAAAGAAAAATTGGCAAAAAAATAACTAAGCAGATGAAATTTTGTTGTAAAGAGAAGAGTTATGTTAAGCAGCACTAGTCATTCTGAAACAATACTGGCAAAAGATTCTTGCAAAACAGGAAGGGCATTGATGTCACCAATGGATGATATTTTGAGTACCCTACTTCCACTTTTAACAAAAATATCACCATTCACAGCCCATGCATTATTCCTGCCACAATGAGCTTTAGCTTGTGAAAGTAAGGTAAGCCTAGGTTTAGTCAAAGGCTCATTAATGACCACACCAGATCCTTTTTATTTTTGAGAAGCAAGAAACGTGCTCTCAGGTTGCAGAACTCAAGAATAACTGGTCGATTTTTGTTACCAACTCGTTTTCCAATACGTTTCACAAACACAATGTCACTGTTCAAAAGATTAATGCCAGGAAACTTATCTTGGCAAAGTGACAAAAACTTAGGTTCAGGGTCGTAAAATGTAGTATCCTCAGGTAATCCAAATACAATGAGTTGATTTTTTAATTCTTGCTGCTTAAGTTGATCAGTTTGAGCAGCAACATGATCAGCAAGCTTTTTTTCAATGTCTGCAATTTTACCAGAAAAGTCCACTGCTTGAAGCTGTGTACTGACCATCTGTTTAATGTCTTCCTGGATGGAGCCTGACATCAGGTCCTTTACTGCCAAATTAAGGTCAATTCACTAGATTATTTTCAGAGAGAGTTCACTGAAAGAGTCCATTGAAAGTCTTAATATAAATTTCCTTCTTTAATCTTGCTCAAAGTAAAACAAATTTCCAATGAAGGTGGCAAAGCCTTCCATGTCTTGTAATTGCAAACGAAATGTTGAGCTTATAGTTAATCACTTAGTTGGTCTCATTTCCCCATATATGCGACGTATTATTGACGTAACACCTTAAATTAGGTATTCTTTTCTTAGACCACATTGCCGTTCTATGACGAACATATAAATGTTCAAATGGGGATAAATCCATTTATTTAGACAGAGAAAAAAACATTTAAAAAAGTCCAGATATTTCAATCACATATACAGCGATCGTCATCAGTAGAATTACTAAAATATGAGTAATATAATTGAAACTAGTATATTTTACACACAAAAAAATGAATAGCTTTTTGGGTCGTTCACAAAATAATGAACTCCCGGATTATTACCAGATTATTTTTTAGAGAGTTCACTGAAAAAGTTCATTCAAAGTCTTAATGTAAATTTCTTTCTTTAATCTTCCCCAAAAGTAAAACAAATTTCCAATAAAGGTGGCAAAGCCTTCCGTGTCTTCTAATTGCCGACGAAATTTTGAGTTTATAGTTACTCATTTGGTTGGTCTCGATTCCCCAGATATACGACGTGAATTTCGACGTAACACTTTAAATTGGGTATTCTTTTCTTAGACCACACTGCCATTCTATGAGGAAAATTTGCTTTACTTTTGGGCAGGATTAAAGAAGAAAATTTATTGAAGACTTTGAATGATTTTTTTTTCAGTGAACTCTCTCTGAAAATAATCTAGTGAATAATCCGGAAGTTCGTTATTTTGTGAATGAACCAAAAAGTTATTTATTTTTTTGTGTATAAATATGCTAGTCTCAATTATGTTGTTGTAGTACTTCAACTGATGACGATCAATGTATATGTGATCGAAATATCTGAACTTTTGTACCTATTTTTTTTTTAACTGTCTAAATAAACGGATTTATATTAGTTTGAAAATTTATTTATTTTTAATATAGTACCTCTTTTTAAGAAAGGTGATAAGAAGTTACACGAAATCTTTAGGTCTATCTTTATGGGGAATACGGTGATTAAATTATTTTCTAAGATTTTTAAATTTAGGTTAAATCATCGGTTTGAAAATGAGGATACACCTAGCCCGGTGCAAGTGGGATTCAAGTCGACGTTTGAAAACTGTTGACCATGGTCTAACTCTGGAGGTATTGACAAAGAAATATGCTAGAGGGAAGAAAGATCGTCTATTCATAGTACTTTTAGACTTGAAAAGCTCTTTCGAATCGGTAAATAGGAAGTTGTTAATTAAAATTCTGTTAGGATTAGGCCTGCCATCCCATTTTACAGCAATGCAAGCAGAGATGTATCGGAGGGCGAAGTTTTTTGTGTCGGCTATTGGAAAATTATCTAAGCTGGCTTATGTCTCGTGTGTGAGTGAAACAGTGATAGAATTTAACAATGAAGTGGTTATCCCTGCCTATTAATGATTTGGATAGTTTTATGAAAAATAATTGAGCTTATAATGCCGTGATTCCCAACGTGGGATATGGCAATAGTTTGGTGGGTAATGAACAGGTTGTGCACCCTTCAGCTGATTATTCTTTAGAGCCTTAAATTTGAAAAAAAAAGATTTTTTGATGTCAATGACGTCACTAACAAATGCATGAGTTTTGTGCCCTTCATGGATTTCTTTATCTGTCTAGTGACGTCCTGTCCCTAGATGTGCACCGGATTGTCACATTTGCACCGCATGTGGCGTGCGCGAAAGTGTGGAACGTGCTTTCACAAGATCTGAAATTTAGGAGCTCCCTTGGGTCTTTTAAAAACAATTTGAAGAAATATCTTATTGAATTTCAAAAAATAGAGTTTCTGTTTAAAAAAATGAAAGATTCATGATGTTGGAAAGTGTTTTTTATTCAACTTTGTATATTAAATCTAAAATCTCTATATCAGCTTATGGAGCATCTTATTGTGTTTTTTTTTTTTTTTTTTTTTTTTTTTTTTTTTTTTTTTTTTTTTTTTTTTTTTTTTTTTTTTTTTTTTTACTGTTTCAAACAGTTATGGGGTTTTAATTTTTAAAAACAAATTCATTTAAAGAGCTTACATGATGGTATTGGAATGATGTTATACATTGCATAAAAGGTGTTGTATTCAAACAATATTTTTCATTAATACGAAATATGCCTATGGGACGACAAAAAAAAAATACCAAAGTAATGGCCTTTTAAGCATCCTTTAGGTGAATACCTGAAGGATGCTTTTAATAGCAACATTTTGAATAACACAATTTAATTATCACGGGGGGGGGGTATCAGGATTTTCGAAATGCTCAGTTGGGGCATGGCCCAAAAGTGGTTGTGAATTATTGCTCTAATGTGTCTTAGGATCGGTTCAGGCTATCACTTTTGTTATTCACGGATAACATAGCTCTAGTCGCGGATAGTAGAGATAATCTTCAGTAACTATGCAGTGAGTTGTCTAAATTGCGGAATTAATGTTTTAAAAGAGTGTCTGGGAGTGAATGTTGATTATTTGAGCAGATGATTGATAATCTATATATATTTAGATGTCTTTATGAATGGATGAGAATCTTTTTCATTTTGGATGCGATTGTGAAGAGCTGATCGGAAATGCGGAATTAATGTTTCAGAAGAGTATCTGGGAGCGAGTGTTGGTTAATTGAGCAAATGTTTGAGAGAAATACATAACCTATTTAACAGTTGTGCATGTTGGTTCGTCCAGGGGATAGAGAATGATGTCTATTAAGGTGTGTAGACGTTGAAATTTATTAGGGTTGTTGTTGTCAGTTAAAAATGTTCACCTTGCTGTGTTTCTTTGATTTGTATTATTTAAGGCTGCTTTTGTTTTTCGGTCTCTTTTTTTTATGATTATCATGTTGTGTGTTGCTATTATCTATGGGCTTTTGCGATAAAATCTTATGTTGTCTTACGTTTTATTACATAAAATTTGTATTTGGCCTGTGGAAGGGCCTATGGTACGCAGCTTAATTTAATTATACAGGTGTTCCCAAAGACTGGGTTCAGCTAAAATTCACCTACAGAAGACTAGTATTATATCCTATTTTGATTATAACGTTGAATTATCATACGACACACAGAAAAAAGTCTTCAGCTCTTTTTTAGCTAAGACACTAGTTGCGAACAAGCTGCCGGGAATCAGGCAGTTGAGTCAAACATGGTCAAACATGCCCCCTTTCCCAGTAGCAATGCTAGCAGCCCAGCATAATACAAGAGAAATTAAAGCGACAACTACCGGCAAAGTGAAATTTTCAAAATGTTCTACTTAAAGTAAAAACTTTTTAACAATTTAGGTGAGAACTACCTATAAGCGGTAAACTGGTTTGATACCGGCGCTTAGGACAAACTTTGAATTTATATTTTATAAAAGTGTTAATAGTCCTCTACAAACACTTACAAAATGTTTTCTTTAGGAATTAGGATAACAATTTTAGTAAGTGATCACCCCACTAGGGACATCAGTTTCCTTTGTGTAAGTATCCACTGCCAAGCTATCTAATCGATCTTAAAAATTTTGCTGATGAATTAGCAATCACCATGCCAAATTTAGATAACTTCAAGTATTTTGGGTAGCATAAATAGTAATCTGCTTCACTGAACATTACGGCGTCAATTCACTGAAACAAGGAGGAGGGGGCAAAATACGTCTTTAAATTTAAAGGGGGCAACTTTTACAATTTTTAAGGAAAGTTTCCTTTTCGAAATTTAGGGGAGGGTAAAAATTTTACTGGGAGGGATTTGCTGTGATCAACACTTCTGCTAAACTGTGAGTGTTTAGGGCTTGTAAAGTTTCAGGGGCTAGCTTTCAGACTGTTTAAGGGGGTGGCAATCCCACTCCTATTTATGGTATAAATGATAAACATCTGCTATAAAAATATTTATTATTTGATAACAGAATCTTTTAGCAGTTGTACATGGCGTTTATTTTTGCAACATCGACATCTGTTAGGCCTTCATCGTTACCAAGAGAAGTACCCTCAGGCTAAAAGGAAAAAATATCCAAATTATATATAAGCAAAGATAAAAATAAAATCATTTGCCATAACATAAAAATACTGCTAGTACAACTACTGACAGCTTATTACAGCACAAAGTAGCCTCAAGCAGACAATGGAATACAAGCTCCTCCACCGCCCCGATCTTCTAATATCTTCACTCTTTACTCTGGAATGTGATGCTTTTGATTTGATATCAGCTGGATCGATAAAGAGCACGAGATTTCGCAATCGGTGGTGTCAATTCACAAAAATCTAGGGGGGTTGGGAAAGTTTTTTTTAATTTCTGGGGGTGGGGGCAACTTATTTTGTCTTTTTTTTCATTGAAAATACCAAAATGTCATTTTTCAATTAAAATACCCCTCAACAACTATTTTTCAAAATGTATAGAGGGAGCTAAATAAATCTTGAACAGGAACAGCCCCCCGCCTATTGTCGCCATTGTTGGAACATCTGATCTAACTATCATAACTTGTATGTCATTATACACTTCAATCGGACGCTTCAATCGGACGCTGTGTTTCCGTAGCTTATTGTTGGAAATGCAGTCATTCAAACAAGTATCTTAAAATATTTTTTTGACAATTGCTCTATAAAATGAATTATCTTTTCAACTTTTCCGATAGTCTACGTTTCAGAGTTATACAACACTTGAATAGTGAAAGCCAGAGTTTTTTTTTTTGTTTTTGTTCTTTTAACTATGAAGGCCTATCAAAATATAATGATTTTGGATAGTAATTACTGACAAAAAGGTTTATAATATATTACACAATAGCTCGTCAACGCAAATAATTTAGTTTGGTATCCTAGTCACTAAATCAAGCCACCAATTGTTATTTTTTGTGGTATAATTTACGAAATGATTTTCAAATTAAACATTGAAAAAAAGAAATGAGCGATATTAAAACCTAAAACAAGCAGGAATGAAGCTACGAACAGCGACTATGTTTACATTGCTTGGGCACCCTGCAGCAGCACTGATTACATGGCTTCACCTTGTCGGAGTCACGATTTGTTTTTCGTCATTGATCAAGCGCTGTTGTTGTCACACCTATCAAGACTTTTAAAATGCTATGGCCAAATAAAATTGTTTTGTTTAGAATAACGATGAGATGCTACATGAAGACATTTTTAAGATGCACTGTTTCTTCTTGAAACTAGCTTTAATTTCTATTTCTAAACAAAAAATTCACTTTGATACTTTTAAAATGCACCATGAATAAATAATAATAATAATAATAATAATAATAATAATGATAATAATAATAATAATAATAATAATTTATTTATGCCCGCTCATGAACAAAAAATGACAAGCGGAGTACAAAGAGAGAAAAAGGAAAAAAGCAAAGAAACTACAACAATCAAAATCTTAAACACTAATACCACACTAATACCAATACCAATACCTAATGCCATAATACCACACTAACTAATCAGCACAGTCGCAAAGGATGTGCACCGGCAATAAATCGCATGATTTTTCGAATGATCTTTTTCTAGAGTGATTTTCCAGATCTGGCAGTACTTCAGTCGGGTCACGCAAATTATTCGAGCTCAGGAGACAAGTGTTACGTTGGTATAACGGTAGACGCAGCAAAAATTTCAGATACTTGCAATGAACTGATCGAAGTTTCATTCTTTCTGTTGCCCTTAACCAATCCAATGAAAATGATGAAAAATCATAATTCTCATGTTCCATTGCCCTAACGGTCACGTACTCTAAACTTAAGGCCGATCGGCGTAATCGAATCTACACAAAACTTTCTTTTGCTAAGGTGGCGATTGGAGGAGGTTGTATTGAAAGGGCCGAAAGGTTTCATTGTACGTCCAATTATGCACAAAATCCTCTTAAGTTTCTGCTTTAAACAAGGCTCATCCTACCTAATTTTTCTGCTAAAAGGTTGGCTAGTGAGTCGGAAGGACAAAGAACATATTTTTCTTTTTTTACCTCAAATAATTCCATTATGATAAAACATGGCTAACTTTCTGCTCAAAAGATGTAAACGGGAGGGACAAGGTGTCGGAGGGGGTTTGGGACAGCTTAGCCCTAAACCACAGAGATAAAAATTGTTGCGTGTACCCAGATGAATCAAGGTACAACATGCCTACATTATGACACCTAAATGAGCCCTAACAGAAATTCAACTGAATTATCAAACCAAAATTAAAACAAATGAAAATAACAATAAATAAAAGAGGCATCATCTACCGATAAGTCCATTCGAAATAAGATCTAAGCCCAATTACTAAATAAGGGACAAGTCAGTTTTAACAAGTGAAAACATTTCTTATATAAAAAATCTGGTTTTGTACGATTCATTTCCGTGCCTGCCTCTCCTTCCCACTATCAATTGCCATACATTACTTGTACATGTACATAAATACCGTACCTTTGAACCGGTGTTTGATTTTTTAAAGATATTAGTTCTTATCCTTTAAACAAAGAAAGTTAATTAAAAGTTTTAAAATGTTGGCAGAGACACTCAACTCTACAGACAACATTTTTACCTTTGAAAGTATAGTAGGTTCTCCATTGATGCTGAAGGAGTACTCAGAATAATGCATCACACTGCTCCAGTCATATGGTTGTCCATAAGCAGTAATATAAGTCTCATCATACTTGTCAAAGTTATGGAGCATATCTAAAAAGAAAAATTATAAGGGCTAATAATTATAGCTGATAAATAGGTTTTCTGTGTATTATTGCGTTACAACTTTTCGAAGACGACATGGACGAAGAGTGTGGAATATTTGGCTTCCATACTAAGCCGTTTAATTGGACTTCTTCACTGTGCAGCAAAGTGACACTACATGTAAAAACAGGGTTATACGTTAGCATAGAATTACTAAGATATTAGTTGCTTCGGTTAAATCCAGGGCGTAATTGACGTAAATTTTGGTTAAAAAAATGAATGAGAGCGAAATGTACTACCTACCCTATTATATCTATTGGATATGTGAGGATTGTATCAGGGTTATGCATTAGTATATAATTCCTTATATATTAGTTATTTCGGTTAAATCCAGATCGTAAATGACGTAAGTTTGATTAAAAAAGTGAATGAGAGGGAAATGTACCTTCGACCCTCTTGTATCTATTGGTTATATAAGGATTGCATCAAATTATACATTAGTATAAAATTCCTCATATATTAGTTACTTTAGTTAAATTCAGAACGTAAATGACGTAACTTTGATTAAAAAAAGTGAATGGGAGCGAAATGCACAATCAACCCTGTTGTATCTATTGGTGATGTTTATGAAATGTCTAAATTTTATTTTAGTTTTTGTATTCGAGCCACATTATTTGCTATCATTTTTCATGCAACCTTGTAGCTTCAAACAAAGGATACCCTGAACTTATTTATGGCAAACAATATGATGTGATTTTGGATGACCTTTATCTATAACTGTGGGTTTGAAATATGAATAGACCAAATAAAAAAAACCTTGCCTATAAGGTCCTACAATTAGGAAGGGGGACAAAATGTATATTCCAAAATCTAGGTCTTAGACTATTTTTCCAATTTTTTAATCTTAGGGTGGGAGGGAGATCAACCCTCAAAATTGATGCTACTGGATTCCTTGACTTGGAATTCTATTCTAGCAAAGACTAAGCAAGCAAATAAGTAACAAAACGTCAGTGTTTTCTTTGCTAAATCATGCTATTCTGATTCTACAACGAATTGGATGCCGTGTATCGCAGAAAACCTGGACAGGTACACATTCATTTTGTCATGGGAGTAAAAGTATCCGGATGAGAAGCAGACTTGAAAACACATTTAAACAAGTGGTTCATAAGAAAATACAGACAGTGTCGAAGAAGTCACAAAAATCTTGAGATATCTACAAAGGAGGGCAAGTCTTAAAGAGTTGTCCCTTGCTTGCGTGCCGGGGCGTGTAAAGCCAATTTTTTAAGCATGGTAAGCTTTTTTCCCCTTCTTGCTGTTTCCTTACTTGGAGACGCAAATGCATAATCTGTATGCAACATCAAGTGCTTTAAGGTGCCTACAAGCTTTTATTATCTTTTGTACATTCCTAATTGTATTATTATTGGATTCTACCTAGCTAAAGTGTTCTACAAGAATACAATGTCGATAGGCATTTCGTGGAATCCATTCTTAGAGAAGGAATATAGTTGGTAAAAAACAAAGTGTACATTAAACTCAATTGGATTTTTTTCGAAACCTTTTAAAGGTTTGCTGAAGCACAGCTAACAAGGAGAAAACCTGAAACCTTTTTAGCAGGATCTAAAAAGAGAAAGGTATAGTTTTCAAGCAGAGCCGTTCCTAAGGTTGATGGTGCCTGGGGAAAAAACAATTACAGCACCCCCTCCCCCTGACTCAAATACAAGCAAAAAAAGCCGAATCAAAGTGAAAAATTTGATAAAAGTGGGTGATCCCCACGCCACCCCCCTTTTTTAGTACCCTGGGAAGCTAACCCGGTTTCACCCTAGGAACGGCTCTGCTTCCAAACTAAGCAAGCACTTATATACCTGGATCAATATTTTCTTCAAAAATTGTTACATAGTCGTCTCTATCCCATCGGGTCTGCTCATGATGGAAACCAATGGCATGCATAAGCTCGTGAATTGGAGTCCCAGTGTATCGGACACAACTTCCGCAGAATTCACATTCCGGTGTTTGAAGGTTCACCACTTGTTTAAACCCAATTCGACCGACCTATATTATGAAAGTTCCACATTGTGAAGACATAAAACAACTAATTGGTTCAAAATGCACTAATTATCAGTGAAAGAAAAGAAAAACAAAACACAAATATGACTTTATGTGTGGGAAGAAAGTCCTAGCAGTGAACTGGAGCGAGCAAAGGAAGCAAAGGAAGGTAGAAAACATCCCCGCAAAGTGTGCCTTTTACCAAACTAAGAGAAAGTTAGCTCTTTGGATAGTGTTTTAGAAGTCAGCAATCTGTTTTTGCGACCATAGAACTGAGGTGAAATACATTTAAATATTTGTTGTCATCTAACCTTTTAGAGACAAAACAGAAATTGAATTATCCACAAAAATCGCGCAAAAATAATTTTCTCAGGGTTTTGATCTCCTACTCCCCTAAAATGAAGATACTTGTTAACCTTTTTCGTATTATTCTTAAAATTTCTGCGCAAAACACGCATTTTTTGTGTGTTTAGTTTTTGTGTCCCCCATTAAAACTTCACATGTTTTCATGTGGAGTCGCCAAAGAAAGAGCATTAAACATACTAGGATTTAAGAGGAACGTTTATCAGTTTGTCTGCCTCCAGTGATTTAGCGTTGCACTGACTTGTTGGTTGCAACGTAATATATTTAGAAAAAATTGACTTGCCTTTTTTTCAAGAAAAATAAACTGAAAGGAAAGTATGCTTGAAACGCATATTTAAAAAAAAAAATCAATATTTATGGTCATATAAGTGGCTTTCAAACAGCCTAGTATCCCAGTACGTAGGCAGTTCTTGAATCAGATCATGCCTCTCCTGACGTTAGGGAGTTACTTTATGCAGCTAACTGCCAGAGTTTGGCACAAACAGGATTTTCAATTCGGTAGAAATTTAGAATTTTGTATTCTGAAAAATAGAGATAATCAGGTTTTAAATGAACAAGCTGGGGAAGTGGTGAAAAATCACCCGAATCAACCATTTTGTTTCAAATATGTTCTAGTAAATCATGCTTTTTTATGTAGTGACATAAGATAAAAAAAATAATAACAGAACATTTATGTTTCCTATTAATAAAGAGGAGGGTTTTACTGGAAAATATTATGGTTACACTTGTTCTGGGTAACGTTTAAAAATAAAGTTACTATTAAGTAATTATGAAGCACAACTTACGTATGACCAGCAACCTGTCTGGTCACTTTTAATATCGATGTAGTCTCGCTCATCGGTCCGAGGTACAAATTTGACGCATGTTTTGGTGTGGTATTCTTCAAATGATGCCTCGATTATGGCCAGCTGCTCAGGGGCTAAAAAAGACATTTTTTTTACATTTTCTGGTTAACTTAATTAATTTAATTAATTAGTTTGCTTAATTTAATTAACTACAACCTCATTTCTTTTTTCCATTTTTCTGTTTCTTTCTTATTCTCTTCACAATAAGATTTTTTTTTATACCTTTGCTCCAATTGTGTTTTAAATGAGAATATTTAGTTTGCAGAACCTAGTTCATTCATTACCTCATGTCTTTTTTCTTCATGTTTCCCTTTGTTCTCTTGAATTCCACTTTTGAAGACACGCCTTTATCACCATTTGAATTTATTTCTATTTTCTTAAACCTTTTTTTTTGGTTTAACTTGCAGTTTATCATAGGCAGCGCAACAGCGCTGCCTAAGTAAAGAGCGATGTGGGCACAATGTATTATTATTATTACTATTATTTTTTTATAGACCAGGACATTTCGTATAGAAGGGTTTTTCATAGAAACTTCAAAAAGGGCTCATTCGATGGAAAATTAAAAAGGGCTAGTGCCCTTTTTAATAGTCGAAAGCAATTGTAGGGCAACCAGACCCCCCCCCCCCCTCACGCCCATCATTTCCCCAAACACATCTAATCAAATTTTTTAGATAGTCATTTTATTCAGTGTAGTTGAAAGGTCTGGAAATTGTGTCTTTCCAGGAAGACAATCCCCCCCCCCGCAACCCTCAGGGCAAGGATTATAAGTTATACCTGGGGGCATATAAGTTTTTTTTATAGAAAGGATAGTTGCCTAAGCTTTGGAGGGGGCTCATTGGGCTGGTAATCAGAGTTTCTAGTGCCCTTTTAATAGTCGGAAGAAATTAAAGGCCAACCAGCCTTCCTCCAACGCCCTTCATTTCCCCAAACACATCCAATCAAATTTTGGGATATCCATTTTCTTCAGCGTAGTTGAACGGTCAATTATTTATGTCTTTGAGGATGGCAACCTCCCCTCCAAGCCCTCAGGGTAAGGGTTGTAGGATATGCCCCGAGGGGGTTATATAAGGGGTATATAAAATTTTTATGGAATTGGTGATCGTATAAGCTTTGGAGGGGACTTAATGGATTAGAAATGAAAAGTTCATTTGCCCTTTTTAAGAGTCAAAGTGATCGGAGAGCAACTATGCCCCCCTTCCCTTTACGTCCTCTTTTCCGCAAATACATCCGATAGAAACGCTTAGAGAGCTATTTGTTAACAAAAGTCAAAAGATCACATAACAAGGAATTTGGAGTTGACACAACCCCCAGAGTTTGGAGCAAGGGCTATAAGTTATGTCCCGAGGGCATATAAGGTTTTTATGGAAGGGATGATATTGTAAGGTTTAGAGGAGGTTCGTTTGATTGAAAATATATAGTTGTAGTTTACCTTTAAGAGTAAAAAATCATGGAGGTCCACTAGCCCCCCCCCCAAACACCCTTTTTTCTTTAGTCAAATTCGATCGAAATTGTTAAATAGATTTTTTGTTCACAATAGCTCAAAGAGCATATAGCAATGACTACAGGGTGGAAACAGCCCTCCAGATCCCAGGAGCAAGGTTGTAAGCTGGTATTTGGGATATATAAGGTTTTTATGGAACAAGTGATCGTTTAAACTTAGGATGGAACTCATTTGATTGGAAGTTGGAAGTTTTACTGCCCTTTTTAAGAGTAAAAAGCGAATGGAGGGCAACCAGCCTCTATTACTAGTACTATCACTGCTGGTACTACTACTGCTGCTACTAAAACTAAGGGTATTAAGGCGAAAAGTTCGGGAAATATTGAAACTATATAGAACTAATTTAAAACACACTGTTCTCACACAGGTTGTCAAGAGGACATATCAGAAATTCTTCAGGGGTGGTTGATGGTATTAAGTTGAAACTTCCAGCGTGTGGGGAAGGAGATGTTGAAGAAACCAATATGTGCATACTGCTACTAATGCTTCTATAACTATTGCTACTACGCAAGCTAAGAGTATGAAGGTGAAGTTTTCAAGGAATATTAAGACAGATGTTTAACTAAATCAAAAAGAACAATTAGCATATAGATTTTCAAAAGGGTGACAAAGCAACATCTCAAGAACGGCTTACATTATTAAGTTACACCTTTAAGGGTAAGGTACCGGCCGATTATGAAATAGCCAGAAGAGACTACATGTATACTATTAATATTACCACTACAGTTACTGTAACTAATGACGCTGAGTTTATTAAGGTGAAACTTTTAGAGATCTCTTAGGGCGACTTTCAATGAAACGAAAAAACTAGCAGCCCTCCTTCCAGGCCCAATTGTTTCCCATACACATTCAGTCAAAATTTTGAGAATGCCATATCGATCAGCAGAGTAGAACGGTCCAGTAACTATATCTCTACGGATATTGTATGTCAACCCCCACAATTATGCAGTTGGTCCAGTATGCTTTAAAACTAAATCAAAAGGCACTGTGTGTATGGTTGCCAGAAACACATCTCATTACTATATCGAGAATGAATGGCGGTTCCGGGCTACTACTATTGCTGCTTCTGCTCTTACAACTTAAATAAATCAAAGAGTTTAAGTTTATCCAGGCTGTCAAAGAGCATATATAGAATTTTTTGGGAATGGTATTAAGTTCTGTTTTTAAGGTTAACTTGAGGAGGCATAAAATTAAGTTAAACAATACTGTTTGTGTCAAGATTAAAAATTGTACAAAAAAGTTTCTCCGACATACAAATAGCAAGCCAAACTATGGATTCTTATAAAAGAAAACCAAAAGGTATAAAATTTATGTTTTTTTCTATGAAAAAGACTATGTAAACAAAAACCGAACAAAAACTAACTTAAAAACTTTTTTCCGCAAAACAAGTTTTTCAAAAAAAAGTAAAGAGCTCCATTAAACCAAAAATTAGCAGAAATAAAGTCAAATAATCTTCCAAGTGTAAAACTGCCACAAATCACTATTGATAAATAAATGAAACCAAAAACGAACAGAAATTACAATAAATAACCGAGTCAAACCCAAACGAGAAAAAATTAACATGAGGTTCTGGTCTTGAGAAGAAATGGAGGATATCAGTCCTATAGGACTGAAATCCCTCATTTCTTCTCAAAACCAGAATATAATTTGTACTCTAATGAAAAAAAGAAATGACCGTGGATTGTCAGTTTAATATACATATGCTGATATCTATTCCTTAAAGTTTTAATAGTTTTTTATTTATTAAAGTAAGAAAAGTGAAAACATTTACAATATACTTTATTTTCAGGTCCTTAAGATCATTTAAAAAGTATTTACTTTAAAATCTATGCTATTTCAAGATGTTTCTGAAATAAAAAGACTTACTAAAGTCACCACTTATGACATAAGGAACCGTAGCATCAACCCATCTGTATCGTTCATTAAGCAGTCCGTTCTTTGCCTGCTCCTCAGTCAATTTGATGTCTCCTTGTAGATATGGTCCCTGTTCCCAAGGATACTGCTTGGAGTTGAACTTTCCTCCTAATAAAGAAACAATAAATTCTTTTAAAATAACACGTGTGCAGCTCAGAAATGGTTTGCAACAAGCTGAATTTTAGCTTGATTTCTTGTGAAGAAGTTCACAAATAACCATAGAATAATACGAATTGTATTAAAGATATTTTATTTTTTGTTCTGACATTTAAAATTAAAGTATAAATTACAGCGAAGTAAAATCTTCAATGGCTGAGTTTCCAGGAATTAATATAATCATATATTAAATATTCAAAGTATGTTCATTAGTTCGAACCAGTCATGTTGATTATTATAATGATGTTCTGTTTGTTTGTACTCGATGTTTTGAAAAACAAAACACACTGGTTAAGATAAGAGGCGATTTTAGGGGAGGGACAGAGGAAGCACTTGCCCCGGGCAAAGAAAGTTTAGAGGCGCAAAACTTCAAACAAATAGTTTAACGGTTATAATCATTTTGTAATTTTTCAAACTATATTAATAGTGGAGTCCGCAGTTAATAAAAGCAAATAACTAATATATTATAAATTATTTAATAAAATACAAATAATATAATAATTAAATTAGAATAATTAGTAATAATTAAATTATTTAAATAATAAATTGAAAAAACAAATTATTAATTATTTAATAAATTGAAAATAGTTTTATTAATAAATGAAAATTCTGTTAAATTTCGGCCTCAAAATTTTGTGGAAGAAAAGGGGGGATGCTAATCAAGACTTTGTCCTGGGTGCAAGAGAGGCCAGAAACACCATTGTTCAAGATTTATATAGTTTTCAATAAAACGCAAATGACCCATCGGGCTTTAGACTTGTGTAGTTAGGGTAGGGCGAAAGGGGCAGTAGTCAATCTACTGCTGACTGACCGTATTTCAAACAATAGGCTATACGAAAAATATGGTTCAATACCGCTCTCTAGGGCTACAATGAAAGAAAGGTTGAGGTGGTTAGGGCACGTTGTGCGGATGAAGGATGAAAGATTGCGGAAGATTGTTCTTTTCGGTCAACCATCTAGGGCTAAACGGAAAGCAGGTCGTCCCCGTCTGGGGTGGGAGGACGTCATAAAGAAAGATTTAAAGGAAATGGGAACTTCGTGGGCGGGTGTAAAAAGGGAGGCTTTGAATAGATTGGGATGGAGGAGGAGCTTGCGTAGCTGTGTTGGCCTCAGGCGGCTTGGTGCTGCGGCGAGTTGTTAGTAGTAGTAGTAGTATTCTTTAACAGTAATATCTGACGTTTTTTTTTGTTTAAGTTATTAAGCAAATTTATTTCTGCTGATCTTAAATTTTATTATTAAATTTTAACGGCTCTTTACTTTACTTGGAAAAAATTGTACTTTGAATTTTTTTTTATAAACCTAATTTTAAGAAAGAGCTATTTAAACGTTTTTTCAATTGAATGTCACAATTGCTTCTAGCTCATATACAATAGTCAGACACTTCCCTGCATCGTCCCGCAGTGGTTTAGTCTACCAGATCGTGCAATTGAGGATGGCGACCGAACTTGTGTCGTGTTACAAGTAAGTGGTACGCCATAGTCAAGCCACTCTGTGATTAATAGATGTTTCTGTTTGTGTTCGTATTTTACTTGTTTTCGAAACTTCTTACTCTGTTTTTAAAAATTCTTGATTTCAGAATTTGTGACTTTCCTCGACTTGAACATCATAGTGATCCCTTTACTCCTTCCAATTCTGAAAAATGAGTGGATATATTAATAGATTTTCAACTATAGCTGACTAAATATTTCCCTTCTCATATTGATGTTTAGGTTCAATAACGTCAAAGATAATATGGTTACAATCGTTATCGTCGCAATAATGACTTTTACAGTATTTATGTACTATCATCATCATATGAATCACCAAAACTTCTCTACAAAACTCTTTCCATCGAAACAAAATCCCTCCCAGCCTTAGCTCTACCATCCTTAGCTCATGTGAAGACCAATTCCTCGATAGCAGTTGCTTTCCATGCTAAAATGTCCCTATGACAAGTTTTCATGACAAGTCACGTCCGTAATGAAGTTGCAATAACATAAATATAAGCGTTGTAAAGCTCAAGGAGGCACACTGTGCCTCTATCAAGAGGCGACCACCACAATGTTAAGCGATTTTTCAGGTCAGAGGTCGCAGAGAGACGGCGGTAATTGCATTTTGTAGCCCAAGCTCAAACTAAGAAACTTGCAAAATTTCATCTCCTCCGACTTTATCTTCATGGGGTAAACTGGGCCCGAAGTTTGGACCCTCCCACCACAGCCCCCTTTACGTTGTTCGATTGGGCTGAACTTTAGAGAGGTTTAAAGATTTCCTAGGGCCCGGGAGCTTATCTCGAAATTTTTCGCTCAATCCGATCGCTCCTGCCTGTTTTCAAAACCAATTAATAGCCACTTAAAATTCATCTCTTTTTTTTTTTTGTTAGCACGCTACAGGCCACAGTTGGCAACGGAGCCGTGTTGAATGAGGAGCATTCGAAGCAAATTCGACCTGTTAGGGCCTTTTGATATTTTCAGACCGAAAAAATTATCCCCCGAATTTACATTTACGAAAAACCCGTTTTCCTATATAGGCCCATGTTAATTTTTCCCTCACAACCCCCCTTTAACGTTGTCTGATCGGGCTGAAATTAGAGATGCTTTCCTGGGGCCTGGGAGCTTATCGTCGAAAATTTCAGCTCACTCTGATCACTCTTCCTGTTTTCCAAAAACCACATATCAAGATTTTTGGGAATTTGCTTCGCTCGAAAATACCTTCTATTTGCTAACAACACATTATTATTGTGTTTTTATAGTGCCAGCGGCTGAGACTTCAGATTTTAACGCGGAAAACTCTGTTCGATTCACTAAATCATCAGAAGCAACTTTTTTATATACTTTGAAAAGAAACTCAGTTTCTTTTTTAAATTATTTTGAAAAAAATTACGTGTTCTAAAGAGTTAAAGAGGCTGAGTACAAGTTCGACCCTTAAACGTACAGGTATTAGGAGGCACAGTGGGGCTTGTTAAAGAGGCTGAGTCCACAGTTCGAACCTTAAACGTACAGGGATTATGAGGCACCCTGTACGACGTTGATTTGAGTATTCAGGAATTAAAAGGCCTTACACAAGAAATGTTCAAGAGCGGGGGGTTTGGGGGCGGAGCCCCCAATTTAACTCCTGACACGTCATCTAACAGTTTAGGCAAGCAATAAATAAGTAATAAACTGTACAAAACGTGTGAAATTATTTGAAACAACTACGTTTTCTAAAGAGTTAAAGAGGCTGAGGTTACAAGGTCGAACCTTAAAAAGTACAGGGATTATAGCACAGTTGGGGGCTGCCGCCCCCCAAACCCCCCGCTTTCGCAGGCCCTTTAAGATATAAAAAAAAATTTCATCTTTAAACTGAAATTAGGGAGCGAATTAAACTTAAAAAAAGAACAGAAATATTCCGTATATGAAGAGGCCTGTGCCCTCCTCACGCCTTCGCTTCTTTACGCGAAAGTTGTTATGTTTAAAAAAGAGTTGGGTGAGAAAGTCAAACTTTAGCGTAAAGAGCGAGGCGTTGAGGGGCACAGCCTCTTTCATATAACGGAATAATTTCTGTTCTTTTAAGTTTTAATGTCCGCTCCTTACTTTCAGTTTAAAGAAAAATTTTTTTTGTATATTTAAAAGGCTGCGAAGCGGGGGGTTTGGTGGGCGGCAGCCCCCCAACCTGTGTGCCTCCTAATCCTGTACGTTTAAGGTTCGACTTGTAACTCAGCCTCTTTAAACTCTTTAGAAACGTAGTTTTTTTCAAATAATACAAGATAAAACGGCATTTTAGATGGTTCTATGGCCCAAAAGGATCCTTGGTATGTAGTATTAGCTAAACTTTTTTTTATCAACAAAAACTAGACAAAGGTCCACTTTCCCTAAAAATTGTAATTTGGTCCTGCTTAATGAAAATTAGCATTTTAAATTTCTGGACTAGGGGTAGGGAAGCATCTCCAGCTATACCACTGGCCCCTAGTTTTTCAGCTTTCAGTTTTCAAGTTTTGTTGCAATAGAATATCAATTCTTGGTTTGATGACCCTGGCATGACAACAATGGATAATAACTCTTGCTTCCTAGTAGAACTATGTAGATAAGGAAGTTATTGTTCTTCTTTTTTCTTACAAATAGCAGTATTACAACTTCAACTAGCAGCGCCATTAGAAGTGGTATTGTAAATAGAAAAAGTAGGCCTAAAAGTAATATTAGATTTCAAGTCACCTGAGCTTCTTAAAGTGACTGAAAGGCTTACCAAATGGGAGAGAAAATGCCAAGTTAAGAATTGTTAGCCAATAAAACCTGTACATTGTATGTCGATCACAGCAATAATATACCAAATTAATGGAAAAAATCAGTTTATACTTTTCGTCTTGTTTACTTAGATAATAAAACAAATATTTGAAAACAAAGGTTGATAATTTACTATCTATAATAAATCCAGGATTTATAATTTGTTTTTTTACTCTGCAAGACTTGCTTCTATTTTTGGAAATTTTGGAAATTTTTGGAAATTTAATCCAGAATTCAAGAAAAATAAAGCGAAAAAAAAGATTTCAATGAAAATATTTTGTTCCTATTTTTATATATATCTTTTATGTCTCCCTGTTTACCACGGGATATTGCCACCCTGGTTCCCCTTCCAGCGCCTATGGAGAGGGCTTACACATACAAGAGGTCTAATTATACATGTTATAAATCATTGCCTGATTCCAATTCCAACAGTATGTAATGGGAAAACCTCTGCGTTAAAACATATGTTTATAGATGACCTTCATATAGACGATGAATAAACTATTTTTCCTTTATTAGAAAAAATTATTTAAAATCTTGTAACGTGGAATAAACTCTAAGGTGTCATCTCTCTCTAATTCCTTTAGCTCTAATTCCTATAGGAGTATTAAGAAAACAAAATCAAGCTTCCATCTTAAATGTTCCCAAGAAGAAGTTAAAAATGATGGGGTAATTTAGGTTAAATTTTAAAAAATTGTGAAAGTCAGGGTAAACCAATATTTACGTTGAACTCTCTTTTTCAAATTAGTGAACTATACAAAAAAAGAAATAGTCCAATAATCTCTTTTTTTAGATAGTTAAGTTTTTTTGCTAATGTTACGGACGTCTTCTTTAAAAATTTCAGTAAAGATAAGAAATATTAGAATAGGCTAGTGTAAGAATGCCTTATTATTATGCTTAACAAGTCTACTTCTTTTTCTTAACTCATTTTTGGGGTAAAATTTGAAATCCCCTTTGGTCCTATAAATCAGATATAAACCGGCTATTTCAAATAAGCCTAACTTGAGAATACCTTCGCTTTTTATGTTGGCCGTAATAAATTATCAAATTGTAAAACGTTTTGACATCTCTTTGTCCAGAGACTAGCAACTATTGAAAGAATTGAGCCGTAATAAATAGTTGAAGACCCAATTCAGTCCAGTTTGTCAAAATACTAAATTGAATATCGCAAGGTGTTACGACATTAAAAGTTTTTAGAAGCAAGGCCCAAGAATATCGGAAAAAACTGCTTATTTAACAAGAGGCTAGAGATTGGCTACAAATTTAGAGAAGGGACGGAACAAAACCAGTCTCTAAACAAATCACAATTAAACACTAAACAAGTAAAACGTAGAGATTTAAAAGAAATAGGGGTTGTCTTTTGAGGAGATCAGATTAGAAAGGAGAGGAACTTTGGTAAGTAACCTTTCTTCAACTAATTATGGCAACCACCTGCTTTGTCAATTCCTTTAAATGTAAAGTTAAAATAATAATATAAACCTTTTCGTCACTTTGTTTAAACCAAGATATCTTATTTCTGTGTTCAACTAAGTTGTTAACTAAATCATTTAAGTTCTCTTTTGGCCCTAACTTTAGTCAGAAATGTATATTCCCTTTTGGAGGACTTAACCATTAGGTTTATTAGAGCATCGGGTCTCTCGGATAATTTAAAGTAGCTTTTGGATTTATTCTGTTTGGTTAACGTATTTAATTAAATCTATTCTGATCACAACAGAAGGCTGTGATAACCCTTCAGATAGCTCAAGGTCCTTGTTAGATTTTACTTTGATTGGTTGCGGGTTTTTTAATTTTCTCTTATCCCTTTTAATTAGTTAAGGCAGGGTCAGTCAAAGCTATAGCATTATTGAAAGATCAATATAGAATTAACTAATCTTAAGATTCATCCCTTTCTTAAGAACTCGAGTGAGCTCCTTCCCAGAAACTTAAAATTACTGTTATTAACTTAGAATAACCAGTAGCTAGCGTGACGGGTAACTCGCAACAAGGAACAGAAAGCTAATAGAATTTTACCCCTCACGCTTCTCACCGTAGTGTCTCTTGAAACTTAAGCCAAGTATTTATAATAAATCTTACACATATAAATTGGGATTTCCTGGACTCAGGTTTTTTGTTACCTCCTAGATTCACTCTCTGGTGTCTATACGGTGGAGTTTGGATTCGGAGGAAAGATTTACCCCTTTTCCAGCTCGTTCTTTTACCTCCCCAATCCTTTCTCTGCTGTCTATACAGCCAGGTAGCCTTCATGTTTATACGTTTGGGCAAAAGACCTTTCAGGCAACAGGATAAAAAAGGAAGAAGATGTATTTTGGCTTTAAAAGATTGGGAAGCAATTGACACTGATTATATAGAGAAGAAATACACGCTTCAGGTACCCTTCGCTTAATGTCACACGATTATTTTTATATTAATGATTAGCTGGGAGTCATAAGCTAGCACCAGAGACTGTAAGACCACAGGCATCAAAAGGAAAGGAACTGTATAACAGTTTTTCAGGATTGGGAAATAATTGACTCTGATTATATAGAGGAGGAAAACTACTACTGCTACTGACAACTCACTGCAGCACCAAGCTGTCTGAGGCCAGCAAAGCTACACACTCTCCTCCTCAATCCCAATCTATTCAAGGCCTCCCTCTTTACATCCTGCCAAGAACAATCTTTGATAATTTTTCTTCCTTCATCAACAGAACCAGCCCTAGCCATCGCAACCTTTCTCTCACTACATCCATAGAAAGTTGGATTCAACCAGAGGAGAAAAATAATTACTTCCAATTCCAGTTGCAGAACGACACACGATTGTTTTTATATTAGTGATTGGTTAGAGTTACTAATACTACCAGCTATATAATTATGACAAATACGTCTATGAGGTTATGCTGTCCTTGATGCTGTACCGCCTCAACAACATGTAGCATCTTAAAATTGATAAAAATCATTGCGTAATTCTTTTTATCTATTTTTGATAGTCTTTCACAATGCATTTGCTTTACTTCTCTCACATTCGTATTTGTCCTGGCCAGTTTAAGCTCCATGTTTCCACGATTAAAGGTAAAAATCATTCACACTTGGGTAGTAAAGGTATAATTTTAGACGCAAACACTGTTTCTATCTTCTCAGTGATGGGTGAAAATTCTGCATTTTGGCAAGCCTATTTAATGCTTCGTAATTACAATATAAAAGGAAAATATTAAAAATATAACTTCAATTCCAAGAATATAGCTTGAAACTATTATATTTAAATTATCCTCAAATGAATGGCGCCTTAAGTTTTTTCTATTTTGATCCTTGTTTAGCTTTTCATGTGAAGTTAATTTCAATAATCGGGATTTTATAATCAGAACACCAATCAACTTGAGCATTTGGATTCGACCATTCGAAAATGTCAAAATATTTTAATAAAGACAAAAGTTGACTCTATTTTGATGAAAGTATCCTTTATTTGTAAATACAAGCAATTGTTTTTTCGAATATTCTATCCAAAGTAAAAATTCTTTAAGTGTCACAATGACCCTAAAATACGATCAATATCAAATTTCAATTTCAGAAATTAAAATCGTCAGTGCAACGGTATATTGAAAATCAAGACGCTTTCCAGCATTATATAGAACTTTACAACCTTTCAGTAAAGGGAGCAAGGTGACAAAAGAACAATGGTGAAGTGTTTCTGAATTTCATGCCTCCCTCCCTGCTTTAATGTTTGCACCGAGGTAGGGTTTGCATTTTTGACTTATTAGTTTTATCCAACTCCAATATTCTTCTCACTTTCCAGAGATTTGTAAGGTGGTGGGGGCGCACCCCCACCGCAAATATCTTAAACGAGTAAAATTTAAATTTAATTTTCAAATGAAACCTAAAACGAACAAAATCACAACTAATATGTGTTTGGCAACTGCCCCTTTCCGCCTCCTCTAACTGTAAAAACATAAAGCATACTGCGGCATTTGCGGTTTACTGAAAACGAATGATATTAAAAATACTTTCTTTTGTACTTACAGCACTGAAAATAAAAATAAAAATTACTGTGGAGTAAACGTTGAATTGCGGAGCTTTCAGCAACTAATATCACTATATATAGAATTTCAGTTTTATTATACTAGTTTGTTCCAAAGACTGTTCAAGAAACAAATAGTTTTAAATAAAATTCAAATAACACAGTAGCCTTCAGACTTTTAAAATTATGGGAGGGGGAAGGAGGCAATTGCCAAACTTTTAATTATGGTGATTTTTGTTCGTTTGAAGTTTCATTTGAATGCTCAATTTAAGTTTTGGTCGTTTTAAACATTTATTTATTCATTTATATTAGTACCTGTTGTATTTTTGTTTCCTATGATTTTTTTTAATATTTGTTCCTTTTGGGTTCTATTTATTTTTCAATAGTAATATTTCTGCAGGAGATTTTATTCTGATTGTTTATTTAATTTCGGTTTGTTTTAGGTTTCATTTATGCTTTAATAGTAATTTCTTGTCATTTTGAGTTTAATTGTTATAGAAATTTATTTCTGCTGGTCCTAAAATTAATAGGGGAGACCGGGCCTATATGGACACTTGGATAATATGCACACCCTACCCACATGTTTTCATGTGGAGTCGCCAAAGAAAGAGCATTAAACATACTAGGATTTAAGAGGAACGTTTATCAGTTTGTCTGCCTCCAGTGATTTAGCGTTGCACTGACTTGTTGGTTGCAACGTAATATATTTAGAAAAAATTGACTTGCCTTTTTTTCAAGAAAAATAAACTGAAAGGAAAGTATGCTTGAAACACATATTTAAAAAAAAAATCAATCTTTATGGTCATATAAGTGGCTTTCAAACAGCCTAGTATCCCAGTACGTAGGCAGTTCTTGAATCAGATCATGCCTCTCCTGACGTTAGGGAGTTACTTTATGCAGTTAACTGCCAGAGTTTGGCACAAACAGGATTTTCAATTCGGTAGAAATTTAGAATTTTGTATTCTGAAAAATAGAGATAATCAGGTTTTAAATGAACAAGCTGGGGAAGTAGTGAAAAATCACCCGAATCAACCATTTTGTTTGAAATATGTTTTTAGTAAATCATGCTTTTTTATGTAGTGACATAAGATAAAAAAATAATAACAGAACATTTATGTTTCCTATTAATAAAGAGGAGGGTTTTACTGGAAAATATTATGGTTACACTTGTTCTGGGTAACGTTAAAAAATAAAGTTACTATTAAGTAATTATGAAGCACAACTTACGTATGACCAGCAACCTGTCTGGTCACTTTTAATATCGATGTGGTCTCGCTCATCGGTCCGAGGTACAAATTTGACGCATGTTTTGGTGTGGTATTCTTCAAATGATGCCTCGATTATGGCCAGCTGCTCAGGGGCTAAAAAAGACATTTTTTTTACATTTTCTGGTTAACTTAATTAATTTAATTAATTAGTTTGCTTAATTTCATTAACTACAACCTCATTTCTTTTTTACATTTTTCTGTTTCTTTCTTATTCTCTTCACAATAAGATTTTTTTTATACCTTTGCTCCAATTGTGTTTTAAATGAGAATATTTAGTTTGCAGAACCTAGTTCATTCATTACCTCATGTCTTTTTTCTTCATGTTTCCCTTTGTTCTCTTGAATTCCACTTTTGAAGACACGCCTTTATCACCATTTGAATTTATTTCTATTTTCTTAAACCTTTTTTTTGGTTTAACGTGCAGTTTATCATAGGCAGCGCAATAGCGCTGCCTAAGTAAAGAGCGATGTGGGCACAATGTATTATTATTATTACTATTATTTTTTTTATAGACCAGGACATTTCGTATAGAAGGGTTTTTCATAGAAACTTCAAAAAGGGCTCATTCGATGGAAAATTAAAAAGGGCTAGTGCCCTTTTTAATAGTCGAAAGCAATTGTAGGGCAACCAGACCCCCCCCCCTCCCGCCCATCATTTCCCCAAACACATCTAATCAAATTTTTTAGATAGTCTTTTTATTCAGTGTAGTTGAAAGGTCTGGAAATTGTGTCTTTGAGGAAGACAATCCCCTCCCCCCGCAACCCTCAGGGCAAGGATTATAAGTTATACCTGGGGGCATATAAGTTTTTTTTATAGAAAGCATAGTTGCCTAAGCTTTGGAGGGGGCTCATTGGGCTGGTAATCAGAGTTTCTAGTGCCCTTTTAATAGTCGGAAGAAATTAAAGGCCAACCAGCCTCCCTCCAACGCCCTTCATTTCCCCAAACACATCCAATCAAAATTTTGGGATATCCATTTTCTTCAGCGTAGTTGAACGGTCAATTATTTATGTCTTTGAGGATGACAACCTCCCCTCCAAGCCCTCAGGGTAAGGGTTGTAGGATATGCCCCGAGGGGGTTATATAAGGGGGCATATAAAATTTTTATGGAATTGGTGATGGTATAAGCTTTGGAGGGGACTTAATGGATTAGAAATCAAAAGTTCATTTGTCCTTTTTAAGAGTCAAAGTGATCGGAGGGCAACTATGCCCCCCTTCCCTTCACGTCCTCTTTTCCGCAAATACATCCGATAGAAACGCTTAGAGAGCTATTTGTTAACAAAAGTCAAAAGATCACATAACAAGGAATTTGGAGTTGACACAACCCCCAGAGTCCGGAGCAAGGGCTATAAGTTATGTCCCGAGGGCATATAAGGTTTTTATGGAAGGGATGATATTGTAAGGTTTAGAGGAGGTTCGTTTGATTGAAAATATATAGTTGTAGTTTACCTTTAAGAGTAAAAAATCATGGAGGTCCACTAGCCCCCCCCCCCCAAACACCCTTTTTTCTTTAGTCAAATTCTTTCGAAATTGTTAAATAGATTTTTTGTTCACAATAGCCCAAAGAGCATATAGCAATGACTACAGGGTGGAAACAGCCCTCCAGATCCCAGGAGCAAGGTTGTAAGCTGGTATTTGGGATATATAAGGTTTTTATGGAACAAGTGATCGTTTAAACTTTGGATGGAACTCATTTGATTGGAAGTTGGAAGTTTCACTGCCCTTTTTAAGAGTAAAAAGCGAATGGAGGGCAACCAGCCTCTATTACTAGTACTATCACTGCTGGTACTACTACTGCTGCTACTAAAACTAAGGGTATTAAGGCGAAAAGTTCGGGAAAGATTGAAACTATATAGAACTAATTTAAAACACACTGTTCTCACACAGGTTGTCAAGAGGACGTATCAGAAATTCTTCAGGGGTGGTTGATGGTATTAAGTTGAAACTTCCAGCATGTGGGGAAGGGGATGTTGAAGAAACCAATATGTGCATACTGCTACTAATGCTTCTATAACTATTGCTACTACGCAAGCTAAGAGTATGAAGGTGAAGTTTTCAAGGAATATTAAGACAGATGTTTAACTAAATCAAAAAGAACAATTAGCATATAGATTTTCAAAAGGGTGACAAAGCAACATCTCAAGAACGGCTTACATTATTAAGTTACACCTTTAAGGGTAAGGTACCGGCCGATTATGAACTAGCCAGAAGAGACTACATGTATACTATTAATATTACCACTACAGTTACTGTAACTAATGACGCTGAGTTTATTAAGGTGAAAATTTTAGAGATCTTTTAGTAAGATGCCTGTGGTAAGACCACAGGCATCAAAAGGAAAGGAATCGTATAACAGTTTTTCAGGATTGGGAAATAATTGACTCTGATTATATAGAGGAGGAAAACTACTACTGCTACTGACAACTCACTGCAGCACCAAGCTGTCTGAGGCCAGCAAAGCTACACACTCTCCTCCTCAATCCCAATCTATTCAAGGCCTCCCTCTTTACATCCTGCCAAGAACAATCTTTGATAATTTTTCATCCTTCATCAACAGAACCAGCCCTAGCCATCGCAACCTTTCTCTCACTACATCCATAGAAAGTTGGATTCAACCAGAGGAGAAAAATAATTACTTCCAATTCCAGTTGCAGAACGACACACGATTGTTTTTATATTAGTGATTGGTTAGAGTTGCTAATACTACCAGCTATATAATTATGACAAATACGTATACGAGGTTATGCTGTCCTTGATGCTGTACCGCCTCAACAACATGTAGCATCTTAAAATTGATAAAAATCATTGCGTAATTCTTTTTATCTATTTTTGATAGTCTTTCACAATGCATTTGCTTTACTTCTCTCACATTCGTATTTGTCCTGGCCAGTTTAAGTTCCATGTTTCCGCGATTAAAGGTAAAAATCATTCAAACTTGGTTAGTAAAGGTATAATTTCAGACGCAAACACTGTTTCTATCTTCTCAGTGATGGGTGAAAATTCTGCATTTTGGCAAGCCTATTTAATGCTTCGTAATTACAATATAAAAGGAAAATATTAAAAATATAACTTCAATTCCAAGAATATAGCTTGAAACTATGATATTTAAATTATCCTCAAATGAATGGCGCCTTAAGTTTTTTTTCTATTTTGATCCTTGTTTAGCTTTTCATGTGAAGTTAATTTCAATATTCGGGATTTTATAATCAGAACACCAATCAACTTGAGCATTTGGATTCGACCATTCGAAAATGTCAAAATATTTTAATAAAGACAAAAGTTGACTCTATTTTGATGAAAGTATCCTTTATTTGTAAATACAAGCAATTGTTTTTTCGAATATTCTATCCAAAGTAAAAATTCTTTAAGTGTCACAATGACCCTAAAATACGATCAATATCAAATTTCAATTTCAGAAATTAAAATCGTCAGTGCAACGGTATATTGAAAATCAAGACGCTTCCCAGCATTATATAGAACTTTACAACCTTTCAGTAAAGGGAGCAAGGTGACAAAAGAACAATGGTGAAGTGTTTCTGAATTTTATGCCTCCCTCCCTGCTTTAATGTTTGCACCGAGGTAGGGTTTGCATTTTTGACTTATTAGTTCTATCCAACTCCAATATTCTTCTCACTTTCCAGAGATTTGTAAGGTGGTGGGGGCGCACCCCCACCGCAAATATCTTAAACGAGTAAAATTTAAATTTAATTTTCAAATGAAACCTAAAACGAACAAAATCACAACTAATATGTGTTTGGCAACTGCCCCTTTCCGCCTCCTCTAACTGTAAAAATATAAAGTATACTGCGGCATTTGCGGTTTACTGAAAACGAATGATATTAAAAATACTTTCTTTTGTACTTACAGCACTGAAAATAAAAATAAAAATTACTGTGGAGTAAACGTTGAATTGCGGAGCTTTCAGGGTAGGGTAGGGTGTGCATAATATGCACACCCTACCCATATGTACTCCAGGTGACTCTAGATTAAACTTCATTATGGCCAAAATAGGTAGCGTCAATGGAAGACAGACGTTGTAAATGACTTCTGTCTTTGGATAACGCATTCAGGTCCGAGAGTATAAATTTGGAATATTCAAAGGTAAAGTAAATTTCTTTGTTTTCAATTAAGTAAAATTTTCAGTAAGAAGTATTTAGTTTCACATTGTGTTTAAGGTAAGTTTAAGAGAGTACTACTTAGGCTAGGTGTTGGATACTTATAATTTGAAGTGGCACTTCATGGAGAGGACATATTTTAATTTTTTAATTGTAAATGATTAAGCGGCAATATGGTCACCAATGACCAGGCTAATATGGACATGAATGTCCATGATGCCCCAATTGCAGCAAAATCTGCTCCACATCTAGATTATAGATGTGGAAGAAGAAGACATCAAAACAACTCAACATTCCTCGAGCAAGCCTGATAAGATGGGTAGAACTTTGGAAGGAAGCACCTTTAAATGAACTTGAGAGTAAAGAACCAGAGGTATTTAAAGCTGATAAAGACATTAAAGAATTCCAAATGGCATTGAAGAAAACAATCTAGCTGATTATCCGACAAAATCTAGTAAACTGCACTATGGGCTCATCCCAAAACAATGCCGTACTCTGACCTTTCAGTTTGCAAAAATGAATAAGCAAAAGATTTGGACAGGTGGGAAAATAATAAAATTGCTGGTGCAGATTGGTTTACTTCCTTTCTGAAAAGAAACCCAAGCATGTCTATCTGTTCTTCTCAGGCTACAAGCATTGCTCGGGCAATAGCATTCAATCAAACAGCAGTCAATGATTTTTTTGACAACTATTCAACTGTGTTAGAAAAGGAGAAATTTGAAGCCCATACTATATGGAATGTTGATTAAACTGGCCTTAAAACTGTGCAGAATCCTAAGAAAGTATTGGCTCCAAAAGGTGTTAAGCAATTTGGTCAACTAACATCAGCCGGAAGGGTGAACTTGTAATAATATGTCGCGCAGTTAGTGCTACAGGTGTAGCTACCCCCCCCCCCTTTATGGTCTTTCCGCGTGTTCACTTCAAAGATCGTGGGGTCTCAGGGGTCGCCACTGGCACAAAAGGTGCTGCTTATGTAAGCGGATGGATGACTGTTGAAGCCTTTCCAGAATATCTAAAACACTTTCAAAAGCACACATGTTGCAGTTTTGCCTCAAAAGTTTTATTGATTATGGACAACCATGCTAGCCGTATTAGCCCGGAATCAGTAGAATATGCTAAATCGAATCCAATTGTGATGCTTACTATCCCACCACTCACAAGTCACAAGCTTCAGTCACTGGATAGATCTGTCTTTGGGTCACCAAAAGCTCACTACAATAGAGCTGCTGATGTGCTGATGCTTAACCATCCTGGTCAGCTCATCAAGATTGATAATATTGCAGAATTGCTTGGCACTGCTTTTCCACAGGTTTTCACGTCACAAAATATTCAATCTGGCTTCAGAGTTGCTTGAATCTTTCCCTTCAGCCGTAATATTTTTAGCGCTGAGAAATTCTTGAGTTCCTGTGTCTCTGATCACAAAGAGCCAGCCTCTCCGAGTGTTAATCTTCCTGGAAGCAAAGATCTGTCAAAGCCAAGCACATCTTCTAGTGTATCTTCAGAATTACCAGTAGAAAGGCAGGGGACAATTTTTCCAGAATGCCCAAATATCTCCCTCGAACACATTTCTCCTCACCCTAAAGCCATTACCAGAAAAAATATTACCAACCGCAAAAAGACCAAGGACATTTTTATAGCCACTGACAAACCTGTTTAAAATCAACTGACGAAATGCTTCGCTGAAAGAACAGCAAAGGCTAAGGGAAAGAAAAATTGAGAAGTAACAAGACAAAAATTAGCAAGAAAAATGGCAAAAAAGCCCTGGGTTTTGACACCATAGGAAATAGTCAGGATGAAATAGAAGAAGAATTTCATCTAAGTAACTCAGATGATGAAAGCATGCATGCAGATATTGTGGGAGACATTGACTAAGAAGAAATGAGAACTGGTGACTATATACATGTCTTAGAGGGAAAATCCCAACCTCCTCAATTGGCAAGATAATTTCCTAAGAGGAAGATAAATATGAGTTACTGTATTTGAAAAGACTTGTGCCTTTCATGAAGTTTACGATGACAGACTAAATTTTTACATTTGACAGAGTAAGCATCAATGTGAACATGGGCCTCCATCATTTACTAGTGGGACTAAGCGACAAGCAGAACAGCTTGTTTTTCAAGTGAACTTGTTACTATTTGACATCAAGTAGTTGTGATTGCTGAAAGTACCAGTCCAGGCCTTCAGCTGAATATTGTCTAAGTTATCACTGCATACCTAGTTGTTATTTATATATTCAAAACATTTTTGATAAACAACAAACTGTTCTCTTTCGGATTTTCTATGCTTCTCTTTTACTCTCTTTTTCTAACCTCTGATTTCTCCTCTTCTATCCCTGACTTTAGCAACCCAGGGTATAATGGACATCAGTGTCCAAGTTGCCCATATCAAGTGTCTCTTATACCCCCGTAATCCAGGTATATGACAATTTTGACACTTTTTGTTTGATCACTTCCCAGGAGAATTTGGTAAGAGGTACAAGTTTGTCACGCATAGCTCAAATAAACCCAACATACTGAAGTTAATATTGGTAGAATCTGATGTTCAAAAAGGAGTCTTACTGAAAAGTTTCTTGCAATCCTGTGAAAAAGTGTCCACAATGCCCCGATCTCCCATATGGCTCTTTAATTTTCGATCGTAGCTAACCAATGGTCCTCAAAGATTCAGAAAAGGCTCATTTGAAAGCGAACCAAAGGTCCTAAGTGCCTTTTTAAATAAGCCCAAAAGCTTGGAGAGTAGCTAGGTACTCTTCCTACACCCATTTGTCTCCAAGATCATCTGATCAAAAATTTGGAGATATCCATTTTGTTCAACATAGTTGAAAGGTCCAGTAACTATGCCTCTGGGGTTGACAAGACTCCCACAGCTGATGGGGTAAGGGTTTAACTTATGAACTTTTCCCATTGTCTACATACAGTATTTGTTTCATCGGATAGGTTTCAGGGAGTGAATTTCCAAAGGGAAATTTTACAGAGGGGTACTAGTCATAATTCCAATAAGTATTGGAACAGTCTGGGAGATTTTTTGACTGCGTGGATAATGAAATATTGCTGAAAAAGTTAGAAAATTGTAGTATTTGGGGTACTTTATTGCATTTATTAAGGTTTTTTCTGAATAAACGGAGCCATTGCCTTAAAATAGGGGATTTTGAATCAAGTGAACAAACTACAAAATGTGGTGTCCCTCAAGGATCAGTTCTGGGCTTGCTATTGTTTTCTATATATATATATTGATGATTTGGATAAATGCCTGGTATACTCTGGTCTGCCAACTAGTGAAGTATGTAATGGTAAAGCTATTTTGCCGAGCTTTGTGATAATACCCATTATAAGGTGGCTGCTGTGACAGAAAATGAGCAGCTAAAGCTTTTAAAAAATTTTATGCTATGCATTAAAAAATAGATAAGACTGAGTAAGCTGAAATTGAACCACAAGAAAAGCTCCTTGGTAATATTCGATAGAAGTCCTAATTATTATCCTTGGATTGAGCAGATACAGTCAAGTGGAAACATCATCATCCGTGCGAAATCAGTGAAGTTTGTTGGAGATAATTAAATAAAAAAACAAGTTTTTTCAACTGAAAGTAAGGAGCAACATTAAAAATTAAAATGATAAGCTATTATGACGTATTTGTGGGAGAGAGCGTCGCCCCCTCGTTAATACCTAGCTTTTTACACTTCGGTTTTAATGTTGCGACTTACTTTCAGTTAAAAAAATGTGTTTTTTGTAATTAGTTTCTGATCGTTTTTAAATAATGCTGGGAAATCTGGCGCCTCCTCCAGGGAAAATTTCCTTCCCACATGACAAATTCCTCCATGGAAAAATCCTCCCATATACCTCCCCCTCCCCCCAACACACACAGATCTCCTGAAACCGTCTGTATACTTCCCAATAACCAATACTATATGCAAACAATTGGCAAAGTTCGTCCTCCGGAGAACTTTGCCTCCGGAGACTTTGGGTGGTTACCCCATCCTCAAAAACATAGTTTTTATATTTTTCGACAATGCTGAACAAAATGGATATCTAAAAATTTTGTTTGGGTGACTTTGAGGGCAAAAAGAGCATGGGAGGGGGGCTAGCTGTCATTCAATATGTTTGGCCGCTTAAAAAGGACACTAGAAATTTTCATTTCCAATGAAATAAGCCCTCTCCCGATCTTCTACAATCACTAGTTCAACATGATCACCCTTGGGAAAAAAACAAACAAAAAACAACTAAAAATAAACACGCATCTGTGATCTTTCTTCTGGCAAAAAAAAAAAAAAATGCAAAACACCACATTTTTTTTTACATAGGAGCTTGAAACATCTATAATATGGTTCTCTGGTGGGCTGAATCTGATAGAGTAATTTTATTAAGATCTCTTGATGTTTTGGGGGTGCTTTCCACCTTTTTCAAAAATAGGATAAATTTTCTCAGGCTCGTAACTTTTGACGGGCACATTAAATTTGACGAATTTTACATTTTTGAATTAATATCAAAATTCAATTCTTTTGATGTATCTATTGTTAACAAAGCTCTGTTTGTTAGTTCAGTTACTATTGAGCCACATTGTCTCTTACTTACAGTTTATTTCTACAAACTGTTCGATACTGGACAATTGCCTCAGCTTTAAGAATTACGTCCGTCATATATCTGCTGAAATTGCTCGTAACATTCGAATGAAAAGAAAACTTAAGCATATTTTCCCGGATAATATCCTAAGGACGCTTTATCTTTCTCTTGTGCATACGTAGCTAGTATACTGTATTACTGTATGGTCTTTACGTTCTTAGTTCATCTTCATCCATTGAGATTGCTACGAAATAAAGTTAAAATGGTTAGAATGCTGATGGGAGTTGATAAACGTTCTTTTTGAGGTTCAGGTATGCCGAGCTTAATATATTGCCCATTTTTGGTTTGGTGAAATTGTATAATTAGTGGAGGAAAGATAAGGAAAAAAAATGGTCAAACCTCGGGGAAATTGCAACAGAATTTTTTTTACACCAAAATGTTCAGAAAAATCAGCTTAATCACACAAAAAAAAAAATCCCCCCGAATCCTCCTGCAAAAGTATCCTAAATTCACCCTTGAAGGGGAAAATGAGGGGGGAAATCGATTTTTGGGGTTATAAATATTTTGGAGTTTGAATAGTTGTTTCCTATCAAATCAAGCATGCTGAATTCAAATATGAATTCAGATTTTGATTTTTCAGTACCCTAATGCCCATTTCCACCCATAAAGGGCGGAGGGTGGCGGGGTAAAACTTGAAATTATGAGGCTGCTGGATTATTTGGTCGTTTCCTATGAAATCAATGGCGGCGAATTCCAAAATGAAGCTAAAAACTTGATTTTACGTGGTCAAGTACCTCATCTTACCTAAAACGGCTGTGAACGTTGACCAACATGAACTAGTTATTTTAATCACTTATCAGTTGATTCACCATTTCCAATCAAGCTAGGAATGGCACCTTAGAATACGAGTCTCGAACAGTTTAATTTCAAACCAGTATTCCAGAATCCCCTTCCACTCCCCCTCAGTTTGCGGTTTCCATTCCTTAGTGTCATTCTTTATAGTCAGTGGAGACATCTACCATAGTACTTGATAGAAGACTGGCGTGTTCGAGGCTATATACAATGTTTGTGCCGTTTTTTTTTTTTGTACTTACGCAAAAAAAAAGACAAAAGAATAAACTAGGATCTGTGATTTTTAATTGACACACTGCACAATCTCGGCTTCTGCTCTTCGTACTCAGAGGTAAAAGATTTGAGAGATGTGGAGCAGTATAGTGATAGTGATATATTTAATTAACAAAAAGTTTAACTACAAAAATCAATATGATTCACCCAAAACCAAACGGTTGACGTGGGGTGAAACAAGCAAAAAAAAAAAAAAAAAAAAAATAATACATACATGTAACATCATTCAAATACACTATAATAAGAAAGAAAGATAAAAAGAGACAAAAGAAAAGAAAGAAAAAATAAAATAAAGAATAATAATAATAGTACAGGGACAGCAACTACATACCATATTCATGTTGTAGGGTCGCACTCACAAACCAACAAGCAATTACAACTTAATTTAAATTAAATCAAATCAAGTCACCTCCAAAACAAACAAAACTAAAAATCATACTTACTTAATAATTTTTCTTTCAATTTTGCTTTAAAACCACTAAAATTTTCTAGTTTCTTCATATCATTATCCAAATTATTCCATAAATTTATACCCTTTATAACAAAAGAAAACGTGGACCTGGCTGACACTATAGGTGGAGTATAATAATCATTTTTACCCCTAGTATTTTGGTTATGTATATTCCATCGGCTGTAAAACCAACCATTAAAGCACTCCGGCAGCTGCTTCATATTATATCTATGCATAAATACTAATATATAAAAATGATGAAGACCCGCCGCTGGCAGTATCCTAAAATCCCTATAGACTTCTCGAACCGAATCTCTTTCTGATTTTCCTGATAATACTCTAATAGACTTGTTTTGGATAATTCGCACAGGACTAACAATTGAAGAAAATGTACCCATGTATACAGAAGAACAATACAAAATATAGGGATGGATTAACGAAAAATAGAGAAGCCTAAGTATACTAATTGGAAACATATATTTAAGTTTACGAATCATCCCCAAATTACGCGATAGAATCCGGGATAAAGTTTCAATATGGGATCGGAAACTGAGAGTCTCATCTATAATAATGCCCAGATACTTTACTGCCTTTTGACGAGCAATCATGCCATCTTCATATGCTATATGCTGTATCCATGGATAATAATTCGATGTCCTCGAAAATATAAGAAAATTACTCTTAGAGGGGTTCACCTTTAGCTGATTCACTCTCAGCCATCTTGAAACCTCATTTAGCGATCCTCGTACACTCTCTAGGAGCAATCTCTCTGACTTTGCGATCACCACTAAAGAAGTATCATCAGCAAACATAGGCACTGTAGCCGCGCTATCCTTTTTGACGATCTCACTCATTCTTGTTTCCAGTTTACTAACAGACTGTGGAAGATCATTCACAAAGATTAAAAATAATAAGGGTCCAAGTACCGAACCCTGTGGAACTCCACACTCAATACAATTTTCATGAGAATCCATATTACCAATTTGAACATATTGTTTTCTACAAGACAAAAAAGAACGTAAAAACGAAAGAGCTGGACCCCTAATCCCATAAATTTCACACTTCATTAACAGAATATCATGACTGACCGTATCAAAAGCCTTTACAATATCTAAAAATACAGTTGCCACTTTATACCCATTATCCAGCGCCATATTAATAATGCTAGTCAAATATATGTTTGCTTGCTCAGTAGTGCAACCTTGACGGAATCCAAATTGTGTAGGAGTAAATATTCTCGTGGTCTTCCAGATATTGATACATTCTGACCGAAAAGCATTTTTCTAGTATCCTTGACATAATGGGTAAATTGAAATTGGTCTATAATTTTCAACATCACCAGTATTCCCTCCTTTATGTATTGGTATTACTTTCGCTGATTTAAAACAACTCGGAAACACTCCCTCTTTTAGACACTGATTAATTAATGAAACAAAAGTTTGAGCAATCACATCATATTTGAGTATATCAAACGTTGTTGGAAGAGTCCAAAGAGAAAGCATATTTTTTTTCAGTATGTAGGAGACAACGTCAATTATGATATTGCTGCTATCGACGGCCTGAATACTTTTCATGGAATGGGTCTTATTGAAGTGTCTACACCTGAGTTTCCGGCAACGGAGCTTTCAGTGCCAAGAAAAGAACTAAGTGGAGATGAGATGAAGTCAATCGGCACCATGCCATTCTACACTTACCAAAAACCCGCCAAGTCGCAACCAAGGACTTTTGTTTGCTTGACAAAAAATGGTGACACTTATGACAATAAATGGAGGTTGAAACGCTCTGGCACATCTCTGGCTTTTCAAAAGCTCATACATGAGCTGGTCGGCCTTTATATGGTCAATACACCAAAAGCTACCTCATCCGGGAAAATCGAATATTCGTTTTTTTGCCAAGGATTAACCACAACCCAAGCGATATCTCCTGTGTTTATTCTACACTTATGCATGCTAACGAGCGCGCTAATCGAGCTGGAAAAACTCTAGTCATTATCTTTGACCAATTACTTTACTGGAAGGCAAAGTGTATCATCGATGCAGAGCCTGCCACAAGCGCTTTAAGAAATGCTATTGTTTTCCTGGGTGGATTTCACACACGCATGCGGTTCCTAGGAGCCATTGGCTTCCTTATGGCTGACCCGGGACATTTGGAAATCCTAAGTCAAGTATATGCGCCTAACACTGGGCGTAGTACGTTACAAGGCAAAGCTGACTCTCGTGCAGTGAAAGGCCATGGTCTGTTGGAGGTAGCCCTTTATGTGAACCTTTTATCATCAGAACTCGGTAACAGAGCGTTTGATGGTAATGACATGCTATCAGAGCAAAACGGCGTACGAGTCTCTCCTTGAAGGAGATGACATCGACGGAGTGCAGGTGTCGGAAGCAGCAGAGCTTATCTATGAAATAGTCCAAAGTGCAAAAGAACGATTGTCTGAGTCCAGAACTGCCCGTCTTTGGTTTCAGTATATGGACCTACTTGGAATCCTGAGAAAGAACCTGAGAGGTGAACGAAGTGGCAACCTTGAGCTTTATCTACAGTCGTTGTTGGAATTGCTTCCTTACTTTGCTGCTTCCGGCCACAATCTTTACACGAAGTCTACTTGGCTGTTCGTGCAGTCGATGTTTCAGTTGAGGAAAGACAATCCAGGGCAGTACAGAACGTTACAGGAATACCTGTTCATCCGAAGAACTGACAACTACTGGGCAGCACTTTCTCCTGATTTGGTGATCGAACAGACGTTAATGAGAAGTATGAAAACGAGTGGAGGTCTGACGAGAGATAGAGGCATGACTGAATTACAGCAGACATTTTGGACATCTGCTATGCCTACTTTGGTTCTAGTTAACGAACGCATGCAGAAACTGACTGGCCTCGCGGAGTTGACTATTGAAAATCACGCAGAAGTGATATCTTCGAGGAGAGCTAGAGACATGGCGGACATTGAAAAGATAGTTCGACACATTGAGCCCCTAGAACCCTTCAGGCAGGAATCACAGCTGTTGAACGTGGTTACTGGCGTCCGCGCTTCATCATCTGTAAACGCAGACGATGCCAAATCTGGGAGAAACGATTCTGTAGGATATGGAAGCGAAAGACATTGGCAAATATGTTTTCAGGAGAAAGGAGAAAGCTTTAAATATGGCTGAGAAGTCATCTGTGGTGATAAATAGCGAGAGGGTAATGGTCGACCCTGCTCTAGTCTTTCAACGCCTAGCTGTAGTGGCTAGCAACAGTGGTTCTGACTTGAATGAAGTTCTGTCGTTCGAGCTCTTCACTTTTCCACCATCGCTCTTTAGTTTGTTCGAGGTGATGAGGACAGCCGACAAAGCCTCTAACAAATGCACTGATAAAAACTGAGGGACTTAAGGATCGAATGACATTGCCATCCTCTCAGACAGTTTTGGACAGTGGCTGGCTAGTCCATATTTCCCGTGGACTGCCGTATCCACATATTCTGAGATGGCAGGATCTTACGTAGATTATGTCACAAGACATTTCGGCCAGGCAGCGGTAGTTTTGACTCTTACACTGATACACCGACGACAAAAAATTGCACACAGCTGAAGAGAACCAAAGGTTTGTCGTGTGCAACGATTGAATTCTCTCCTAACATGAAGATCGTCAAAAGTAAGGAGGAATTTCTGAGAAATCCCAAAAATAAACAACGCTTCATCGACTTACTTACTGAGAGGCTGGCGAACTCAGGATGCAAAGTTCTACATGCTCAGGATGATGCCGATGTCTTAGTTGTACAAACTTCAGTCAGTTGCGCTGAAACTTCATCGACCACTTTGATTGGGAATGATACCGACCTGTTAGTCCTTCTGCTGTACCATGCCAAGCTTGATGCATGTGATATCTTTATACAGACAGACACACATGGAAATAATGGATGAGTGTACGACATAAAAAGGATCAAGAACAAACTAGGAACCGAAGCAGCAGAAAATCTACTCGTTTGCCAAGCAATGTCTGGCTGCAATTCAACATTTAGACTTCACGTTGTAGGGAAACCAGCAGTGGTTTCCTTGTCACTTAAAGATGGGATTTTTAAGGATGCTTGCAAGATCTTCATGACACCAGGATCCAACCACCAGAAGATTGCCGAAGCTGGAGAGAAAGCTTTGGTCCGCATATGCAAAGGGAAAAGCAATGAGAAGACCCTGAAGGATGTACGGGTGCGAGCATTCACAATGCGGGTTGCACGTGCAAATGCTTTTGTTCAGGCAGAGCGGCTTCCACCGACTTTGGCTGCCGCAAAGTATACCTTTTGCAGGTGCTATTTTCAAATAATGAAGTGGCAAGACACGTCAAATTCGCTAAAGCCCGAAGAGTGGGGTTGGCGCCTCTCTTCGTCACGGAATATTTATCTTCCCATTATGACAGATGCTTCACCAGCACCGGAGAGCCTACTGAAGATGGTGTGGTGCCAGTGCACCAGCGGGTGCGAGTCGCTCAGATGCAGCTGCCGTCGGAACCGTTTGCCCTGCAGCTTTGCCTGAGGGGAATGTAAAGGGGTGTTATGCACCAACGCTACAGCAAGACAGGATGAGGACGATAACGAAGACGAGCAGGAAGAAGAATTAGCTTTAGGTTGTGCTTTAAAATCAAAATGTTCTTGTGATTAATTTACCTGAGTTCTAAACGTTTTCTTATATAACTGATTGATCTGAAGTTTTGATCCCGATTAAAGAAGTGGTTTTTCAAGATATTATGCTTAGCAACCCCTCATATTAAAGGCCCCTTAAAGGTGGAAATGAGGTAAATAGTAAAAAAAACTACTTTTTGACCTCATTTTTGGCAATAAGGTACTTTATTTGATATAAAATGATCCTTTAGCCGCAGGAATCAGGCAATAATGATCTGCGTAGTTTACCCCCCCCCCCCCGTTTCGTGAAGGTGAAAATTCATACTGGGGTACGGAAAACGTGATTTCTGACGTTAGATTCGGATTCTTCATGCTTGATTTGATAGAAAACGACCACTTAAACCCAAAAATACGTCCAAATAGAAATTCTGATTTCCCCCCTTATTTTCCCCCTTCAAGGGGGATTTCGGGTAACTGTGCAAGGAGGATTCGGGGGGATTTTTTTTGTATGATTAAGCTAATTTTTCTGAACATTTTGGTGTGAAAAAAAATTCTGTTGCAATTTCCCCGAGGTCAAACCGTGTTTTTTCCTCCACTAAATGCTCTTTTTATGTTTAAGTACCAAAATAATTTGTTGCCCAATTGCTTCAGTGGTCTTTTTTTGCCGGTTTCAAGTGTTCGTGAGCATAACACAAGGAGTACAAATCAGCTCAGGAGTCGTAGAATATACGATACAGGAGTCTTTTTATACGATCAAAGTTTTCTGTGCGCCATGTTTGTTCTAGTGCCATCACATTCTAGGCTTTCTATACGATCAAAGTTTTCTTTCAGGAGTTCTTTCAAAGTTCAAAGTTTTCTTTCAAAGTTCACTTTCAGGAGTCTTTCTATATGATCAAAGTTTTCTGTGTGCCATGTTTGTTCTAGTGCCTGGAATACTTTGCCGCAGAATATTGTACAGGAATCAAACCCGAGTAAGTTCCTAAGTTTGCTGAAAGACCATTGTCTTAGGATCTTATGGTTTATGGTCTTATGGTTTAGGGTCATAGAGCTTATTGTCTTAGGGTTCATGAGAAGGATGGGTCATGGATTTCCTGGTTTCTTTATTTATTAAATCAATCAAATTGCTGTTGTTTTTTGGTTTAATGGATTGATGATGGGAGGTACTGATTTTTTTTAATTTAATTTTTAGTCGTTTCTTGTTTTGTTTTAGGTGGATAATTAGTCACATATCCTAAGTTGAATTATAGTTAGACCTAAGGGGGGGTGATGATTTACCTAAACAAGCTTTACTTCAAGGTTTCTTATGTTTCTTGTTGATGAATAAACCCTTTCTTAAGAAAAGAAAAAAAATATAACAGTTTTAGCAAAAAAAAAACGAAAAAGGATAACAGTTTTTACTATCAAGCTATCCAGTCGGTCTAAAAGATTTTGTTTATTCATTAGCAATACGAATCCCAAATTTAATTAACTTCAAACTTTTTGGGTACCATAATTAGTAACCTACATAACAAAAAATTGCGGTGGCAATCCACTGAAATTATGAGGGGGGGGGGGGAACTACAATTTTTAATTTCGGGAGGGGTCACTTTTTTAAGTTTTCAATGAAAATATTATTTTCGAAAAACAGCTTGGGGAAGGAAGAGCTATGATTAGCACCTCTGGTAGGGTACACATTCCTGTGTTTAAGGCTGGTGAAGTTTCGGGGGCTAGCTTTCAGAGCGTTTAAGGGGATGGTAATACCTCTCCTATTTATGGTATAAATGAAAAACCTCTGCTATAAAAATATTTATTCTTTAACAACTCAAAATCTTTTAGCAGTTGTACATGGCGTTTATTTTTGCAGCATCGACATCTGTTAAGCCTTCATCGTTACCAAGAGGAGTACCCTCAGGCTAAAAGTAAAAAATCCACATTATATATATATAAGCAGAGATAAAAATAAAATCATTGGCCGTAACATAAACACACTAGTAGTACAACTACTGGCAGCTTATTACAGCAGCAAGCAACCTCAAGCAGACAGAGCTAAGCAACTTCCACTCCCTCGATCTTCTCATATCTTCATTCTTTACTCAACAATGTGATGGCTTTTGGTTTGGTCCAAGCTGCATCGACAAAGAACACGAGAACTTGGCAATCAGTGGCACCAATTCACAGAAAAATTAGTCGGTGGGGAAGGTATTTTTAATTTCTGGAAGGGGGTAATTTATTTCTTTATTCATTGAAAATACCCTAAAAAGTCATTTTTCAATTAAAATGCCCATCAAAAAGTATTTTTCATAATATATAGGGGGGCTAAATGAATCTTGAACAGGAGCAGCCCCGCCTTATTGACAGCACTGTTGGCAACCTGTTTTAATGGGAGGATCATTCTTTATTAGCAAAATCTGATCTAACCATCGTAACCTGTATGTCATTATTGTCCTAGGCAGGGCCTTGTCCAGGAATTTATTAAGGGGGGGGGGGGGGGGTAGGGGGGTATAAAAGAGGTTTTTTTTCCGGGGGATTTACAAAAAAAAAACTTTAAAAAAAATAAACAAAAAATTGCTTATATTCATTTTTGTTACGTTTTTACGAGTCAGACAAATACTTCAGGGGAGGTCAAACCCCCTAATCCCTCTGGGATACGGCCTTGGTTCTAGACACTTCAATCAAACACTATGTTTTAGTAGCGTATTGTTTGAAATGCATTTGTTCAAGCAAGTTCCTTAAAATATCACTAACATGCTCTGGAAATAAATTGCGGAAATAAACTTGCTCTGGAAATAAACATGCCCTGGAAATAAATTGCGGAAATAAACTTGCTCTGGAAATAAACATGCTCTGGAAATAAATATCGCATCTTCATCAACTTTTTCTATGGTCTACGTTTCAGAGTCATAAAACACTTGAATAGTGAAAACCATGTGTTTTTTAATTTTTTACTTTTTTTCTAAAGCCTATCAAAATACAATGATTTTGGATATTAATTGCAGACGAAAATGTTTATAAAATATTAAAAAAATAAAACCTCAATGCAATTGATTTGGTTCGGTATCCTATTTACCGTTTGTGATTTTTGTGGATTGGCTTAAGAAATAATTTTCAAAATAACATTTTAAAAAAACGATGTTAAAACCTATAACAAGCAGAGACGAAGCCACTAAAACACGTCGAACTTAAATGAACACTATATTTACATTGCTTGGGCATCCTGCAGCAGCAACCATTAGTTGGCTTCATCGTCAAGTTCTGCAGGAGCCATGCTTTGTTTAGTTTTTCGTCATCGATTAAATGCTGTGGTTTTTCGACCCGGCAAGATTTTCAAAATGTCATGTCCAAATAAAACTGTTTTACTTTAAAAAAATTATGAGACGCTACTTGAGGATATTATCAAGATACACTGTTTCTCCTTGAAACTAGCTTTAATCTGTTTTTCAAGACTCCAAATACATTTTGATAATTTTAAAATGCAGCATGAATGCAAGGTAAGACCGTAGTAATTTGCCCCTAAACGTAAAATCTAACCAAATTTTTCTTGCCATTTCAAAAAAAAAAGAAGGTTCCTGGGCTTAACAAATTTCAAGTGAATCGGCACACTTCAACACATAAGGTAAATGAAAATCTATCAACACTGTATCCTTAACCAAAATAACTTGAACGATTAGTTTCATGTGGATCTGAGGACTTGTTGCATAAAATAAGGGGATTATTCTTCTGAAAATCATAATTCTCATGTTCCGTTGCCCCAAGCTTGTGATTCGAAGAGGTTGTGTTGTGAAAGGGCAAAGAAATTCTTCGTTCCTCCAATTATGTACAGTTACCTCTTACGATTCTGCTTTAAACAACCCCCGTCATCCTAATTTTCTGCTAAAAAGTTGGCTAGTGTGTTGGAAGGACCGAATACATATTTTTTTTTAGCTTTTTACCCCATATCACTCCATCATGATGAAACATGGCTAACCTTCTGCTCAAATGATGTAAACAGGAGTGGCAGGGTGTTGGAGGGTTTTGGGACAGCTTAGCCCTAAAATCACAGAGATAAAAATTCTTGCGTGTACCCAGATGAACGAAGGTACAATTTGCCTATATAATAAGACCTAACAGTGATCTAAATTCAACTGGATTCTCGAACCAAACTTAAAACAAATAAAAATAGCTACAAATAAGAGAGGGATCACCTAACGACAAGTCTATTTGAAATAAAATTTGAGCCCAATTACCAAATATAAGATAATCCAGCTCTAAAAATTTAAACCATGTCTTATATAAAAAAACCTGGTTTTTCAAGATTCATTCTAAGACCACGCCTGCCTCTCCTTCCAACTATCAATTCCTATACATCACTTGTACATGGTAAATGTCATACCTCTAAACAGGTATTGGAATTTTTAAAGATATTAGCCTATAATCTCTTAACAAACAAAGTTAAATAAATGTTTAAAAATATTAACAGACACACTCAACTCTATAGACAACATTTTTACCTTTGAAAGTATAGTAGGTTCTCCGTTGACGCTGAAAGAGTACTCAGAATAATGCATCACGCTGCTCCAGTCATATGGTTGCCCGTAAGCAGTAATATAATTCTCATCGTACTTGTCGAAATTATTGAGATAATCTAAAAAGACACATTATAAGGGCTAATAATTATAGCTTATAAATGGATTTTCTGCGCATTATTGTGTTATAACTTATTGAACACGACATGGACGTAGAATGTGGAATATTTGGCTTCCACACCAAGCCGTTTAATTTGACTTCTTCACTACGCAGCAAGGTGACAGTACATGTAAAAACAGGGTTATACATTAACCCTACCTTCCCAAGGCCAGAACAAATTTGCACTTTACTGAAAAAATATAAATGTTTTTGCTTTTATAACTTTAATAAATCAAACAATATTTACATTTTAATTACTAAATATCAGTATATGTATATGAAACTGACAATGCACATTCATTTGTATTTTTTCAGTAAAGTGCAAATTTTGTTCTGGCCTTGGGAAGGCATATGGATTTTGCGCCCAACTTATGTTAATTTCTGCTCGTTTCGAGTTTGACTCGATTATTTATTGTAATTTCTGTTCGTTTTGGGTTTCATTTATTTATCGATGCTGATTTGTGGTAGTTTCACACATGGTAGATTATTTGATTTTATTTCTGCTCATTTTTGGTTTAATGGAGTTCTTTACTTTTCTTTGAAAAACTTATTTTTGTGGAAAAAGATTTTTTAATTCATTTCTGTTCGTTTTATACTGACATAGTCTTTTCAGGGAAAAAGAAAATAATACTTTTAAATCTTTTCGTTTTTTTAAGACTTTATAGTTTGGCCTGCTATTTGTATGCTGGAGAAAAATGTTTCTGCAATTTTTAACAACATACACCCTTTTAAAAATCTGGACACAAATAGTACTGTTTAATTTAGTTTCATACCTCCTCTAGTGACCTGAAATGGAAAACTTAAAACCATTCGCAAAAAAATCTGTTTACTTTCTTTGACAGCTTGGATACACCTACGCTATTTTGATTTGGTTAAATTTTAAGTTCTGTCTGGAAATCAACTACGCTGAACAAAATATCTATCTTAAAATTGTTATTGGATGTGTTTGGGGGAATGATGGGCGTGGAGGAGGGGGCTAGTTGCCCTCCAATCACTTTCGACTATTAAAAAAGGGCACTAGCCCTTTCATTTTCCAATTGAATGAGATTTTTTGAAATTTCTACGACAACACCTTCTATAAAAACCTTATATGCCACCAGGGCATAACTTAAAACCCTTGCCCTGAGGGCTGTGGGGGTGTATCCTCCTCAAAAACATATTTTCTATCTTGAAATCAACTACGCTGAACAAAATGGCTGTCTCAAAATTTTGATTGGATGTGTTTGGGGGAATCATGCGTGTGGGGGGGGCTAGTTGCCCTCCAATCACTTTTGACTATTAAAAAGGGGCACTAGCCCTTGGAATTTCCAATCAAATGAGCTGTTGTTGAAGTTTCTACGACAACGCCTTCTATAAGAACCTTATATGCCTCCAGGGCATAACTTAAAACCCTTGCCCTGAGGGTTATGGGGGAGTGTGCTCCTTAAAAATGTATTGTCTATCTCGAAATCAACTACGCTGAACAAAATGGCTTTCTCAAAATTTTGATTGGATGTGTTTGGGGGAATGGAGGGCATGGGAGGGGGGGGGCTAGTTGCCCTCCAATCACTTTTGACTATTAAAAAGGGCACTGGCTCTTTGAATTCCCAATCAAATGAGCCCCTTTTGAAGTTTCTGCGACAACGCCTTCTATATAAACCTTATATGCCCCGGATCATAACTTACAACCCTTGCCCCGAAGGTTTTGTGGGGGAGTGTCCTCGTCAAAAACATATTTTCTATATGGAAATCAACTACGCTGAACAAAATGGCTATCTGAAAAATTTTGATTGGATGTGTTTGGGGGAATGATGGGCGTGGGGGGGCTAGTTGCCCTCCAGTTACTTTTGACTATTAAAAAGAGCACAAGCCCTTTGAATTTCCAATCGAATGAGCCTTTTTTGAAGTTTCTACGACAATACCTTCTATAAAAACCTTATATGCCCCAGGGCATAACTTAAAACCCTTCCGCTGAGGGTTGTGGGGGAGTGTCCTCCTCAAAAACATATTTTCTATCTGTAAATCAACTACGCTATACAAAATGGCTATCTGAAAATTTCGATTGGATTTGTTTGGGGGAATGATGGGCGTGGGGGGAGGGCTAGTTGCCCTCCAATCACTTTCGACTATTAAAAAGGGCACTAGCCCTTTGAATTTCCAATCTAATGAGCCTTTTTTGAAGTTTCTACGACAACGCCTTCATCTAAAAAACCTTATATGCCCCCAGGGCATAACTTAAAACCCTTGCCCCGAGGGTTGTAGGGGAGTTTCCTCCTCAAAAACATATTTTCTATCTGGGAATCAACTACGCTGAATAAATGGCTATCTCAAAATTTTGATTGGATGTGTTTGGGGGAATGATGGGCGTGGGGGGAGGCTATTGTCCCCCCAATCGCTTTCGACTATTAAAAAGGGCACTAGCCTTTCAATTTCCAATCGAATGAGCCTGTTTTGAAGTTTAAGCGACAACGCTTTCTATAAAAACCTTATATGCCCCCAGCGCATAACTTCAAACCCTTGCCCTGAGGGTTGTGGGGGAGTGTCCTCCTCAAAAACATATTTTCTATCTGGAAATTAACTACGCTGAACAAAAGGGCTATATCAAAATTTTGATTGGATGTGTATGGGGGAATGAGGGGCCTGGGGGGGGGGGCTAGTTGCCCTCCAATCACTTTCGACTATTAAAAAGGCCACTAATCCTTTGAATTTCCAATCGAATGAGCCTTTTTTGAAGTTTCTACGACAACGTCTTCTATAAAAACCTTATATGCCCCCAGGGCATAACTTAAAACCCTTGCCCCGAGGGTTGTGGGGGAGTGTCCTCCTCAAAAAGACATTTTCTATCTGGAAATCAACTACGCTGAACAAAATGGCTATCTCAAAATTTTGATTGGATGTGTTTGGCGGAATGATGGTCGTGAGGGGGGGGGGTTGCTGGTTGCCCTCCAATCACTTTCGACTATTAAAAAGGGCACTAGCCACTCCAATTTCCAATCGAATGAGCCCTTTTCGAAGTTTCTACGACAACTCCTTCGATACGAAGTGTCCGGGATGGAGAAAAAGAAGAAAGAAGAAAAATAAATAATATATCACAGCGCGATGGCGCTGCCTAAGTAAAGAACGAAGTGGGCACAACGTATTTTTTTACTTTCTCAACCCTTTTCCAACCCTCAGGGCAAAGGTTTTAAGTTATGCCCTGGGGGCATATAAGGTTTATATAGAAGGCGTTGTCGTAGAAACCTCAAATAAGGCTCATTCGATTGGAAATTCAAAGGGCTAGTGCCCTTTTTGATATTTGAAAGTGATTGGAGGGCAACTAGCCCCCCCACGCCCATCATTCCCCCAAACACATCCAATCAAAATTTTTAGATAGCCATTTTGTTCAGCATAGTTGATTTCTAGATAGAAAATAGTTTTTGAGGAGGACACTCCCCCACAACCTTGGGGCAAGGGTTTTAAGTTATGCCCTGGGGGCATATAAGGTTTTTACAGAAGGAGTTGTCGTAGAAACTTCAAAAAAGGCTAATTTGATTGGAAATTCAAAGGGTTAGTACCCTTTTTAATAGTCAAAAGTGATTGGAGGGCAACTAGCCCCCCCCCCACACCCATCATTCCCCCAACCACATCCAGTCAAAATTTTGAGATAGCTATTTTGTTCAGCGTAGTTGATTTCCAGATAGAAAATATGTTTTAAGGAGGACACTCCCCCAAAACCCTCGGGGCAAGGGTTTTAATTTATGCCCTGGAGCATATAAGGTTTTTATAGAAGGCGTTGTCGTAGAAACTTCAAAAAGGCTCATTCAATTGGAAATTCAAAGGGCTAGTGTCCTTTTTAATATTCGAAAGTGATTGGAGGGCAACTAGCCCCCCCCCCCACACCCATCAGTCCCCAAAACACATCCAATCAAAATTTTGAGATAGCCATTTTGTTCAGCGTAGTTAATTTCCACATAGAAAGTATATTTTTGAGCAGGAAACTCCCCCACAACCCTTGGGGCAAGGGTTTTAAGTTATGCCCTGGGGGCATATAAGGTTTTTATAGAAAGCGTTGTCGTAGAAACTTCAAAAAAGGCTAATTCGATTTGAAATTCAAAGGGCTTGTGCCTTTTTTAATAGTCGAAAGTGATTAGAGGGCAAGTAACCTACCTCTCACGCCCACCTTTTCCCCAAACACATCCAATAAAAATTTTAAGAGAGCCATTTTGTTCAAGGATTTGAAAGTTCTGGAAATTAGGTCTTTGAGGATAAAACCCACCCCCCCCCACCCCCCACAGCCCTCAGGGCAATGGTTTTAAGTTATTCCCTGAGGGCATATAAGTTTTTTTATAGAACGCGTTGTTGTAAAAACTTCAAAAAGGGCTCATTCGATTGGAATTGAAATGGCTAGTACCCTTTTTAATAGTCGAAAGTGATTGTAAGGCTACTAAAACCCCTTCCAAGCCCACCATTTCCCCAAACTCATCCAATCAAAATTTTGTGAAAGCCTTTTCCGCGCAGTTTAAAGTTCAGGAAATTATACCTTTGAGCAGGGCACTCCCCCCACAGTCTTCAGGGCAAGGGTTATAAGTTATGCCCTGGGGGATAGAAGTTTTTATTGAAATCTTTGTCGTAAATCTTGAAAAAAAACTCCGCCGATTGAAAATTCAAAGATCTAGTGCCCTTTTTAATAGTCGAAGGTGATTTGAGAGCAACTAACCCCCTTCTCACGCCCACCTTTTCCTCTAACAAATCCAATCAAAATTTTTAAGATAGGAATTTCGTTCAAAATAGTTGATTTAGTTGATAGAAATTATGTTTTTGAGGAGAACTCTCCCCCACAGACGTCAGGGCAAGGGTTGTAAGTTATTCCCTGGGGGCATATAAGGTTTTTATAGAAAGCGTTGTTGTAGAAACTTCAAAAAAGGCTCATTCGATTGGAAATTCAAAGGGCTAGTGCTCTTTTTAATAGTCGAAAGTGATTGGAGGGCAACATATCCCCCTCTCACGCCCACCTTTTCCCCAAACAAATTCAATCAAAATTTTAAGATAGCTATTTTGTTCAACGTAGTTGAAAGTTCTGGAAATTAGGTCTTTGAGGATGTCAAAACCCCCACAGCCTTCAGGGCAAGGGTTGTAAGTTATGCCCTTAGGGCTTTTAATAGAACGCATTGTCGTAGAAACTTTAAAAATAGCTTATTTGATTGGAAATTGAAACGGCTAGTGCCCTTTTTTAATAGTCGAAAGTGATTGGAAGGCAACTAACACCCCTTCCACACCCACCATTTCCCCAAAAACATCCAATCAAAATTTTGAGATAGCCATTTTGTTCCACGCAGTTTAAAGCTCAGGAAATTATACCTTTGATTAGAACACTCCCCCCACAGTCTTCAGGGCAAGGGTTATAAGTTATTCCCTGCGGGTATATAAGTTTTTATTGAAACCTTTGTCGCATAAACTGTCGTATATAACCGAGTCAAACTAGAAACGAGCAGAAATTAACATAATTTGGGCTCAAAACCCCCTATGCCTTCCCAAGGCCAGAACATAATTTGCACTTTACTGAAAAAAAAATACAAATGAATGTGCATTGTCAGTTAGCATACATATAGCCTACTGATATTTAGTAATCAAAATGTTAATATTATTTGATTCATTAAAGCTATAAAAGTAAAAACATTTATATTTTTTTCAGTAAAGTGCAAATTATGTTCTGGTCTTGGGAAGGCATAGGGGTTTTGAGCCCAACTTATGTTAATTTTTGCTCGTTTTAGGTTTGACTCGGTTATTTATTGTAATTTCTGTTCGTTTTGGGTTTCATTTATTTATCGATGCTGATTTGTGGTAGTTTCACGCTTGGTAGATTATTTGATTTTATTTTTGCTCATTTTTGTTTAATGGAGTTCTTTACTTTCCTTTGGAAAACTTATTTTGTGGAAAAAAGTTTTTTTTTAATTAATTTAGTAAGAAAAGTAATTGCACATGAAGTAGGAGGGACTGAAAATAGCATGGCAAGGGTTCCAAACTGAGTAAGTACTTACTTGGATCAATGTTTTCCTCGAAAACTGTAACATAGTCGTCTCTATCCCATCGAGTCTGCTCATGATGGAAACCTATTGCGTGCATTAGCTCGTGGATTGGAGTCCCAGTGTATCGGATACAACTTCCACAGAATTCACATTCCGGTGTTTGAAGATTTACCACTTGTGCATTCCCAATCCGACCGACCTGTAAAACAAGATAAAACAGGATCTTTCCATGGAGGATGTTCTCATGGGGGAAGGGACATTTATATGAAGGGGGTACCGGATTTCCCAGCATTATTTAAAAAACGATCAGAAATTAAATTTTAAAAAACAAGTTTTTTCAACTGAAAGTAAGGAGCAACAGAAATTATAAACGAACAGAAATTATTACTTATATGAGGGGTTCGCCCCCTAATCCATACCTCGCTCTTTACGCTAAAACTTTTTTTCAGTACTTTCAAAGAGCTATCTATTCTAATTAAATGACCTTTATGACTCAGGGGTCATTATTAAAGAATAGGAAGAAAGTTCAAACTTTAGCGTAAAGAGCGAGGTTTTGGCTTTTCCTTTGGGAATGGACCACGAAATAGGCCTACATAATCAAAAGAATGCCCACTCGTATTCTTAAAACAAAAGTTTGAAGTGTTAACAATATCAAACTTATGTATCAACTTAAACATGTAAGATTAATTAAGTTTAGTGTTACCCATAAAGAGCTACGAGCCTGAAAAACTTTGCCTGATTTTCAAAAAGGGGGGGAACACCTCTCTAAAAGTCAAAGAATCTTGATAAAAATCACTCCATCTGATTCAGTGTATGAGAGAACACCACTGTAGCAGATTCAAGATCCCATCCGCAAATATACAGAATTTGTATTTTTTGTCAGAAGAAGAACCGATGGTTCTGGAAGATCTTAAAAGGGCTCAATTGAAATAAAAATTAAATGTTCTAGTGCCCAAAAAGATTGGAGTGACTAAAGAGATTGGAGGGTAACTAGCCCCCCCCCCCATGCTCATTTTCCCCCCAAACTCGTTATTAAATGTGTCCGCTGTTTACGTAGTGTATTTATGACTGCAAATTATGCTGATATTTTTCAGAGGGGGGGTATTATTTTGTGCTTGGGTTAAGTTTCCATAGGGATACTTTCCTAAGTGGAGGGAAAGTTCGAGGGGTTAACCTTCGAGGAGACATTTTACGCTCGGGGGATTTTACAGAATTCCTACATAAAATTCTTTTTATTTGTCTTACTTTTTCTTTGATTATTCGATTTTGCGTGTGGAGATGTTCTGGAGGAACTGTCCGAGGGGAATTTTCATCGTGTTTGGATTTCCAGGAAATAACTTCCACGGAAAGACGAAATTCAAGAGTGATCGAAAAACGATTGGAACTTAAAGTCTTAGTCAAATGAATTAATGCCAAGGAGAACTTTTCAGACTGAATCTTCTGCGAGAAATTTTGCAGGGGGGGGGGTGGATTTCAACGAGGATGGGATTATTTTTAAGGAATTTCAGGGAGAGGGTGTATTTTATGTGGGGTGAACTTTCTACGGAGGAATTTTTTATGAGGGGAGGGAATTTTTTATGGGGGATGAGCCAGATTTACCGACATTATATAAAAAAAAAATCATATATTAAATTATTTTTTCTAACTGCAAGTAAGAAGCAAGATTAGAACTCAAAACGAACAGATTTATCCCGTATATTAAGGAGCTTCCCCCCTCCTCAATACCTTGGCCTGTACGCTTAAGTTTGACTGTTTGCCCCATTTTTTAAGAACGACTTTTGAAAGACAAGAGCTGTTTAGTTACAATAGGAAACTTTCTTATATAAGTACTAAAAACTTTAGCGTGAAGAGAAAGGTATTGGGGAGGGGACAACCCCTTCATATTTGGAACAATTTCTGTTCCTTCTGAGTTTTAATGCTGCTCCTTACTTTCAGTTGAAAAAACTTATTTTTGAATAATTTCTGAGACCCCACTGGCTAATAATAACAAAGCGAGAAAAAACCGTAAAGAACAGAGAAACGAGGATAATACAAGCCAGTGAAAACCTAGATTACATTGCACAATATTTCGGTCAAGACCTCCACTTGATCACCCTCAGTACGCAATATTTTAAAGAAAACTGATAAAAATCCAAAGATAATTTGAAAAAAAAACAACCTTAAAACAAGCACAAAAAGTAAAATATGAAAACCCTCTCAAAGTAACTGTGAAAGAGTAAGTGAAAAAAAAATAATATAATGCTGAATGACAATTCAATTTTTCAATTTATGCAGAGCATTTTTAAAAGACAATCACTTCCCATGTAGGATATTATCACAGATTCTGGCAAATTGCGAAATATGATTTTGTTGATTTATATGAAAACGATTAGAATTAATTAGTTCATTATAAACACAGTTAAACAGGTTTCTCCAGTGTCTCTATTTAGAGCTGCCTTTTGGTGAATGTACTTATTTATTTATCTCAACTGCCTTCCTGAAAGCTTGCATAAGACCGTTAAGGGGGCAATAATGCATATGTTGTCAAATAAAATTAAATGGTGTGAATTGTCATATTGAACGAAGGCAGAATCAAAATTCTCAGGCCTTTGGCATAGTCCTATAGCTTTGTCGATTGAGAACCTGTGTTCCGACAACCTTGAGGACCTGTTCTGTTTCATTCAAACCATGTTTTTTTTCTGTTTCTTCCGAAAGATAGAACAGTGCCCATTATTAGTTAGGAAATTATTAGTCGCGACTAATTGCCAAAACTGAGACAATTAGTATTGAAAAATTTTTACAGAGGTTAAGAGCGTTGTATCATCAGGAAAATAGAAAAGAATCATCTAGTTTTAAATAAACAGCATGTGAAAGTTCTGAGAAGTTCCAAAATTGCACTTTTTTGGTTAGCTAACACTTATTATTGAAACCACCACATAAAATAAAATAAATGTTAACAAAACATATTGCGTTCCTACCAAAATGGAGAAAGCCTCTGCCAACAAATATATTGGTTAGAGAAAATAAAAGTTACAGCTAAAGTATTTATGAAGCATAAAACTTACGTATGACCAGCATCCTGTCTGTTCACTTTGAATGTCGATGTAATCTGTCTCATCAGTTCGAGGTACAAATTTAACGCATGTTTTGGTGTGGTATTCTTCGAATGATGCCTCAAGTATGGCCAGTTGCTCAGAGGCTACAAAAAGTAAGTTTTGCTGTATTACTACTTCTATTTGATTAGCTTCATTATCTGCAACCTAGTTTCTTCAATTTTCTTTTTTGTTCTTTCCCAGTCTCTTCAGAAATCGGTTACTTTATCATACCTTCACACCGATTGTATTTCTAAAGAGAATATTTAATTTAAAAATTTGGTTTTTCATTACCTCATGTCAGTTTTCTTTATATTTCTTTAAAGGCATGTCTTAAGTGCCATTAGACTGTCTTTATTTATGTTTTGAATTTTTCCCTTTTTTTAATTTGCACATTATTCCTATTTTAAACATTGAATTCCATTGTTTTTTATGATGAAGTTTGAGTATGCTAATGCTAGAGTCACGTTCAATTGTTTTTACCGTTTATTTAACTTAGCCATTAAGGACAATTGGCTCATGATACTTTTTGCACATCTTGTCCAAGTGCCAATGAGTTTGGGGGACGTTTCCCATGACAGAATTTCCCTACCCATCTGCAGAGAGCTGCACTAAGTAAAAAATAGCTAAGATGGGTAAAACGTATCTTTGCGGCTGATCCCAGCCTTTAAAAAATGATTATGGCTGCTAATACGTTCCCTCCAAGTCGTAATCGTACAGTGACACTGACACATCCAAATGATAATCATGATGACAATGACATAATGACAAAGTACAGTGACACTGACACATCATAATGATAATCGTAATCATGCAGTGACATTATAGTGACACTGTAAAGCTGGTTCAATATTGTTTTACAAAGCGGTAAGCGCGCGAAAAGTGAAGTTTCGTTAACGCTAATGAAATAAAAAAAAAATAAGATGAAAATATAATAGTTCAGAAACGAATTTGGGCTATATATTTGTACATTATGGGAGGTAAAGCATAGCATATATTAAATACGTAACCTAACCTAATCAACCCAACTTAGGTACCTTTGAGTCCCCCTAAACCCCAAAAAAACTAAAGTTTAAATATTGTTCCCGGAATGAGAAACCCTTTGTAATGCCTATCTTTATACAGGGTTTCGTATAAGTACCGGGTTTTTATCTTATCTGATTTTCAATACAATTGTCGCGCGCGTACCGCCTTGTAAAACAGTACCGCTGGTTCTTCGCTAGTCTACAAATATTTCCTTCAAATGCTAATTTTTTCTTTCATTCTTTCTAGCTTTCATACAACTAGCTTTCAAAATCGCCAATAATAACATTATTCAATTTGTAGTTTTCCCCCAAAATGTATCCAATAAATATTTTGGAGATAGGCAGTAAAGTTAAAAATTTCTCAAAAGTCAGTGATAACACAAACTCAGGTGGTTCGTGCACAACCACACTCAAGGGACCGGAAGAGATAAATGTAGAAAGAAAGGAAAAGTTAGGACTCGGCAGGATACTAAGTAGGTTATAGCAACGTGTTGTGGCATCTCTATTTAGTCTAGTATGAATGTATTAAGAGTAATAAAGAGAGAGAGAGGACCATAGAGAGAGGAAGAGAAGGAGAGAGAAGAAGAAACGCAGAGAAGAGGTAGCAGCAGAAGATAAAGAGCAGAGTAGCAAGAGAAAAAGCAAGAGACAGGATCAGAGCGCGAGAGTAGAAGCTGACTAGGCCAGCGCGAGTGTTGTAGTAGAAGAGTAGAGAAGGGAGATGTTGGAAGAAGTAGTTTTGTTTATCATGTTACTAGACAGGTCAGGGAGTAGACTCGAGGACTAGAGATTAGAGTGATGGCGTTATTTACTTAGAATGACGGAAGTTGATTTTAAGCTAGTCACAATTTTCCCCAAACACATCCAATCAAAATTTTGGTATAGCCATTTTGTTCAACGCAGTTTAAAGTTCTGGAAATTATATGTTTGAGCAGGACACTCTCCCCACAGTCTTCAGGGGGAAGGGTTATAAGCTAAGCCCTGGGGGTATATATGGTTCTTATGGAAGGAATGTTCGTTATAAACTTCAGAGAGGGCTCATTTGATTGAAAATTGAAAGTTCTAGTTCATTTTTTAAGCGTCAAAAGATATTGGAGGGTAACCAGCTCCCCCCAAACCCTTTTTTCCCAAATGCATCCAATAAAAATTTTATGATAGCTATTTTGTTAAAAATAGTTCAAAGATCATATAACAAAATTCTGGTTGACACAACCCACCAGGGCCCGGGGGCAGGCGTTGTAAGTTATGCCCTGGGGGCATATATGGGTCTTATGGAAGGGATGCTCGTATTAGCTTCAAAGAGGGATCATTTGATTGGAAACTGAAAGTTCTAGTTCACTTTTTAAGAGTCAAAGATGTTTGAGGCCCCTAGTACCCCCCTCCCATCCGGCTCCTTGTCAGCAACCCTAAAGATAAGTGCTTATGAGATAGTTTTTTCAAGGATAGGTAGGAGTAGTGAGTGGTCAGGACTGTAACGTTACCCGGCTACCCCAGTTATGTTTTCTAGGTTGTTATAGGTTGTACAGTTTTGTTTTCCATCCAGGGCCCGTCAGATAACAAAAACTCAGGTGTCGTCACAACCCCTCAGGGACCGGAGGCAGGTGTTGTAAGTTATGCCCTGGGGCATATATTGTTCGTATGGAAGGGATGCTCGAATAAACTTCAGAGAGGGCTCATTTGATTGGATATTGAAAGTTCGAGCTCACTTTTTAATAGTCAAAAGAGATCCGAGGGCATCTATCCCCCAACCCATCTGATGAAAATTTTGAGACAGACATCTTGTTAAAAATAGCTCAAAGGCTGGATAAGAAAAAATCCGGTGTTAATAGAACCCCCCCCCCACCCCCAGGGCACAGGGGAAGGTGTTATAAGTTATACCCTAAGGGCATGTATGGTTCTTATGAAAGGGATGCTCGTATAAACTTCATAGAGGGCTCATTTGATTGGAAATTGAAAGTTCTAGTTCACTTTCTAAGAGTCAAGAGACTTAAGCTAGCCCCCCCCCCACACGCTATTTTTCCCCAAACCCGTCCCCTAAGAATTTTGAGATAGCCAGTGTTTTGGAAATTGCTCAATAATTAGATAAGAAAAACACCCCTCAGATCCCGGGGGATAGGCGTTGTAAGTGTTGTCCTGGGAGCGTTTATGGTTCTTATGAAACGGATATTCGTATAAACTTCAGAGGGGGGCTCATTTGATTGGAAATTGAAAGTTCTAGTTCAATTTATAAGAGTCAAAAGATATCCGAGGGCAACTAGCCCCCCCCCACACACCCTTTTTTCCCCAAGCCCATCTGATAAATTTTTATAGTAGCCATTTCATTAAAATTAGTTCAAAGCTCAGATAAGAAAAATTCCTGTGTCGACGGAACTAGCCAGGGCCCGGAGGCAGGCGTTATGAGTAATGCTCTAGGGGCATATATAGATCTTATGGAAGGGATGCTCGTATAAACTTTGGAGAGGGCTCATTTGATTTGAAATTGACAGTTCTTGTTCACTTTTTAAGAGTCAAAAGAGATCAGAGGGCAACTAGCCCCCCCCCCTCCTCCACGCCCTAAATGCATTAGATAAAAATTTTGAGATAGACATTTTGTTAAAAATAGTTCAAAGTTCTGATAACAAAAAACTCCGGTGTCGACACAGCCCCATAGGGCCCGGGGTAGGCATTGTAAGTTATGCCCTGGGGGCATATATAGTTGTTATGGAAGGGATGCTCGTATAAAATTCCCAGAGGGCTCATTTGATTGGAAATTGAAAGCTGTGATTCACTTTTAAGAGTCAAAAGTGATTGGAGGGCAGCTAGCCTCCCCCCAGATTCCATTTATTTTTTTCCCAGATGCACTTCATATAGAAGGGGTCGTCGTATAAACTTCAAAGGGGGCTCATTCATTTCGAAATCGAGAGTACTAGTGCCTTTTTTAAGAGTCAAAAGTGATCAGAGGGCAACTGGCCCCCCAAGCCCTTTTTCCCCAAATACATCTGATAAAAAATTTGAGGTAGCCATTTTATTAAAAATAGTTGAAAGATCTTATAACAAAAACACCTTTACGTATGGTCATTTCGTTAAAAATAGTTCAAAGATCAGATGAGAAAAACTCCTGTGTCACCCCCCCCCAGGGCCGGGGAAGGCGTTGTAAGTATTACTCTGGGGGCATATATGGTTCTTATGGAAGGTATGCTCGTACAAACTTCAAAGAGGGTTCATTTGAATGGAAATCAAAAGTTGTAGTTCATTTTCTCAGAGTGAAAAAGATCAGAGGGCAACTAGCCCCTCCCGTCCTCAATGCCTTTGGGCGTATCGGATGGATAAACCCATCCGATAAAAATTTCAGGTGACCATTTTGTTAAAAATAGTTCAACCATCAGATATTAAAACTTCAGGGTCGACACAAACCCCAGGGCCCAGGAATAGACGTTGTAAGTTATACTCTGGGGATATATATGGTTCTTATATAAGGGATACTCGTATAAACTTCAGCGAGGGTTCATTTGATTGAAAATAGAAAGTTCTAGTTCACTTTTAAAGAGTCAAAAGAGACCGAAGCTTAATCTAGTCCCCCTAGTCCCCCCACGTCCTTTTTCCTTAAACCCATCCGATAAAAATTTGAGATAGCAATTTGGTTAAAAATAGTTCAAACATCAGATAATAAAAACTCCGAGGCTGACACAAACCCATTTTTTCACTTTGATATTGTTACTTTGACATCAGTTTGGATACTTTGATTAATATTTGATTTTTCAAAGTTTGATTTTGAAATAAGGAATTTTTTAAAACTTGAAATTTTGTGCAATCAAAAACGAACAAAAATTAATTAAAAAAAAAACTTTCCGAAAAATAAGTTTTTCAAAGAAAAGTAAAGGCCATTTTAAGCTTAAGCTCAGCAGATACAAATACCTTTTAAAATTCAAACTCAAAACGACCAGAAATTACTATTAACGAATAAATGAAATCCAAAACGAACAGAAATTAAATAAGCAATCATAGCAAAAACATACAACAAGTAATAATATAAATGAATAAATAGATCTTAAAGCGAGTAATGCTTAGATTGAATATGAATATCAAGCTTAAAATGAAAAAAGAATATTTTCCTATTGAAGTATAAATGAAACTTGAAACGAACAGAAATTAAATAAACAATCAATGCAAACAAACACACAATAGATACTAATATAAATGAATAAATAAATCTTAAAACGAGTGAAACTTAAATTGAATATGCAAATCAAGCTTGAAACGAACAAAAATCCTCACAAACAAGAGTTTGGGTATGACCTCCTTCTCTCACTGTAAAAGTCTAAAACCTACTGCGTCATTGGCGCTTTGCTGAAAACCAATTTTATGACAAATGTTTTCTTTGTACTTAATATTGAAAATAAACATTAAAATTATGGTAAAATTTTGAACTGATGAGCTTTCAGTAATTAATATCATTATACATAAAATATTCAGTTTAATTTATTAGCTCTTTTTAAAGTTGTTAAAGACGAATATAGTTTCCCTACAGACAAGTGTTTGGATACTGCCTCCTTTCCTAACTTTAAATAAAAACCAAAAGCCTTCTGCGTCATTGGCGCTTAACTAAATTAAATAAAAAAAAACAAGTTTTTTTAACTGAAAGTAAGGAGCGACATTGAAACTTAAAACGAACAGAAATTATTCCGTATATGAAAGGGGCTGTCCCCTCCTCAACGCCTCACTCTTTACGCTAAAGTTTTTTATTGTTTAAAAAAATTGAGTTGTGAGAAAGTCAAACTTTAGCGTAAAGAGCAAGGCGTTGAGGAGGGGACAGCCCCTTTCATATACGTAATAATTTCTGTTCGTTTTAAGTTTTAATGTCGCTCCTTACTTTCAGTTAAAAAAAATTGTTTTTTTTATTTAATTTTTGAACGTTTTTGAATAAATGCAGGTTTTGATCTTGGCTCACAGTACATGAATAATTAAAACAAAATTTTCATATTAATTTACTTTTATTTGGTTAAATGGCTTTCTCGAAACTTGTTTCATTTTATTTACGAACGTTTTTATTATTAATAAATATACGTAACTTACGAATTAACCTACGTAACGAACTTCTATATTCATATATTTTTAATACATATATTAGGGGGTTCGCCCCCTAGTCAATATCTTGCTCTTTAAGCGAAAGTTCAAATTTTGTTCCAATTCTTTAAAAATGACCGCTTAATCACAAAGGCCGTTAATTAGAATAAATAGCTCTTATGAAAGTACTAAAAAATCTTTGGCTTAAAGAGTGAGGTATTGACTAGCGGGGTGAACCCAATCATATATGTAATATTTTCTGTTCGCTTAGAGTTTTGATGTTGCTGCTGTTGCTTTGAAAAATTTGTTTTTTTATATTTAATTTCTGATCTTTTTTTAAATAATGCTGGGAAGTCCGGCGTCCACTTCATAGCAATGTCCCTTCCCCCATGAAAACTTCCTTCATGGAAAGATCCTCCTACATTACCCCCGACCCCAGGCACGTACGCAGGAATTTGTTTCGGGGGGGGGGGCAATTTGTTTCGGGGGGGGGGGCCAAATCCTTCAAACCCATTATTCTGTGAGAAAAATCAGAAAATTATGGGAAAATGAAAAAAATCGTGAGATTTCGGGAGGGGCCCGGGCCCGGAGGCCCCCCCTGCGTACGTCCCTGCCTGACCCCCCCCCCCCCACTACCAGGAAAAATCTCCCCTGAAAACGGCTGTACTGTATACTTCCCAATAACCAATACTATATGTTAACATTGGGTAAAGTTCATAACTTTCAGCCCTCCTCCTGGGGGCTTCGGGGGATTAAGTCATCCTAAAAGACATAGTTATAATATTTTCGAACATGTTGAACAAAATGGCTATCTCAAAATTTTGATCAGGTGACTTTGGGAAAACAATGAGCGTGGGAGGGGGCCTAGTTGCCCTCCATTTTTTTTGGTCACTTAAAAAGGGCACTAGAACTTTTAATTTCCATTCCAATGAGCCCCCCCCCACGATATTATAGGACCACTGGGTCGATACGATCACCCCTGGGAAAAAAAATAAATAAACACGCACCCGTGATCTTTCTTCTGGCAAAAAATGCAAAATTCCACATTTTTGTAGATAGGAGCTTGAAACCTCTACAGTAGGGTTTTCTGACACGCGGAATATGATGGTGTGATTTTCATTCAGGTTCTATAACTTTTAGGGGGTCTTCCCCATTTTTTAAAAATCAGCCAAATTTTCTCAGGCGCTTAACTTTTGATGGGTAGGATTAAACTTGATGAAACTTATATATTTGAAATCAGCATTAAAATCCGATTCTTTTGATGTATCTATTTGTATCAAAATACCGAGTTTCGGTTACCATTGAGCCGGGTCCCAATAACCAATACTATATGTTAACATTGGGTAAAGTTCATAACTTTCAGCCCTCCTCCTGGGGGCTTCGAGGGATTAAGTCATCCTAAAAGACATAGTTATAATATTTTCGACCATGCTGAACAAAATGGTTATCTCAAAATTTTGATCAGATGACTTTGGGAAAAAAATGAGCGTGGGAGGGGGCCTAGTTGCCCTCCATTTTTTTGGTCACTTAAAAAGGGCACTAGAACTTTTAATTTCCGTTCCAATGAGCCCTCTCACGATATTCTAGGACCACTGGGTCGATACGATCACCCCTGGGGAAAAAAAAAAAAAATAAACACGCATCCGTGATCTTTCTTCTGGCAAAAAATGGAAAATTCCACATTTTTGTAGATAGGAGCTTGAAACCTCTACAGTAGGGTTCTCTGATACGCTGAATATGATGGTGTGATTTCCATTAATGTTCTATAGCTTTTAGGGGGTCTTCCCCATTTTTTTAAAAATCAGCCAAATTTTCTCAGGCGCGTAACTTTTGGTAGGTAAAATTAAACTTGATGAAACTTATATATTTGAAACCAGAATTAAAATCTAATTCTTTGGATGTATCTATTGGTACCAAAATTCCGGTTTTTAGAGTTTCGGTTACCATTAAGCCGGGTCGCTCCTTACTTACAGTTCGTTACCACGAACTGTTTGAAACGGATTATATTACAAATATTTTCTTTTCCAGTTCTTACAGTATTGAAAACAAAAATACAATTACAGTGAAATAAATTCTTGAACTGATGGATCTTTCAACAATTAATATCATTATTCATCAAATATTCAATTTGATGTTGTTTATACTTTCCAATACTGTTCAAGACGCATATAGTTTTCAGTATAACGCCAATGACGCAGTAGGTTTTAGACTTTTACAGTGAGAGAAGGAGGTCATACCCAAACTCTTGTTTGTGGTGATTTTTGTTCGTTTCAAGCTTGATTTGCGTATTCAATTGAAGTTTCACTCGTTTTAAGATTTATTTATTAATTTACATTAATATATATTGTATGTTTGCTTGCATTGATTGTTTATTTAATTTCTGTTCGTTTTAAGTTTCATTTATACTCCAATAGGAAAATATTTATTTTCATTTTAAGCTTGATATTCATCTTCAATCTAATCATTACTTGCTTTAAGATCTATTTATTCATTTATATTATTACTTGTTGTATGTTTTTGCTATAATTGCTTATTTAATTTCTGTTCGTTTTGGATTTCATTTATTCTTTAATAGTAATTTCTGGACGTTTTTAGTTTGAATTTTAAAAGGTATTTGTATCTGCTGAGCTTAAGTTTAAAATGGCCTTTACTTTTCTTTGAAATACTTATTTTTCGGAAAGTTTTTTTTTAATTAATAACGATAAACAGCCGTGCTTGTTTGCTAAGCAGTCTGATAAGCAATAAGAAGTCCGATGATTAGTAATGGTAAGCAGTTTGGTTGTAACCATTTGAGGGATACCTTCCATTCTTTGGCCAAAAAATCTATTTTATTAACCATTACTTCTCCATTGTTACGTTCTTTATTTTCTTTATATTGAATTGAACTGTCTTAAGAATCCCCCCCCCCCTAGAGATCAAGGTAACCATTCCACGAGTTGCACATCAGTAATTCATTGCGGAGATAAGTTATAACTAAATTAAAAAATAATTGAAAAATTCCTTCCTTCGTTTTCTCACCTTTTTTGGTTTTATTTTTCATTTATTATTCCCTTTCCTCTCTTAGCTTCATACGTCATGTATAGCCAGTGTGGTCTTAGGAAGTATTTAAATAAGACATTTTGAAACAAAAAGTCTGTCAGTGAATCTTTTACCCTTTCCTTAACCATCCCTGTGTACTTTATGACTTTGGAAGTGTCACGCCGGTTGCTTAGCCTTCAAATTCAAAATGTATTATGAGACTTTGCTTATACAGGATACTGTATAAGAAATTATGCTTCGATACCACTCTTTTTTTCTTTTGGAAAAAACGTTTAAGAAAAAAAAACATGAAACTAGTTGCCACACAAGGATTCGGGATGTCAGAAAAAATTTTTAGTAATGAGAAAAAAAAAAGACGAAACATTTGTCCAAATATTTTGCTATTTCTTCCAGTTCCCAAATAACATGAAAATAGACAGTTTAAAGTTTGTGGATTTAGTTGGCAAGTTTATATATTCATTTTAAATTATTGATTTACAATAAAACTATTTCTCAAATTTTGTCTGCTTTTATTGGAAAATATCTAATTTGTGGGTTGATTCTGCAAATAGAACTTTATTGAATGATAGTTCCCTATTACAGCCAATTTTTAATTTGAAAGTATATTTAAATTATATTTCCTGAGAAGTCCCTAACTCAATAAACTTTGTATGATCATAATCACAGCAAAAAGGAATCTTTATCACTATTTAGAGAACGAGTCAAATTTAAACGACTTAGCTGTTTAGTGAAATCTTAATATTGAAATCACTATAGCCAGTTAAACCTCTGCAGGCCATCGTTTGTTTCTTATTTTACGGATGTACAAGAAAAGCTATTCAAGAATCTGGTGACAGACCCCTAGAAATAGTTGGGTCAAAAATATTTGCTAGGATTCGCTTGAATATTGTCCTGACTGCTTAAGGATTCTTGTCGGTAACCCCTCGGTAATTTCCGGTGCAGTTCCTCTTGTATTATTTCTTTAAGTTCTCGTCACTTTAAAACCTGCAACAAGGTCAAGGAACTTCATGGTAGTCTTGTTCCTTCATTGGTAGGTTAACTTCTCTAACTCTGCGACCAAACTCTCCTTCGCACCGAAGTTTGAAATAGTTGTTTCCCACCTCACTCTTTGATAAGCGTGCAGTGTAGGTTCAAGGTTCAGAATGTGAACATTAACTGAGTTTGGGATCGGTCCAATTCCTTAATTTTGGTTTGGATGATTTTGTTTTCTCTACTTTAACTATTTTCTTGTAACCTTCTGCGTGATATTTTATACTCAGAACCTAACTTGAATTGTGGATTGTATGAGAGAGGTTCTTCTCTTTAGGCTCCTAAGTCTTTGTTTAATTAAATTTCTTTGCATAGCAAGCAACATTAATCTAATTAGTTACTTCTCTTGTGAATTCACTAAAATAGGGTCTTCGGTACCAAGGCTGGTACTCTTTGGTATCTAAGGTTGGTGTAGCAGATTGCTAATTTTAGAACACAGAGCCATCTAAAGTTGGAATATCTTTACGGATACCCTAAGAAACCCAATAAATAAAATAGAGGTTGTGATAGTTTCATATAGGAGTTAAACTAATAGACTGATGGAAGGAAATGGCCCCATATAGCCTTCTAGGAACCTTGGGACTTCATTAAAATCAATATTGGTATTTCTCTTTATATAAGGAGCTCTATGTGATCCTTAGAAACTATTTCAATTAAATATTTTTCCACCTCTTACTAGTTTCTTAATGTTGTTTCCTTGGATCTCTGGGAAATCTTTCCCTATTTTCTCGCTCAGTTACAACAGCCATGGAGACTTTGATAGCAAAACCTTAATTACTATTATTTTTTAACTTTGGCAGGTGGGGGAAGGGTGTACGTAGCTTCTTCTCTAGGGGGGGGGGGCAGTCGATTCCGTGATGAAAGGTGGGGGTCTGAATTTATATTGACAGTTCACAAAACCTTACATTGTCAGCAAGTTCTATCATACCTATGAAATCTTTATTAATAAGTAATCACCACAAATCATAAATCATCAATAATCTTCTGCATTGATCAGTTTTCTTGGATTAGAGCTAAATCTTTCCAAGACATTATAGATAATTGCTTCTTGTTTGACTTTTATTCTGTCATTTCAGCTGTTTATTTCCAGCTTTTTCAACCATCTACCTTTTATCAATTTCTTTTTTAGCCATCTATGTATTTTGAACTGCTTTTGCAATCATTTACTTTTCAGCCATTTCTAGTGTAAACTTGAACTTCAAGGGGGGGGGGCAGCTGTCCCCCTCTGCCCCCCTTCTGTACGCCCATGCATGGGGAGTGATAAAGTTGGTTCTTTAGCAGTTATTTATTCCCCATTTCCTTCCATCTATATTATCGAATTTACATTCTCGTTGCAGTATATTTTCAAAAGTTATAGCCCAAGCAGTATGTTCATGTTCTATATGGACCTAATATCAGGCTATCCATATTACTTTATTGATCTTCCTGAGCACCGAAACTGGTATTCGGCAATTCCAATTCGAAACATTTTATATTTTGGGTACCAGAGTTAGTAAGGTATTGCTCCAAATTTAGATCCAAAGGGGGCTGAGATTAGTTTAGGAGATCAGACTTTAATTTTTATGGTTCGCATATGCCTTTCCAGTAGAGTCTCCTCTCTGTCTTGAATTACTTCAGTGAACGCTCTTGATCAGTAGGGTCACCAGTGTGAAGGGAACTAGGTGACAGCACCGTCAGTATTCTCCAGGTGGTCCTGTCCCGGACTAGTGATAGGGCCTCGTTTGGGTTGACATTTTTAAAATACATAATAAAACAGATGATTTTAATTTTGAAATAGTTAATTTCCCAGTTTTCTAAATGTAATATATATTCAAATATAACATATCCATCGTATTTTTCCCAACTATTTAGATATGTGAGAATTTGTACTAAATACATTGATTCTAAAAGTAGAAGTCAAACACTTAGCCATAAATTAATCGTAAGAGGTTTTTCTGCCAATAAACTTAATTGGCAATTAAAAAAACTAAGTTTTCAATATAATCAACTTTTGAATAAGTATAATGAAAATTATCAAGATATTTTGAAGGATATTTTGAGGTAGCTTGTTGGATGTATTTTTTCTCTCCCTTTATATTTTTTGACTTTAGAGTTGGTTTCGTCACAACCAGGTGCTTAGGTCCAGAGGATAAATTGAAATTAGTTCTTAGAAATTGGGCTTGAAAGGGAAAGGGTTTTTGTTGGCAGTTGTGGCTATGCAATTTTGGGAGGTGAAATGGCTGAAGTGTTATTCCTTCAGAGTTGGGCAATTTTTACTTTGAATCAGTCCTAGATGAGCGGTGGTGTAGGAAGCTTGAAAATGTTTTGGGTGTATTTTTATATTCTTAGTTATTGTATTGTTCGTAGATATTCCACACGTGCCACTACATAGGGGTGTGCCGTATGGTTCTATGGCAGGCGCGCTCATTTGCCTGGGTAAGGAAATTTAAGCGCCGAAACCTGTATAGGCAAGTGACTTTTCCTCTGAGGAGCCCTGATGTGTGGTGATTACTTGGGGAATATTAAGTTTTGTAGACTTAAGGTGCTATGGCTTGGTTTTGGGACAATGATTTACATTTATTAATGCTGAATTTGCTCTATTTTGGACTTGATTTTTTTACTATTGGGTTGGATGTGCTGTTTTGTCCAAGGTGATTGGATGGATGAGTAATATCTAGACCTTGTTCAAGTGCTCATTTATCTCAGATACTAAATTAAGAAGACAGTTTTTTTTTTGTTTTTTTTTTAAAAGTTGTAAATTGCTCATAATTAGCTTTACTCGTCCCTAGTTCTATAGAAAATGTTATCCTAACTTGGATAACATCCTAACTTGGCAATCTCAATAAGAAAAAAATGAAACACAAATTCTAATTTAGTGTGCCAGGGGCATCAAAATAAAGCTTTTTCTGCACACCGTTACTGTGCATTTCAAGCATTTGCATGCCTCTGTTGATTCCTCATGTTTTCAAAGAAAATTTACATCTCCTTAAGACCTTAGGTGCCAAATGTTTATAGCTCTTTTTGCTATCTTTTTACTCATGCTCCTTAGTTTCAATTAAATAAAACAAACAGATCTTTCCAACTGAAAGTAAGGAACAACATTGAAACTTAAAACGAGCAGAAGTTATTCCGTAACAAGAAAGGGCTGCCCCTCCCCAATTTCTGGCTCAATTTCTACCTTAAGATCTTTGGTACCATATGTTTATAGCTCTTTTTGCTAACTTTTTACTCATGCTCCTTAGTTTCAATTAAATAAAACAAACAGATCTTTCCAACTGAAAGTAAGGAGCAACATTAAAACTTAAAACGAGCAGAAGCTATTCCGTAACAATAAAGGACTGCCCCCTCCTCAATTTCTGGCTCTTTACGCTGAAGTTTGAGTCTTTCTCACAACTCTGCTTTTTAAAGTAATAAAAAACTTTAGGGTAAAGACCAAAGTAGCGAGAAAGGGGCAGCCCCCTTCATGTTATGGAATAAAATCTGCTCGCCTTAAGTTTTAATGTTGCTCCTTACTTTCAGTTGGAAAAAATATTTATTTTATTTATTTTTTCTTGGGGGAGGGGCAACCCTCCTCATGTACGGAATAATTTCTGTTCGTTGTAAGTTTTAATGTTGCTCTTTACTTCTAGTTAATTTTTTTTATTTAATTTCTACTTTAAAGTTCCCTCACAAACTTTTCTTTCTGTGGGAAACTCTTCCCGTGGAAAGTTTCCTTTCTTGCAGTGAATACATCATTCATTAAAAGTACATAACCCAAATTCTGAAATGATAATTCGTTGGAAGAAAAAGGAATTTTTGTCCCACCACCAAACAATAACAAATCTACAACCTGGACCGCCATGTAAAACTAGACCAATAAGGGCAGCTAAAGTAACGGGCATTGGGCAAATTGTCTGAAGTAATGAAAATCCAAAATGAAGAAGAAAGAAAAATAGGGTTAGAAGATAAGCGACAGCGGAGTCAAAACGTACCAAAATTGAAGATGATAGTTATGATAATTGGTTTTGGAATTTTGACATGGATAAGGTCATCAATGCATACTATGCCTTTCTTAATCAACCTCTGTTAAAAAACAAAGGTTCGGCGTAATTTTTTTCATGTGGACAAAAGACAGACCAAGGCAAAAGTTAAAGATCCAATAACAAAAATTAGTAATTTACAAAGGCACTAATTCTAATTTAAGGTCATTTAAAATGTTTAAGGGGTTGATTGATGAAAATGAAACACGGATAAATGTGATTAGAAAACTGGTGAAAGTGGGAATCGCAACAGCTAAAGCAAATGACACGGAACAAACGACAGTGAGCATCACATTGAAATGTAAACGACATTTTGAACAGTGGTCTGTGGTTGAAAACTGGGACGAGATCCGGCAGCGAAGCCACCTTCTTTAAAAAAGAATTCGTATTTTTAAAAGGGTGGCTGTATCGAACCTGTGGTGACGTCATGACACCAGTTAGGCTCAAATTGTCTGTATTTAGAAGACAAGCGACAATGAGAAGCCATATATAGAAGTCTGCCGCGTGCCGAGTGCCTGGCTCCCGGTGCTATTTATGTATATATATATATATATATATATATATATATATATATATATATATATATATATATATATATATATATATATATATATATATTATATATATATATATATATATATATATTGTGCCAAAGACGTGCGCAGACGGCGGGGGGAGGTAGTGGCATGACCCCCTAAGTCCTGAATATCCTCCAAATCTTGTAGTACTTTCATTCAAATTACCTAGTAAATCATTTCCCCCCCCCCCCCAAAAAAAAAAAACCTGCGTACACGCTTGTCATGTTTATATAGGCCCTTAAGATAATCTGAAATGTATATACCTTAAAAACTATGCTATTTCTAGATGTTTCTGAGATAAAAGGACTTACTAAAGTCACCACTTATGACGTAAGGAACCGTAGCATCAACCCATCTGTAACGTTCATTAAGAAGTCCGTTCTTTGCCTGTTCTTCGGTCAATTTGATATCTCCTTGTAGGTATGGTCCCTGTTCCCAAGGATACTGCTTGGAGTTGAACTTTCCTCCTAAATAAACAAACAATAAATTTAGAAATAATAGGATATGTGCAGCTCAGAAACAGTGTACAACAAGATAAATTAAAGCTTGGTTTTCTCTAAAGAAGTTAACAAATAGCCATAAAATAATACGAACTGCATTAAAAACATTTTTTTTTATATTCTTATATAATCTGACATCTGACGTAAAGAGCGAGGTGTTGAGGAGGAGGCAATCCCCTTCATATGCGTAATAGTTTCTCTTCGTTTAAGTTTTAATGCCGCTCCTTACTTTCAAATGACAAAAAAGATTTAATTTCTGATCGTTTTTTAAATAATGCTGAGAAATCCGGCACCCCCTTAATGGGAAATTTCCTTCTCCCATGAAAAATTTCTCCATGGAAAGATCCTTCCATGTAGATCCCTCCGTCTGAACCTCACTCCTAAGCGAAAAATTTCCCCTGAAAACTCCTGTACAATAACCAATATTGTATGTAAATTAATTAAAAAAAAACTTCCCGAAAAAGAAGTTTTTCAAAGAAAAGTGGAGGTCATTTTAAACTTAAGATCAGCAGATACAGATACGTGTTAAAGTACAAACTCAAAACGACCAGACTAGTTTTGATATTTTGACGAACATTTGATGTTGAAAAAAAGAGTTTGGTTTTGAAATATGGAATTTTTAAAGACTTGAAACTTTCTGCAATCAAAAACAAACAAAAATTAATTAAAAAAAAAACTTTCCGAAAACTAAGTGTTTCAAAGAAAAGTAAAGGCCATTCTAAACTTAAGCTCATTAGATACAAATACCTGTTAAAACTCAAAACGACCAAAAATTACAATTAAAAAGTAAATGGAACCCAAAACGAACAGAAATTAAATAAACAATCATAGCAAAAAAACATACAACAAGCAATAATATAAATGAATAAATAAATCTTGAAGCGAGTAATGCTTAAATTGAATATGCAGTTCAAGCTTAAATGAAAAAAAAATATTTTGCTATTGAAGTATAAATGAAACCTAAAACGAACAGAAATTAAATAAACAAGCAATGCAAATAAACATACAATAGATACCAATAGAAATGAATAAGTAAATCTTAAAACGAGTGAAACTTAAATTAAATATGCAAATCAAGCTTGAAGCGAACAAAAATCCTACAAACAAGAGTAAAAGTCTCTCCCTGTAAAAGTCTAAAACCTACTGCGTCGTTGGCGCTTTACTGAAAACGAATTGTGTTACAAATATTTTCTGTTGTACTTAATATTGAAAATAAACATTAAAATTGCAGTAAAATTTTGAACTGATGAGCTTTCAGCAATTGATATCATTATAAATCAAATATTAAGTTTGATATATTAGTTCTTTCTAAAATTGTTCAAGACGAATATAGTTTCACTACAAACAAGAGTTTGGATACTGCCCGCTTCTTGAACTGTAAGAACCTAAAGCCTACTGCGTCATTGGAGCTACACTGAAAACGAATTATATTACAAATATTTACTTTTCCAGTTCTTACAACATTGAAAATGAATATTAAATTACAGTGAAATAAAATTTTGAACTGATGGATCTTTCAACAACTAACATCATGATATATCAAATATTCAATTTGATTTTCTTTATACTTTCCAACACCGTTCAAGACACATATAGTTTTCAGTAAAGCGCCAATGACGCAGTAGGTTTTAGACTTTTACAGCGAGAGAAGGAGGCGATACCTTAACTCTTGTTAGTAGTGATTTTTGTTCGTTTCAAGCTTGATTTACATATTCAATTTAAGTTTCAGTCGTTCTAAGATTTATTTATTCATTTATATTAGTAGCTATTGTATGTTTGTTTGCATTGATTGTTTATTTAATTTTTGTTCATTTAATTTCTGTTCGTTTTGGATTTTATTTATTCTTTAATAGTAATTTCTGGTCGTTTTAAGTTGGATTTTAACAGGTATTTGTATCTGTTGATCTTAAGTTTAAAATGGCCTTTACTTTTCTATGAAAAACTTCTTTTTCTGAAAGTTTTTTTTTTTAATTAATTTTAGTTCGTTTTTGATTGCAAAAAGTTTCAAGTTGTGAAAATTCCTTATTTCAAAACCAAACTTTTTTTTTCAACATCAAATGTTCATCAGAGTATCAAAACTAGTATCAAAGAAAAAATATCAAAGTAAAAAAATGGGTTTGTGTCAGCCTCGGAGTTTTCCATATCTGATGTTTGAAATATTTTTAACAAAATGGCTATCTCATGATTTTTACGAATGAGTTTGGGCAGAAAAGGGCATAGGGGGGGGGGTAATTGCCCTTCGATCTCTTTTAACTTTTGAAAATTGAACTAGAACTTTCCATTTACAATCAAATGAAACCTCTCTGAAGTTTATACGAGCATCCCTTCTAAAAGAACCATATATGCCCCCAGTGCATAACTTACAACACCTTTCTCCTGGCCCTGGGGTTTGTGTCGACCCCGGAGTTTTAATATCGGATGGTTGAACTATTTTTAACAAAACGGCCACCGAAAAATGTTTATCGGATGGGTTTGGGGGAAAAGACGTGGAGGAGGAGGGGATAGTTGCCTTCCGATCTTTTTGACTCTGAGAAAGTGAACTAGAACTTTTAATTTCCAATCAAATGAACCCTGTCTGAAGTTTATACGAGTATCCGTTCCATAGCAACTATATGTGCCTCCTCGGGCATGACTTACAGCGTCTACCCCGGGCCCTGAAGGATTGTGTCAACCCCAGAGTTTTCGTTATATGATCTTTGAACCATTTTAAAAAAATGGCTCTCTCAAAGTTCTTATCGGATGGGTTTGGGGAAAATAGGGCATGGAGAGGGGGGTAGGTGCCCTCCGATCTCTTTTGACTCTTAAAAGTAAACTAGAACTTTCAATTTCAAATCAAATGAGCCCTCTCCGAAGTTCATATGAGCATCCCTTCCATAAGAACCATGTGCCTCCTGAACATTACTTGAAACACCTACCCCCGAGCCCTGGGGGGGGGGGTTGCTTCAACACAGCAGATTTTCTTTTCTGACCTTTGAACTATTTTTAACAAAATGGTTATCTAAAAATTTTATACGAGCAGAAGTTTATACGAGCACCCCTTCCATAAGAACCATATGCCCCCCGAGTATTACTTAAAACGCCTACCACCGAGCACGGGGGGTTTGCGTCGACACATAAGATTTTCTTATCTGACCTTTGAACTATTTTTAAAAAAGGGGTTATCTCAAAAAATTTTGTTGGATGGGTTTGGGGAAAAGGGCGTTTGTGTGTGTGGGGGGGGGGGCTATTTGCCCTCAGATCTCTTTTGAATCTTGAAAAGTGAACTAGAACTTTCAATTTCAAATCAACGGAGCTATCTCTGAAGTGTATACGACCATCCCTATCATAAGAACCATTTACTCCTCCAGGACAACACTTACAACGACTACCCCTCGGGCCCTGGGAGGTTGTGTCGACAATGTAGTTTATGTTGTCTAATTGTTGAACTATTTATAAAAAAAAAATGGAAATCTGAAAATTTGTAGTGGATGGGTTTGGGGAAAAAGGCTGGGGGGGGGAATAGTTGCCTTCCAATCTCTCGACTCTTAAAAAGAGAACTAGAACTTTCAATTTCCAATCAAATGAGCCCTCTATGAAGTTTATACGAGTATCCCTTTCATAAGAACCATATATGCCCCCAGGGCATAAATTAGAACGCCTGACACCTGGCCCTGGGGGGTTTTGTCGACACTGAAGTTTTGCTTATCCGTCCTTTGATCTATTTCTAACAAAATGGCTATCTCAAAATTGTCATCTGATGAGTTTGGGGAAAAAGGGCATGGCGGAGGGGGGGTTAGTTGCCCTCGGATCTCTTTTTACTCTTAAAAGTGAACTGAAACTTTAAATTTCCAATCAAATGAACCCTCTCTGAAAGGAATCTTCTGATCTGTTTTGACTCATAAAAAGGAAACGAGAACTTTCAATTTACAATCAACTGAGCCACTTCTGAAGTTTATACGACCTCTCCTTACATTAAAACCTTATAAGTCCCAGAGCATAACTTAAAACTCTTGCCCCCGGGCTCTGGGTGTTTCTGTCAACCTTGGAGTTGGTCTTATTTGATGTTTGAACTATTTTTGACAAAATGGCTATCTCAAAATTTTTATCGGATGGACTTGGGGAAAAAGGCGTGAACGAGGGAGGGGCTAATTGCCCTCCAATATCTTTTGCTCTGAAAAAGTGAACTAGAACTTTTAATTTCCAATCAAATGAGCCCTCTATGAAGTTTGTAAACGCATCCCTTCTATAAGAACCATATTTGCTCCCATGGCTTAACTTACAAAGCCTGACCCCGGGCCCTGGGGGGTTGTGTCGACACTGGATTTTTTGTTCTCTGACCTTTGAACAATTTTTGACAAAATGGCTATACCAAAATTTTTATCTGATGCATTTGGGGAAAAATAGGACGTAGGGGGAGAAGGCTAACTGCCCTCCGATCACTATTGACTCTTAAAAAGTGAACTAGGGCTTTCAATTTCCAACCAAATGAGCCCTCTCTAAGGTTTATACAAGCATCGCTTCCATAAGAACCATATATACCCCTCAGGGCATAAATTACAACGCCTGCCTCCGGGTCCAGAGGGTTTGTGTCGACACAGGAGGTTTTGTTATCTGATGTTTGAACTATTTTAAAAAAATGGCTATCTCAAAATTTTATCGGATGGGTTTTGGGGAAAAAAGGTTTGGAGGGGGAGGGGCTTGTTGCCCACAAATCTCTTTTGACTCTGAAAAAGTGAACTATAACTTTCAATTTCCAATCAAATGAGCCCTTTCTGAAGTTTATACGAGGATCGCTTCCATAAGAACCATACATGTCCCCAAGGCATAACTTACAACGCCTGCCCCTGGGCACTGGGGTTTGTGTCGATACCGTAGTATTTGTTATCTGATGTTTGAACTATTTAAAAAAAAATGGCTATCTCAAAATTTTATCTGATCGGTTTTGGTAAAAAGGGCGCGGGATGGGAGGGGGCTAGTTGCCCTTGGATCTCTTTTGATTCTTAAAAATTGAACTAGAACTTTCAATTTCCAGTCAGATGAACCCTGTCTGAAGTTTATACGAGTATCCCTTTCATAAGAGGCATGTATGCCCCCAGGGCATAACTAACACTGACTGCCCTTAGGCCCTGGGGGATTGTATCGACAGCAGAGTTTTTGTTATCTGATCTTTTAACTATTTTTAACAAAAAAGCTATCTCAAATTTTTACCTGATGCATTTGTGAAAAAAGGACATGGAGGGGGGCAGCCTAGTTGCCCTCAGATCATTTTTTTACTCTTAAAAATTGAACAAGAACTTTCACTTTCTAAGCAATTATAATAGCCCCTCTGAAGTATATACGAGCATCCCTTAAATAAGAACCATCGACGCCACCAGGGCAAAACTGAAAACGGCTGCCTCCGGGACCTCGGGGGTTGTGTCGACACCATACTTTTTTTTATCTAGCCTTTTAATTATTTTTACAAAATGGCTATCTAAAAATTTTCATTCGATGCATTTGGGGAAAATAAGGCGTGGAAAGGGGGGCCTAGTTGCCGTCCGATCTCTTTTGACTCTTAAAAAATGAACTAGAACTTTCAGTTTTCAAACAAATTAGCCCTCTCTAAAGTTTATACGAGCATCCCATCCATAAGAACCATATATACCCTAAAGGTATGGGAACTAGCTGCCCTCCAATCACTTTTGACTTATAAAAATTGAACTAGAACTTTCAATTTCCAATCAAATGAGCCCTTTTTGAAGTTCATATATGCATCCCATCCATAAGAACCTTGTATGCCCCAGGGCATAGCTTACAACGCCCGCCCCCTGGCCTTTGGGGTTCGTGTCGACATCGGAGTTTTGTTATCTGACCTTTGGATTATTTTTAACAAAATGGCTATCTTAAAATGTTTATCTGATGCAATTGGGGAAAAAGGCGTGAGGGTGGAGGGGGCTAGTTGCCCTCCGATCTCTTTTGATTCTAAAAAAGTGAACTAGAACTTTTAATTTCCAATCAAATGAGCCCTCTCTAAAGTTTCTTACGAACATCCCTTCTATTAGAACCATATTTTTGTCGAGGACATAACTTACAACGCGTGCCCCCGGGCTCTGGGGGCTTGTGTAGACCCCGGAGTTTTTGCTATATGATCTTTGAACCATTTTTAACAAAATGGGTACGTTTTTTTAGAGTTTCGGTTACTATTGAGCTGGTTGCTCCTTACTTACAGTTCATTACCACGAACTGTTTGATGACCACTGACATGACAGCAATAATAAGCCTTGCTTCTTAGTAAAACTATATAGATAAGGAATTTTTTTTTTTATCTTACAAATAGTAGTATTACGAGTGCCACCAGAGGCGGCATTAGAAGTGGTGTTGCAAAAAGAAAAAGTACTCTTAAAAGTAATACTAGAATTCAAGTCGACTGAGCTTCTAAAAGTGACTCAAAGGCTTACCAAATGGGAGAGAAAACGCCAAGTTAAGAATTGTTAGCCAATAAAACCTGTACATTGTAAGCCGATCAAAGTAAAAACATACTAAAATAATGGAAAAAAATCAATTTATACCTTTCGTCTTGTTTACTTAGATAATAAAACAAATATTTGAAAACAAAGGTTGAGACTTTACTATCTATGATCCAGGATGTATTATTTGTTTTTTACTCTGCAAGACTTGCTTCTATTTTTGGTTTTGACTCAAAAGGAAAAATAAAGCAAAAAAAGAGATTCCAATGAGAATATATTATCTATCTCAAATGGTCTCAATAAGAAGTTAAAACATGATGTGGTTATTTAAATTAAATTTAAAAAAAAAAGTGAGAAAGTGATGTCAAACCAATATTTACATTGAACTTTGTTTTACAAATTAGTGAACTGTGTAAAAAAGAAATAATCCAATTATTCTCTTTCTTAGACATAGTGAAGATTTTTTTGCTAACGTTATGGAAACGCTAACGTTATTCTAACATTTGCTAACGTTATTCTCTGAAATTCCAATAAAGATAAGAAACATTGGAATAGACTAGGTTACGTATGTATATAATTAACTCTCTTGAGAGGATTGGAAACCAGCTGGCTCTGATCGTAGAATGGAGAAGTACTTGCTTCAGGTACCTGGCACTAAAGGGTACCCACTATGGTGTCACATGATTATTTTGAGATTAATGGATTAGCTGGGAACTACGGACCAGTAGTGTCGTTGAGGGGGGGCAGTTACTCCCCCCCTCCAACAATTTGGGGGGAGAATATTATTAAGTAGCTTTAAAACTACTGCTCGTTTAAGTGTCAAATTCGCTCTTTATTTTGAGCAGAATTTTTTTTTATTAATCCATGCTCGTTTTGTAACATGAGGAAAGCTAGAAAAATAGCCGTCTATTACACTTCATAACTTGTTCCACATTAATATTTTTCCAAATATACTGCCTTTGAAACTGTATCATCAAGTAAAATTGTAAGCCTAGTTAGTGATTCCTGTTTCGCCACATTTGCTCTGTTTCGCCACATTTGCTCTGTTTTCGCCACATTTGCTCTGATCAATTTCTTCCATGATACTTAACGTGCTTTTACTTCCTAAAATTCAACAGTGCAGGATTAGATTCTCTTGTTTTAAAAGTTTCAAAAGGGAAAATGAATACACTCTCTACATCTGCAAATATGACAGAAATGGAATTATTGAAGAATAAGAAGGGAAATATAATGTGAATATAATTTTCTGATTGAAAAAGAAATCATTGAAAAAGAAAATAAGACTTGGTGCTTTTTATAACGATATTCGCACTATAACTAGATAGGTCAAATCGGTTGTAGTTTGGTCAAGGAATATGATAGAGGTGTATCCGCTCCAGGAATCATTTATTTTTATTAATTTTTATTTTCAATATTTAATTGAATGTCCGATTCTCTTA